>PRKT01000041.1:750442-772494 GCA_003671525.1 Saccostrea glomerata | reverse complement strand
CTGGGGTAGTGTCAATTCTAAATTGTAGGAATCATGACCCCCGGGGGAAGGGCAGGGCCATTATAGGGAATCAAAGTTTTACATAGAAATATATAGGAAAAATCTTTGAAAATCTTCTTCTCTGGAACCACTGGGCCAAAAAAGCTGAAACATATGTGCCCATGGAAGGATCATGGGGTAGTGTAGATTTCAAAATGTCTAAATTATGATCAGTGGGGTAGGGTGGGGATGCATTATGTATAACAAGGGTAAAATCTGGTAAAGAACAGAATGGTCAAAGCTTCTCAGGTGAGCGATGTGGCCCATGGGCCTCTTGTTTATTCTATTCATGTCCTCTTGCATCTGTTTTCTTATGATTTCAGTCTGTTAATGAATGCTTTGTTTCCACTGAACCATTTATTCGCGTATTGAATCTCTTCAATGTATACTCGAAGTTGATAACATGCGTGAGATGCATTCATGCTGACTGACGTTTTTCATACCAATTGTTAGTCCATAATTTATATACTGAATTGACGACGGATTTTCCCGCTTTTTCCCGATTATGACAAGGAGCACACGGCGGATGTGACCGGTCGGCAGTGGATGCTGACTCCTCCATGACACGTAATCCCATTTTTGATGTTTTGGAGGTCCGTGTTTGCTCTGCTCCTATTTTGTATTGTTTTATGGACTTTGATATTGAATACTGTTCGTTTCTATATCTTTCATTCTAATAATTTTTTATTACAACCAAGGAGGGAGGTGTTAACTAATAATCAATGATTTCATGAAATGCAGATTTTTTATTATTTTATAGGTAGAATGTGCTTCTTAAAAAATTAATAATTTAAATAAAATAAAGGGGATGTTGAACAGAGGGACATACTAAGTCTTTTTTCCAGATTTCAATAATAGTTCCAAATGCTTCAGGGTTAACATCCTTATATATTAATCCCCTTGCAGATGAACATCATAAAATTTTTATTAATAAGAATTATAAATGTGCAATAGATAGATAATGTCTTTTGGAAAAGGAATCAATATTTTTGCCAAAATCAAAGTATTATTCACTTAAAGCTTTTAATTTATTCATTATTTCTGTGTTAAATGTCAGTATTTGATCAAGGAAATATAGGCATTCCATATGTCTTATCGATTTTTTTTTGCCTTGAAATCAATTCACAGGATTATCAGCTAAGATGGAATTTTTTTTATATACATGTATTCAGTTCAATGAGTTTGAAGGAAGTATTTCAATTTTCCTAAATCCTTCGTATAAAGCAGTTGTTTTATGGCGAGCCAGAAAAACCCAAGAGAATATAGATTACACGAGCTGCAATTTGTTTTCATTTGTAGTGACGACAATGCCTCAAAGACCTAACACTGAAATATATGGCTATTATAATATGCTAAATAAGTGAAACTTAGTATTTTTACGAAGTAGATTGGAGAAAATGAGATTTTAAGAGTAAAGTGGTATGCTGATATCTAGGCAACATGTTTTAAACAATGAAAAGAATTATTTAAACATCGATAACTTATCACACAACTCTTCCTAATATGTTTTGATTTCAGATCCATGCTCTTTAAATTTTTTCAACAATATCAATACAGCAAAAAAAATTCAAGCAATAGTAGATATTTCGAGCGCTGTGTATTTAAATCCCATATTTTCAAAACAGACTTTAATGTTTTTTTCTCTCCCTTGGACATGTCATGGATTGTGATCATCGACTGACGTCGTTATAGATAGGACATCTTAGTTACGATCGTCACTGTTTGTGTTGGTACAATACTGGGGCCCTCCAACTCTCGCTAGTGGCTATTAGGACAGTGAAAATTAAACATGGTAAGTGTTTGTTGTGTTTTAAGCCAATTAACTTAAAAAATATCAATGCATAAATTTTGATTATCAAGTAAATAAAAATGTGTTGATTTCCCTCCAGGAACAAATGTAAAATTCGACAACAATGCATGTTAGTTGATTTCTTAGGGGGTATTTTAATAGCATATTCTATAATTTCATAGTTTATTGTTTTTTTGTTTGTTATGTTTTTTTTAGATCAATTACTGGTTTTTTTTATCTTTAATGTTTTATGTTTTTATTACAAATGAAGTGAAACAGAAACAAAACTTAAGCAAGAAACATTACGCATCATAAATTATTTTCAAACAACTTTAAATGCCGCCATGAAGATACATAGTGATCAACTTTTAAAGAGATTGTTGCGCAAGTTTAAAATTTGGATTGAAATTCAAACAACCATTGATGATTCCACAAGGTTGAAATATGAGCTAATAATCACTTTCGCAAATAAAGAGTACATGAGGAATATGAAAGACTTGTCCCTGGATTTATTATGAAACTTAATAAGTGACTTAGTCACCGATCAATCGCACGTTAACATGCATAAAATTAAACAATGTCGTTGCCAATAATTGTTTTTCTAACCATTTAAACCTGTACGTTCAATACTTTCTCAGTTTCTATTGATGGGAATTTTTCGTCCAACAGTCTGGGGAACAATGCATCATATAGAAAAAGAATTCAATAACTCTATTCAAAGTTCTGTTCATGCATTACCATGATTTACAAGGACCAAAACGATAAAAAAATATATAGGTTTTGAAACTCATAAGAAAACGTACCCCCTCCCTACACATACACACTCACAGGCACAAAAAGACAAAAATAACGTGAAAAAGAAAGGAAAATTTCAATGGTCTTGATTTGAGATCAAAACATGGTATATGCTTGTTGTCCAAGGTTGATCGTAAAATGTACTCTTAAAAAATTCAGCTTTAATATAATAACCAATATATGCCTTTGCTACTTTTATTATTGATTTTAAAGAATTTTAAAGAATAATAAAACTAGTATTCTTTATCCTCTTATTTCAGGGTGAGCTTTCAGATTCACAACGACAAGGTAATTATACTTCATATACTTTACAATTATTTTGTAAGTATCTCACTCATTTAGAGATCTCGTTATCAGAACAGTTTACAAATTTAACAAAAGCACAAGTAATATTTACTCTATACAGAACAGTTCATCACAAAAAAATATAAGTAAGTAAATCTGTTTCAGAACACTTTATAAGAACAGTTTATGACAAATGTATAAGAAACTTTGTTGCAGAACAATTTAGCAACATGTTAATTAAGCTTAATTTAAAATTGGCAATAATTTTCAAACCTTTGAGATGAAAAGTTCCAAACATGTTAAGACTGACCAAGACTGGCTTCACTTTAACACCGATGAAATACATTCTGTACATTTCAGAAATAAAATCTGCTTTTGAGTTGTTTGACAAGGATGGGAGTGGATTTATAGATTCTGCTGAACTGAAGACAGTCCTCCATTCCCTGAAGCAGAACCCCACTGACGCGGATGTCCAGGCCATGATTGACGAACTGGACACTAACAGTATGTGACGTCTCCCGAACAATCTTCTAAAAATAGTCCAAATTTATATCACATTCTGAATTTAATTAATTTACTTAAAATGTCAGCAAGGTTTCATAAATGTATTTAATATCTATATTTGATCTTCTAATGTGGATGACTCTGTTCTGTTTCCAACTTTTTTCGCCGATTTATTTTATACAATAAAGTTCAGGCGCGTAGCCAGGCGTACGTCGGTACGCACAAACGTCCACATCATTTTTCAAAAAAAAAAAAAAAAAAAAAGAAAGAAAGAAAGAAAAAGAAACGAAAGAAAGAACACGAAGAAAGAGAGAAGGAATATTATAAAGCGTACTCATCATTTTTGCAAAATATTAGTAAATAATTTTAAAAAAGATAGAAACAAGTTTCTTAAGAATAAACGATAAAAATGATAATTGAAAATCAACAGAATTAGTTTTAGGGGGAAAACGATAGTATACCTTACTGAAAAAAAAGATTTCCTCTGATTTTTGTTTACTATCGAATATTGCTGAGTTTTTTTCTAAGTGTAATTACATTCTTAAAGAGTTTCTCTATTGTAGATTTCACACTATAAAACCCACAGACGGCTCCCCTAAAACAATAAATAATTTTATTTAATGCCAAGAATTTCAATTTCTATTACTGGAAATTAACTTCCAACCGTAAAGCTTTTAACTTATGTTACGATATTCCCCCAAAATTTTAACCTAATATCGGATTCATGCGAGCCTTCAAAAATCATAATAAATTATTCAGCTTTATACGAACATCAAAAATCGAAAAATTAGTAAAAATTCAGTTTTACCTCAAAAAATAATAATAAGGCCTGTTCAAGTATTGATGTCCGTAACACTGCCTTAAATCCAATAGTATATTTTACATGTTTTTATGATTGTTGCAAAAATTTAAAGATACCCGAATTGTGAATATGTATTAATTTAATGAATATTCATTTTAAAATGTATACAGTGTACATAGGTAATGTGCAAGAAAATGAGTTAAAAAGATTTCTTCTGTCTTTGTTATTTTCAATCTTTAGAGATGTGTTTTTAACATTAATGTAAGCCTGACTATCAGTCAATTACGTGGTCTGTCTAAACCAGTCAACCACTCTAACCAACAACCGTATATTGCCATACGTATTTTGTCGAGCTTCAAAAGTCTAAAATTGTTTTAATTCGCGGTTTATAAAGCATAAACTGCCCCACGTTATGTTATATCGTATAACAAAACTTGAAAATAGCTTCATTCCTTAAATAAATCGTCGAAAATTCACCACTTTCCTGAGCCCCCACCAGGAATTAGCACTGGATCCATTTGAAGCCCTAAGGCGGCCCCAAACCCCTGGCCTATTCAGGCGTCCACATCAAAAGTACCCTGGCTACGCCCCTGAAGTTAGTTAGAATTAGTCTGAGCTGATCAAAAAAAGAACTGAAAATGCTCCAATGTTATCTTAGAACGACGAATGGAAACAGATAACAACTCTCATATTGAAAATAAATTATGGATGATAGCAACTGTGATATTTCCAAACTTCACTTCTTGTTTATTTTTTTTAATGATAGAAAATGGGCAAATAGATTACTCAGAATTTGAAAAATATATGGCGAGTAAATTCAAGAACTCGGACGAGGTGGAGGATGAAATGCAAGCGGCCTTCAAAATTTTTGATAAAGACGGAAGTGGAAAGATTGACGCGGAGGAACTGAAAACTGCTATGATGAATCTGGGAGAACGAATGTCAGACAAGGATGTGAATGAAATGATTGCTGAGGCGGATCTAGATTCTGACGGGAAGGTAGATTATAAAGGTAGGCACAATTTTTAGAAGAATAGTGACGATTTTTATGTTGTTCGTTGATTGTAATCGATTTTGTTGTACACTGAAATTCATCTGTTACAATGTCGTTGTTTTTTTTTCAGAATTCGTTAAAATTATGATGAAATAGAACATACACTTCTACAAAAGTTTACAGATAGAGGCAGCTAAGAATGAAAGAACATCCGTCCATCTTGAACAAGTTGCATTTTATGATTTATTGAACAATGACTCAAATATGTTGTGTACTACATACATGTACTTTCAATGAAAGTTTGATCCAACAAAATAATAAAATATGTTTAATGCATGGTATTTGTGTTTACAATGTACTTTATTATGAAATATAACAATCTTTGCAATAACTTCATACATGATGTAATAAATAAAATACTAGTACTTTATACTAGACACCTGTTGTAATATACATAAACATACTTCATACTAGATACTTGATGTAATAAATAAAAATTTTAAAACACATGTTTGTTAATTCTTTTGGTGAGTATGTATTTTTTCCCAAGAAGACTAACCTTTGGCTTTATCGCTGCTGTTCCATAAGCAGAGGAATTATTGAGTGGTCGAAACAAGAGACCCCTGGTTTACAATATCCTTTGAAATTTTCGGCATGGTCTGCTATCTTTCTTTCCATTAGATGAAGATTCTACATGCTGATTCTTCAGAAAGAAGAAACAAATCTACCTTTATATCTGTTTCCTTATTAAATTAAACATCGAAAATGACAGATAAAAGCAATGCAAAATTTAAAAGACAATATATGTGTTATTAGCAATCCAAGTCCATTAATTTTATTTCATGTTACGTAATAGATAAACCATACAATTTTGACTGTTTTGTGGTGTATTGTAAATTATACCATGGTTTGGATTTCACGACCCTGGGTTTAACCTCACGAGACGAAGTCGAGTGAGGTTACCCAGGGTCGTGAAATCCAAACCATGGTATAATTTACAATACACCACAAAACAGTCAAAATATGTATGGTTTATCTGTTTTAACCTATGATATATAAATATTAAATTTATTTTAAATGGGTACAACATGTTTATTAGTATTAATTTAAGTGTAATATAATTTTATTCAAGCATTATCCCTATGGAACCTCATTCAAGGTATTGCATCATCACAAATTAAAGAAGAAACGATTCTCGGAAAATTGCATCATCATTAATTAAAGAAGGAACCATTGTCAGAAAATAGGGGGTGAAAATGGGGAATTTATAATCAATAAGAAAAAAGTGATAAATTCTATTATTTTAAATACAATATTTAAAAGATAATATTTAGCACTAAATATTCTGTACTTTGATAGAACTTTTGAGAAAATATTTTTAAAAAGTGCGATAAATTTAAGAATTATCGAAAGTTTAACCTCATGGGGAACCTCTTTCAAATGATCACGTGATTCAAATTTGGCGTCAAGCGCACAGTTGAGTTAAGAAACACGATGGAGGTTGACGATCTTGATTTCATGGAACTTTTGCCAGTTTTGGGCGATGAACTTGGGGATGACGATGAAAACTTTACATTAAGTCAAATCGCCGATCGTATAGAACTGGACTACATAAAGTCAGAGTGCATGATATCTAATTTTGCGGACATGACTTTTGATCTTGGATATCAGTCCGAGAGTGGAGAAACGGGACCCAGCCATTCTAACATGGAAGTAACTACCATTCAGGATACGTGTACTCTTTCAGAGAATTCGTTGAGATTCGGAAATCCAGTCAAAGACGAAGATTTGGATGAACTTATCTCCGGGACAACCCCTGCCAACACTAAGAAAAGTACAGCATGGTCAGTTCGTGTGTTTAATGATTGGCGCATTTCACGAAATACTGCACTTGAAAATATTCCAAATTTGGACCATTTTTCCGCGGATGACATAAACAGATGGCTCTCGAGGTTCATAGTTGAAGTAAGGAAACGTGATGGGGATTTTTACCCTCCTAAATCACTCTACCTCTTAACAACGGGTATTCTGCGCCACATGCGAGAAAACGGAAATACTCTGAACTTTATGAACGAAAAGGATGACCGTTTTATCCGATTTCGACGGAGCCCAAGTCTACCAAAACCCGGTGTTGATTTGAATGTAATGTGGGTCCTACTGAAACGTCGGCAACAGCAATTCTGAACCAGTTGAAAAGTGGATTTAATCAGTGTAGTTTCACATTTAATTTTGGAAATTAATAACTATGTTTGAACAGGCATTCTTACATTTGTTTGGACTGTAAACAAATTCAGATAAATTTGTTTATCATAATACAATTGCTTTATTTTGTTAATTTTAATTAATAAAGACACCCTGATTTGCTTTATTTTTATAGCATGGATTATTGAAAAGAAATTATACCATGGAAGCCATGGTATAACTGCAACAATGTGAAATTATACCATGGTGTATGGGGATTTATACACAAATGCCTATAACATAGGGGCAATGGAAGTATCATAGGTTAATGGAAAGTTAAACCGAATCCACCCACTTGATGTTACACCTAAAAAGCTTGGCAACTCATTTCAAACAAGATGTTTTTATTTAACACCCGGAATGAGGCCAGATGTGACAATAGTTCCTAGATAGATTATTTATGTAATTATAATAGAATGAATGACTGCACTTAGAGATGTTGTTGTAATAAAAATTTATGTCTGTCTACATATTCAAGTCTTTCCATCTTAAGCAAATCTTACACAAATTATATGCAATGCAATAAAAAAAATTCATCAAAATATCCTGGAATGTTGGAATACAATACATTCCATGACAAAATATGCTGACAAATCCTTCGTCGAAGCATTCTCTCTAAAAGAACTCCAATGGCTCTTTTGTTGCTCAATTTTTAAAGAGTATTAAAACTACAACGGACATTTTCTTTTAAAAAAGTTCTTAGGTTCATGGAAAAAAATTACTCAGAAGAATTAGCTAGTGTCCAGTCTAGAAAAAATAAAGCGAACAAGGTTTATTGTTGATGTAGTTCAATAATAGCTTAGTCCGGATATAGATATACTTAAAATCAGGTATGCATGGAATGAGTATTTCAATATTTACAAATTCAAGATATACCATTAACATCTTTTATTAAAGGTCTGGAAAGTTTACTGTTCCATACTATATCCCCTTATCGTCAATATTAAACAAGATTTCATTTGATGATACCATCCTCTGTAATACAAGCACGGAGACCGTTATTTAGCTTAAAAGCCCAATATGGCGTATAATACCGTTGGAAATACGATCAGATACTCGGTGAGACGTGTTTGTTTGACATTGATTGGGATGCTCGCAGCCTGAGAGAACCTTGTTTTCCTGAAACAAACACCATGGTAAGCGATTCCATTTCAGCCTAACGACTACTCATAATTTCAGGTAACATACTCTTAGGAATGTGACATAGTTTATTTAATCGTTGATGTCACACAAATTTATATATAAATGAAGAAATAAATTATTTTTGATATTTTGAATTTGTTTCCATGCTGTTTGTCATAATTATGCTTCATTTTTGCAGAGTGGGTTGTCAGAGGAGAAAAAGAAAGGTACATATATCACTTTTTTATTATTCAAAAAGGGTGAAGTTAATTCATATTTTCTTTAATTGCAACGTTTATAGTTTTCAGAAATACCGGATGCAATTATTGATTGACTTCTGTCACGGTTCTCCACCATGATACATAGTTGTATTTGCTGTATATATTACTGAATTTTTTTAAGTTGTAAATTATTCATGCACAGAAATTTTTTTTTTTCGTCCTAAAATTCTATACATAGAAATTATTTATGATAGTTACTAAGATAGGATGTAAGATCAATTTTAGTTATCCTTGTCTCTAGAATCAACTCTGCTTAGTCTTTTTTATAATTAAGTAATGCGTACGTTTTGCCTGTTTCAATCAATCAAGAAAATAGATCTTACACATGTGTGTTTTATCAGATTAATAAAATATAGTTATCTAATTTTTCAAAATTAGAATTCTTTAGGGTTTCTGAAATCTGGGATATCTAAATGTATAGTTAATGAATATGAATTAACAACGAAATACAAATATGAAATGAAAACAGCAAGGGAAAAAACAATTGTCATTATGATGATGAATATTTGTTGGGAGTCCCAATATCATAAATGTTGTATATAGGATAATACCAGAATCAATAACCTTTGTGACAATATAGAAAATTGATATCAGACAATGAGATTATATCTAATAAATACGGAAGCAATGTTGTTTCTTTAAATCATAAAGTGCATATTAAAACGTATAAGAAAATGTTAAATGATATATAGACTCAGAAGGTCCTATACTCTTTATTTTTTCAGACTTCAGACATGCCTTCAACATGTTTGACAAAGATAACAGCGGCTATATCAACACCCGAGAGCTTCTAACTGTAATGAGGGCTTTTAAACAAGACCCAACCAAGGCAGAGGTACAACAACTAATGAAGCGCCTAGATACTGATGGTAATTACTCCAGTAATTAATTAAGTTTGTAGCATGTATTAGTCTTTTGATTACTTCAGAAAATGACTATCGATTAGAGTTCCAGTTACTGTTTGGATTTTAATCTTGGTGATGGTTAAAATAAAATCTGAAAAAACATGCTGACTAGCCGTATCATATGTTGGTCTCATAGGTTCCGTATGGCCCTGCTCTCAAAAAAGGAGATACGATTTTCAGAATTCACTTGGATGGCTATATTTTCAATATGTGACCAGCTTTACCTCGCTTTGAGCTTACTCCACACCATCGGGTTCACGAATTTTTCATAATTTTGGATGAAGGTTAACCTTTATTTTTATTCATTCATGCAAACGGTTGCTTGTTAGCTAGAGCCATGGGGTATTAAAGATATTTCAAAGTATTTTATGAATGAAATATGCATGTAACGAAAAGTTATTATGCACAAAAGCCCATTTGTAGGCGAGCGAACACGGGCGTCTGGAAATATCAAAAATGGAATCTGGTGTCATAGAGGAGTAAGCCTACCCTATCCAACTGTCACATCCACCAGGTGCTCTTAGACATGATCACATAAACGGAAAATAAGCAGATAATGCAGTATGAAAATCAGTCAACATTTAAACTAAAGAGAGATTGTTTTTGCAAACAATTTCTTTGTATTAACAATAAAAAATACAAACCTCTTTTCGGGGTGGGGGTATAGCAACATCATGACTTTGACATAGTTTTGAAAGATTTTAATCCTTGCCATTAGACACAAGGGGAACTTGTGTTTTACAAACGCATACTACATTATATATTATTTTATTATTATATTATTTTATATTATTTTGATAAAAAAAGTGCAAGTTTGTGTTCCTGTATCTAACCTGTATGTTCTATTGTTTAAGGTAATGGAAAAATAGAATATGAAGAGTTTGAAAAATACATGGTTGAAAATTATAAGCATCCGGAGGAATTCCAGAACTCGATGATGGACGCATTTAAATTGTTTGATAAAGATGGAAGTGGAAAAATCGACGCCGAGGAACTGAAAGACGCCATGATGAAATTGGGGGATAAACTATCACAGGAAGAGGCGGAGGACATGATTAAAACGGCCGACCTAGACAAAGACGGAAAGATTGATTACGAAGGTAATAATTTAAGGTTCAAAGTCAAAGAGGCAAAGCACGAGGACGAGAGGTATTAGCAAACTGCTGATCTCTCTCTAAATAAAAACTTTGAAAAACATTATCCACTTAAATCATTTATGACTTGCATTTATTTCAAAAAAGTTCAAAAACATCAGTTTCATTGTTCGATTAAAAAATTTTGGTATGCTTTTACGAAAAAAAAGTTCTTAACGTCTCGATTAATGCATTTTCTGACTGCGATTGTTTGGGTAACAAACAAAAAGTCAAGACAGGTAAGTTCTAGAAGAAACCAAAAAAAGAAAAAAAAACTATCCCTCCCAATAAACATCCTTCCTATTGACAAATATGTCAATATGGTATCGTTATATTAATAAAGTATGAAGAGTTATATATAGCATGCTCAAAAGTCCGCTGAAACAATACAATCAGGAGCAGAGAAAAGACGTACCTCTAAAAACACCAGAAGTGGATCAGGTGCCATGGAGGCGTAAGTATTCCCTGCCTTCTGGTCTCGCCCGCTGTGTACTCCTTGTCATGATCTTGGAAACGATAAAATCCGTTAACATTTCAGTGCAAAATCAATGACCTAACAAACTGCATGAAAACATGCAGTATTCAGTCAACATTACAAATAATGATAAATTGTATTTGCTGACAATACTATTATATCGATTTCAAAATTTGCTAAATGTTCACTTTTTTTTAAAAAACAAGACTGTTGATATCCTTGTTTCATCAACATATTTGTCAATAGCTTGCATCAATTCAGAAATTATTCGTATGTAAACCATGCTCTTGCGTATCAAATCAACTGGGAGAAATAAATTCCATATGCAGGTGATATGGTTAATTGCTCCATAAGTCAGAAGTTAATTATGGAAAAGTTGGTCATCACGTTTATCTTAAAGTTTTTGTTAAGTTACCATGAACGTCTCTTAATGGAGTTTTACGTGTATGAAGAGACTTACTTTTACAATCGACGACTAAATCCTACAATTTAAACAGAGACCAACTCCAATTACTTAAATGTAGAAGTACATAAATATCTAAATATGTAACAGACACATTAGACTATGTGATGTTTTTTTTTTATCTCACGTTCGCGTTAAAGGGATATGTTGAATGAAAGTGAGAATAAAATGAACATCATTCATAGATAAGACTAAGATGTCGACAACATATATACAGAAAGATTCAGATTTCTAAATAATTCAGACATTTGAAAAAATGATCAACTGAAAACAATACACTGAAAAAAAAACAAAGCCCACCATTAGTAGATAAAAAGTGAACTGAATAGGTAAACTGTAATGTAGACACTTTATTATTTTTTTTATCTATTTCAGAGTTTGTAAGAATGATGCAAGATTAAACTGCCTTCTGTAACATTGTAAACGGGATTTTTATTGTGCCTATAAATGGAGGAACACAGGATTCCGCAGGTAAAATAATAGCCTTTTGCATCCCCTGGAGTATACTTCTATAACTTTGGATATGATTTTACAAAATTGATACAAAAGTGTAAATTTACATCAACGAGACCAGTAAAGTGCTACAATTACTGTGTTATATTAGAAGTGTATTCAGGCAGAGGAGAATATTTGTGTTCTACATCAAAAAAAGCCACAATCAACATGATGTATATATTTTTTAATTTATGAATATTTATGCGTTTCAGGTTTTCTTGCTTCGTAAATACATGTATATCATTTTTTTAATATGTATTGGACATTGTACTATATCTTGTATATAATATTTCCATTTGTTTTTTGAATGAATTATCTGCTTGCTAATTTTATACTTAGATTGAAAAAAAGTGAACCTTTGTTATTTTTATGATGACATTTTCTACAACATGTACATTAATATAAATATAAAGAACACACAGAGTTATTTCCCTAATTTTCTGATTTCTGGTTTGGATTTCACTCACCTAGCTTTGTACTGGTTGAAAAATATTGCAATAAGTTTCAATTCAGAAATGTTTCTTCTGCAACACAAGTAATGTACACTTGCAATCAGAAAACAAGAAGAGTACAGCCTACATATATTAATGCTTCTATGCACTGTGCGTTCTGAAAAAAATATCAAGAGGGATACATTAAGATTTACGAAATAATTTTATCTAAAAACAAAATCAAGGACTTATTGGAATAATAATATAAGCTCTTGTAAACTAGGCGTCAATAAAGTTTTTTTTCTTTCAAAAACAAAATCAAAACCATTGAGGAATTACTGGTAATTAAGTGTTTATAAGCATTCCTGATACATTGTGATGTGAATTCTAGTCTTGCATAGAAAATTGTTGCTTCAACGTTCTCAACATATCGTACTTCAAAACGTTACAGGGAAACAACACGTGTACAAACTAATTCAATATCCATAGAGTTTTTTTGATAGACAGAAATTGGAAGGCGACCAACATACCCAACGATGACATAGAAGAATTACCCTGTATGTCATAACATAATTATGATTTAACTGCTTCAATGAAATATATGGAGATGCTCAAAAGTCCATTAAACAAAACAAAATAGGAGCAGAGCAAACACGGGCCTCCAAAGCATCAGAGGTGGGATCAGGTGCCATGTAGGAGTGAGCATCCCCTGCCGACCGGTCACACCCAACGTGTGCTCCTTGTCATGATCGGGAAATAACGGAAAATCCGTCGTCAATTCAGTGTGTTAATAATGAACTAACAATTAGTACGAAAAACGTCAGTCAGCATTTGACTCAATGATAAATTGTATTGCTGACGATGTCATTGTATCGACCATAGAGCTTACGAAATGATGACTTTAAGCGTGACTGCTGATATTCTTTTTCATCAACTTCTTTGTCAATAATTTACCTCTTTTTAGAAATTGTTCGTATCTAGAACATGCTCATGCGTATCGAATCAACTGAGATATATACTCCGTATGCAGGTGATGAAGGTATATTGCTGCGTAAGTAAGGGAAGTTGACGATAGAAAAGTCAAAGTCATCACGTTTATCATAGAGCTTGGTTGATAGATTACCATTAATGTCTTTTTCAAGTAAAATATTCAAGTATGAAACAGATGTGTCAGACTCTGTGGTATCTTTTATCTCAAACTCCCCGGGATATATTGTATTGACAGAGGAATGGAAATTACCATTGTTAATTGACAGTATATTGTACGTCGTCGATATATATCTAAATGTCTAGTTGAAGGCCACAACAATTTTTTTTCTTCTTTTCACGCATAAAATTTTGCACAAATTCTGCTTTATATGAATACAAAAATAATTCTGCTAATAACGGAGCGCAGTTGGTATCCATAAGGGTTCCAATAGATTGTTGGCAGGCCTGGTCGCCAAAAACCACATAGATATTGTCAATCAGAAACTCGAGCATCTTTTTGATGCCAACTTCAGAGTACTTGTATGTGCATCGGAATATGTGTTAACAAAATAATTTTGCAAATGCCAAATGACAAGGTAAGTAAATTTTCGAGTTCCATTTTTATTGAAAAAAAAGCAGCTGTCAATGATATCGGAAAGCCTGGACTTTAATTCATCGTGGGGAATGGTTATGTATAAAGCTGAACAGTCGTAAGCTTTTAAGCTGTTGAGTTTGGTAAAATCTTGTGAAATCAAATTGTCCGAAAGTTCTTTGGAATTTTTGAGTATCCACATCTGATTCACACCGCCTCTTGAATATATTGTTGCACAGTACTCTTGAAGTTTCTCCTTCACTGCTGTTAATATCTTTGTGAGGAGTAAAGAAAGAGGCTTGGTTGAAGATTCACTGGAACCCGCAATGTTTCTTTGTTTGTAAGGATTTGTAACAAAAAAAATATACCACACAATTAGTATTGCGTAATAAATCAATTAAAGAATTTCAAGATAGAAAATGAAAACTTCACCGTAGATATCAAAGAAATATTTAAATTTGACATTTTTTGTACATTTATTTCACATTTTTGGACCTATATCAGCGGCATCATATAAAAAAAAGATTGTTGGTTGTTCCTTTCTATTATTATTACTAAAATTTCTAAAAGATCTGAATAAACATATATTCGTTTTTTGAAACTATCACAGCAATTTGAATGTGAACATTATTAGATCTAAATTTTACATATAATTCTTTACATAAATTTTCTTTAATTTTCAAAGTCCAAATTAATTTTTTTCTAAGCATTAGTACCATCTGACAATATGTATACTTTTACTTTTAAAACACATTTTAATTCTAAAAACTACCTAGAAATGAATATTCCAAAATATCAAAGATTTATTTTTGCTCAATTTAGATGTGGAATGTTACCAATTAGAGTTGAAACTGGAAGATATAAAGGAGGATTATTAAAAGATAGGTTATGTAATTTTTGTTTTAAAGATGAAGTAGAAAACGAGTACCACTTTTTATTAAATTGTACAGAATATTCAAATTTCAGATCAGATTTATTTACTAGTATTGTTTAATTAACCCTACTTTTTCTATGTCAGATCAAGAGAATGTAATTTTTCTTTCACCAATTTTTCCTAGGCAGACCTCAAAATATTTATACCTTTTATACATGTACAGGCAATCTCTGTTGCACAAAAAACGCTATGCGTAATATTTGTGAATATATTTTTCATATATTTTGTTAAAAGTGACATATAGGTCCGATGGGCCGGGTGTTTGGATATTAATTGTATTAAATGTTTTTCATTGTACAGTGTAACACGTCACTATAATAAACAATTTACTTACTTACTTTTAACCCACCCCCTCCCTTCAGAGAAATCTTACATTTAGAGTTTTGTAAATTTTAGAAAATTGATTAAAAAGAATAAATAATTAACAATGACGGTATAACTAAAATCATTGGAGCATACTGAATGTTCTACCCTTTTACAGGATTTTAGAAGTCTTCATTGATTAATTTGAAATTTAATTCAATATGAACCTTTTAAAGTGGTTGGTATGTATTTCTACAAAATTCAATGAGGCATCTTGGATATATTACAAAAACATTACTCTCCTTGACTTCTTTGTAACGATTGGTTATCCCGCTGGAATGTTAGCACCTGTACAGGAATTAACAATCAATGGTTATTCCTTATACACGTTATTCAAAGAGGCAGGTATTGTTTTCAATGATATGTTGCAATGTCGAGTGGTCCGTTAACAATCACTAGAAGCTTGCCCCCTCGTGTTGGTTTTACTTTAAGGAGGCTAGTGGGTCAACTAATTAATTTTTAATTAACCACCAGATTTAACTCAAATTTTGGGATATGATATCTTAAGCTGTCAACTATCATTTGGCAAAGAAAAATTTCATAAATTTTAGCTTTAAAATTTGATCATTTTATTATATCTTTATATGGAGCTCTTCTTCTAATGGAGATCCAAATTGTCTAAAAATGGCCACGACCACCCAGCCTCTTTAATATTGAACAATAGTCACGGAATCATTTTAGCCCAAGCAAGAAATATCCGTTATTGAATTGTTTTACAACTTGAAAACAGATAAATCAAAACAAAACCTTAGAAGAAAAATCGGCAGCGATCGTTATCTTGTAATGAACCTGTTTTAATCGAAAGTTCTTAAAGATCTGTGTTTGGTGTCTATATAGATTTGCGTGATCAAGATTTGCAGACGACAATCGTTTCTCGTGGTTACCAGGACAGGAAGTCGCTATCACACGGTTTATAGAGCGAGATTTTGCAACCAGTCATGGTAAGGATGATTTTAAAGTTATCAGATTTTTTTGTTCACTCGTTAAATTGTAATTTTTCGTTTAAGAAAAAAGAAATTATTTTAATAATTGCCAACACAACAAAAAATTGCTGTTTAGTAGTATTTCATTTATTTTTCAATAACGGGAAGAAGAAGACAGGCAGCTATAATATAAAGAAATAACTAATAAAGCTGTTAAATACTAAATTGTACTTAAAGGGTGTTTTGATAGAAAAATTCGTTTAAGAAACGTTTTTTGTATGCATAATTAGCTCAAGTAAAAGTCCCAATTTCTAGCACTTTGTTAGATATTTAAACTAAAGATCAGTCAAAGTAAATAACGTTTTCAAAAACACTGATCATTCATAACGGGAATACAAATAAAGTGACATTTAAAAGTCAGTGGACACCGGGCATATTTCAACATTTTCGGTAGTATTTATTTTCAAACTACTACTGAGCACTGCCTCGTTAAACCAAATTCCCCGTAACCCTCCCCCCCCCCTCCCTCCGCCATCCCTTCCCAAACCTTCTCCCAAATTAATTCTGTTCTCCGTCTAATATCACTGTTCTCATTTTTAGGCTGAACAATTAACGGAAGAACAACTTCGAGGTAACATTATACATGTAACACTTACTCAGTATTGTTTTCAAATGTACCGATTAACTAACTTAATATTTTTATCATCCTTATTCAGGAATATCGAAAACTTATTTAAAATTTATACTTTTAGAATTGAAACTGGTGTTTAACATATTTGACACAAATGGAAATTCAGAGATTGACGCCAGTGAATTAGAGAAAGTTCTACAAGCAATGAACCAAAACCCCACACCAGAAGACGTGCAAGAACTTCTGGAAGAGATTGGTGCTGACGGTAAGCATGCAGAGAAAGAAGGGGGAGAGTCTTCCTTTAGATTTGGTATCAATGAAATACGGAGATAACGAACAATATTCAAGCTCAAACCCTGATTAGACCATACAAATTGGGAGCCGAGCAAACAGAGGCCTTCAGAACGCCAGAGATGCGATCAGGTGCCATGGAGGAATGAGCAATTCCTGCCGACCGACCATACTTGCAATGTGCTTTTTGCCATGCTCTGGAAAACTTTACGGAAAATGTCAGTAAGCAATATAGTTAGAACAAAAGTTAGTGATCCCGACTTCGTTTTAGTATATAAAAAGAGAGGAAAACCAACAATCTGTTGGAATTCTCATGGGCATCAAATGCACCTCGTGATTAGCAGACCTGTTTTTGTATTATCAAAAATGCTTCGTATTTGGATTTATATCAGAAAAGGGAGTTTAATGTAACCTTACTACAAAACTTTATGATAAACGTGATGATTTCAACATTTCTATCATCAACTTTCCTTATTTATATAACTAGTAACCCTTATCACCTGTTTATGGAGATTATGTCTCCCAATTGATTCGATAAGCAAGAACATGCTCGACGTATGAAATTTTTTTTTAATCTAGGCAATTTATTAAACAACAAGTAGATGAAACTAGAAATCAACAGTCTCGTTTAAAATCATCATTTTGCAAGTTTTATGGTTCGATACAATGACGCAAATGTCTTTTTTGTTTTTATTTTTACTGGCTGGAGATCTTCAGTCATACCTAAGTTCTTAAATTTCCTTAAAAACTTTTGTCCAAAAGCATAATTTTTTTAAAAGTCTAAGCATATTTGTAGATGGAGTGATCACGTTTGAGCAGTTTTTACAATGCGCACCCTCTAGAATGCGTTCAAACGACGAAGAAGCGGACATGGTAAAGGCAGCCTTCCGAGTTTTTGATAAGGACGGAAGTGGGTACATTTCTATGGATGAAGCTAAAGAGATCCTACAACGAGGAGAGAACGGGATCACGGACGAGGAAGTAGACGAATTCTTCCAAACCGCGGACCTCGACAGTGACGGAAGGATCAACCTTGAAGGTGGGTACCTTATATCAACATAAATACTAGTATTTTACTGTAATAGAATGAGAAGATAGTATTGTTGAACGGAGTATTTATTTACACATGTACGTCATTAATTTTTGTTTTAGAATTTGCAACAATCCTAAATAGACCTTTTACTGTGGAACCAAATGAATGATGACGAAAAGAACATGTGCAATATAAACTGAGATGAAGCAGTTTGTGTACATTCCAAATCTTTCATCTAAGAATGATATTATTTATATTTGGAACACCTATAATATGCTTTCTGTTAATGTTTAAATAATGTATAGTGTAAAAAAAAAAAAGAAATGAAAATACAGTAAATTTCCATTCCTTGATCTTGTTTAATTATTACTAAAGCACAAAACATAATTATGCTGTATTAATATGGTTGACAAAGACAAACTACATTTCAAAAATTGCCTTAAAAGGTATATATAAAATTTTGTAATATGCAATATCACAGCTGAAACATATTGAACAAAGATATACAGTCCCTTATTCCGTAAAATTGATTTATATGCACAAAACCACAATAAAGAAAAACATAACAATGGTGTTTTTTCTTCTTTATATCAACTTGATGACACTGTAAGACAAATATAGAACGTATTTTTTTTGTACACATCATTACATCTTAGTCTACAGAGCTTGATTGTCTGGCATCAGTAAATGTAAATAACAAGGAGGAACCTGCCATCAGGAAACTTAACAAAAATCAATTACTATCCGAAAAGATCAATTCTGTTGACAAAAAGTTATCGATTCCCACTGGAAAAGAAGTAATCTTCTATACGTTATTATGAAACGGATATTGTGGATAAAACTTAGCAACATCGTCTTAAAAGAAAAGGAATTGCATCGGGCAATTTCTTAAAAAAAGCCAATGGTAATCATAGATAAGAAAGCTCACTCGATAAATTTAAGCTATAAGAAAGGTAAAGTCTCCCTTCAAACAAATATTTTGGTAATGTACATCCTTTGATGCAACATCTAAACCTTTGGTCCTGGGAGGATCTATAGAAATAGTAGTTAATTGTGCCTATGCTTCAATGTCTGCCTGGCAGTGTGCATGCCTAGAAACAAATCTCGTATTGCAACTCCGGTCACAATAGACTTCTACTTATTGAGAAAGGACAGCTCTAATACATTAAACTGTTCATTCCATTTGAAAAACGTAGATATTTGAAAAAAATGTAGATCAGATCTTGCATCCGCATCAAGTTTATTATATGGATCCCTAGACCTTGATGCATCTTCAATGCAAGTTTCATCACCACTTGAATAGGGCTTTTAAAAATACTTGGAAAATAGATCCGCTATGTAGGTCGGATCCATTATCAAAGTACGTTAGATGTGGATGTGTGAATCCCTAGATGCATCCAATATGCAAGTTTGATTCAATTAAAGCTTAGAAAACAGTTCCAAAACTTTGCTCTGTTAATGTATTGGAAAAAATATGTCAGATCCAGCAGTTTTGCTTTTATGCCTTGTATCATGGAACAGCTAACATTTACTTAGGACAATATATAAGGTATCCTAAGCAAGTCTAAAAGTGTACATCCCTTGATGCAAAATCCATGCAACTTTGGTTAAGGTAAGGCTAACAGTTGTTTAAACCTGCTAAAATGTTAACTTGTTCACTTATCTGGATCAGGTAGGTCAGATCTAGCATTCCAAAATCAGTTTGGCAGTGTTCATCCTAACATGCATCGTTAATCCAACTTTGGGCAACATGCTGTACGTGTACTTAAAAAAAGCAGGGCTCATATTTTAGTGTTTTTGGCGCAGACAACAATGCGCTATTATATGAATACCGCAAAGAAATTTTTTATATATTTTCTTGTATGGAGAAGACTTGCGTAGCGTTACTCGTGATTACACCAACAACTCTATAACAGTTGATTGCGCTAAAATTTTGAATACGCCAATTTATGTACACTTTTAAGGCACGTACATTAGATTTTTTTGGAGGGGATCCTACTCCTTAGACTTAAATCTAGTCACTCTTCCAGAAAAAAGTCAGACACAGCATCTGTAGCCAAGATTCAACATCCATGCAAGCTTCCACTTTTAACCTTTCAAAATTCAGTTGAATATCAAGACACATATAATGTACCTTATTTTTTGTATTAATAGATTGATCTGTCCTTGAAGTATAATATTTTACGTTCTGCTTTCTTAACCAGCAGATTTTTTGATGATTAAACAAAATCATATGATAATTCACGAGAAATATCATTTATAAATTTATAATAATAATATAATGAACAAAGCCAAACTTTTGTTGAAGATGACATATAACAGATAGAGAAAAGGTCAGACACGCTGTTTTGACCTTAAACAAACATGGATGTTAGTAAAGATAAAAGATATACTTGTATAATTTTTGTTTTCATCAATAAAATGTCACACAATTTGACATAAAATAACATGCAGAACAAACGATAGATTAAAATATTTAATGTTAATAATTAATGTTTAAAGACAAACATTGAAAATTTTAGATAGCAGATTTCGAGAAACAGTCGACAACATACTGTAGGGAAAAAATATATATTCAACCATTCATAAAAGAGTTCACAGTAACTTAAAATGCGCATTGTTGAAATTGTGGAGTAACGGTGAAATAGAGTATGGAAAAATTCTCTGTGGTTCTATATGGTCGACGCCAAATATAAACAAATTATTGTGATTTTTTGTTCGAAAGACACATATAGTTTATACGAATAATTATAAAGTAGTCTAAAGCACCGTTATATAACACGTGTTCTATAGCAATCATTTGCTTCAAAAACTGAAGCCAAAGTGCGTGAAAGTAAACAAACACATATTGAACTGACCCTTTATTTTGAATCGATTTTTGGAATACATTTACAAAGAGAGCTACAAGAGAAAGGACACTTTGTAAGATGGTAAGGCATAATTTATTCTTTTAGTTCTAAAATCTGACTACATTCCTATAATCATTTATTTTTATCTTTGAAATGAAAAAACAGTATATACGAATGAACTTGAGGTTAATCAAAAAGCAAACCCGAAAGGCCAACAGCTTTGTTGTATAAATAGGCCAGAATTATTCAAAATTTAGAAAAAGTAAACCTTTTTTTTATAACCAGTTCTTCGTCTCATTGTGAAACCACTTCAATGTACTACACAGTTTTTAGAGATTTACGTTTGAAGCTTAGAAATATTCTCTATTGGACTAACACAAAAATGCCCTACATAACCGAATACACAAGTTCAACTGAAATTTGACGTCAGTATTCCAAGGAATAGTATATTGACAGGTAACTAGTACTAGTTTTTATAATGTCTTGATTCAAACAAAACCCTACAAATTTACGTGATTTCATATGTTCCGTTATTTTATCCCCATAATTTATATATTAAAGGTACTTGGACACAGATTTGAAGTTATTATTTTCTCTATAATATTACGACTTATATATTTTAATTGCATTTCACACAAAAATTAATTAAAAATCTTATTTCGTTTAAAAGATATTGAAATTTCAAATTTTTCGGCGGGTTTGATTGACATATC
>PRKT01000041.1:690942-750310 GCA_003671525.1 Saccostrea glomerata | reverse complement strand
GTAGGCATTCAAGGAGAATGCTCAAACAAAAATCCTCCCTGATCTTAAATCTTGCTTAAACTCCCCTCTGTTTGATGGCACTATACTATACTATACTTATATGCTATGTTTAGGCAAGGACATGGGCATAATCATATACTAATTCTTCAAAAATAAGTTCTCTTTGAAATATCTGAATTTCAAGAAGTAGTGAGTACAGGAAAACTCATTTACTAAAAACAGGGATTGCATATACATGTATATGGATCTAGCAAAGTACCCGTATTTCTCAATTGTTAGTGAAATTCTTAACATGTAAAATTCTACAGATATAATGAACTTGGATGTGTGAAATCACAGTAATAGTAAACTGATTTTATATGCATCCTAAGATATCAACATTTTTGTACTTTAATAAAAGATATACAAAAAAAGGAAAGGTTAGGACAACAGGGATAACTAGGGAATGGAAACAGCTATTAGTGGCTACTTATACAGGAATAGTTGTAGCCAGCATCAGACAGGAGTGAAATCAAAACAGTCTAAATGAGATCAAGAGATTAATTAAGCTGACAAAATATTCACTGAAATTAATTATTTAAGTTTGATGCAAATTTCTTCACACCTAAGATGTTATAACAATAGTGATGAAAACAAAATTGTTTTCACATATAAGAACTTAGTAGGAGCTACATGTATTAAAATTTACACAATTCAGTTGAAAATAGTATTTGCATTGTGATGTAATGAATACTGTAAACCAACTTTTATTCGCGTGCAAGAAATTTTCGCGAGGTTCGCGAGAGCCTCGTCATCGCGAATATTTCTCGCCGTGAACGGGTCCTTAAAGTCTATTTTTCTATCAAAAACACTACCAAAAACGGCATGATCGCGAAAATTAATCGTCGCAAACTGTTAACTCCTGTTAAAACGCGAAATAAAGTCGTCGCGAATAAAAGTTGGTTTACAGTAATCATTTTGTAAATTTTTAAACAAACAATTTTCTTTCGCCCAGAAAAAAAACCAGGATACGCATGTAACTGTATCATGTAACTTCCAAAACCATTCCTAGAAATCGTCACTTTACTATTACTAGTATATAATATCATGGAATATGGAGTTTACGATAGATCAGTGTCCAATCTCAGAAGTCCACTGTTACAATATAAACAAGAAGCAGAGAGAAAAAATAACCTCAGAGGTAAGATCAGGTGCCATGAGGAAGAGTATTCATCTGAAATGAACATAGTTTATTGACAAAGTCAAAAGCATAAGACACAAGTTCTACAACTTAGATAGTCTCCTTACACAGAATTTTATTTTAAAAAATCCTCTGTCACCTGGTCATACCTTGTGCTCCTTGCCATGATCGGGAAAGAGAAATACCCAGAGACAATTCAGGTCCAAATAATCCATGTGTATTTTAAAGTCTTTTTCTCATGTTTCAGAACTCAAAGAGAAAGGAGCTCTCGCAACTGCAAATAGAAGGTAAGCATATCAAGATCGAATTTCTTGACTTATCTATTGAAAGTACAACTTTGTACTTTTTCTCTTTGCTAACGAATAATTTCGTACTTATTGGTTCAAATGCGATTGTCTGTTTGATTATATTCTTCCTTAATCATGGACATTTCGAGGCAAATTTTCACACCCATCTTGAATCAAGTGGGATAACAAAAACTAAAAGCTCTACGAAATGGTATTCATTCAAAGTCATCATTTCGTAAGTTCTTTGGTCGATACAATGACTTTGTCAGCAAAAACAGTTTATCATTGATTCAAATGCTGACTGACGTTTTTCATACTAATTGTTAGACCATAATTTATACACTGAATTGACGGATTTTTCCGTTACTTCCCGATCATGATAAGGAGCAAACGGCGGGTGTGACCGATCAGCAAGGGATGCTCACTCCTTCATGGCACCTGATCCCGACTCTGATGTTTTAGAGGTCCGTGTTTGTTCTGCTCCTATTTTGTATTGTTTTATGGACTTTAATACTGAATACTATTCGTTATTTCCATATCCTTCATTCAGTCCTTGATTACAAAGTTCCAACGCTACAAGGATAAATCATAGCCAGAAGAAACCATGGCATCTAGATAATTTGTTAAAAACACTCCTGCTCTTTTGGTGCTTTAATTCATAGAAAAAAACCAAAGCTAGTAAAAGAGCAATGATTCCCATGGGATAGTTCAAAGTTCACTTGAAAACAATATTTTACCATGCAGAGTTGCGAAGAACATACACTGGTAATCATATACCTTCAAAGATGTGAATTGCAAACAATTTTTTTCTGAAAAAAAAAAACCGAGATAAAACTAAATCTTTTTGTTTTTATCAAGGTACTCTACAAGGGTTCAAAGTTAACTAAATCGATCTTGCCGAAAAGCATAATTATTTCTCTCAAATCAAAATTTGGAAGAATTTTTAATTTGTTTGATCAACGCCAAACCTATTTAGATAAAGTGTTTACCAATAAATTCGATACATTTACAAAGAGAGAGGAAACTAGGGCTACACTCGTTTGCATTTGGTTTTTATATTGGCAATTCCAACTTACTTAACATCGATTAGACTGCAAGCGTAATGTTTCAAAAATGAATGTGTTCATATGAACGCAGTGCTTACTTTTGTGTCACCTGCAGAGCGACATTTCCATTTATTAGCCAGCCTGTCACACATTTTATCATTAGAACCGTTGAAGGTTTGCATATACATTGCTTGCCACTTTTGTAAATTACCATGGTTACTGTTCTCGTGACCTTGACTTTTGAACCACCCGACCCCTCGATTTAAACGAATAAACATATCTAGATTCAAAATTTACGGGTGTTTTCAACTCAATATCGGATAAACATATCAATTTAATAAATGATATTTCTTTTTAATTCTTTTTATTCTCCAGAAATCCGTGGTGCATTTAAAGCTTGCGACCATGATGGCAATGGAACAGTTGATGCCGGAGAACTTAGAAATGTTATGCAGGCTTGTGGTCAAAACCCAACAACATCCGAACTACAAGACATCATTAATGATGTCGATAATGACGGTACTATATAAAGCTTAGCCACTGCGATTGTTAATGAAGATTAAACAGTCATTTAGAAATCTACTCAACTTCGTTGAGAGGACCTAAAAACTAGCTTTTATTCTTTTATTTTAATTTCCAATTTTTGATATTTTTACACCATCTCTAGATTTCCCGGGGCTCCACGTTTTTTGCCCTGGTTACAGATTTGTATTTTTGTAGGTATTTCAAGATTGGTCACTCATTTTTCGTTATCTTCATCCTTTTCATGCCAAAGAAACATTCCGAAAACTCGTGAAAATTTTTAAATTGAATATTACAACTCAACAAATACTCCAAAAAGAAATTCAAACATGTTTTAGGAACTGATAGACTAAAACTATAAATAAGGATTTTTATGTTTTAGTTTAAAGCTTTCTTGCAAACGTATTTACTTTTACGACAGAGTTTTCCATAGCAAACTATATATACGAACAATGACAGTAATAATTTTTAACCCTTATGAATAAAAAAATACTTGTAATTATCAAATGTACAAATAATTGAATTTAATTTTATTGGCTCTTTCTACGTCACATTCAATGACAGAAAAAAAATCTTTATAATTGAGTATACTCAGTATATAATGAATTGACGAATACCTTTCTTTAAACACTATTTGATCTTTTCAGCAAAATGTTTCATTACAGCATGGGTTCACATCAATTAGAGTATTTAATTCTAAAACAGTAAAACGATCTGGAACTACTTTTCATGAATAGATTGTTTTTAATCGTCGTTTCTTTTATTGCACTTCCCATACAGGAAATGGATCATTGGAGTTTTCTGAATTTGTTAACTTGACAAGAGGAATTTACGAGGATCCAAAACAGTTTGAAGAAGAAATTAGAGAAGCTTTTGGAAGATATGACAAAGATGGCAATGGTGTTATTAGTCCATCAGAATTTAAACTCCTTTTATCATCATTTGGAGAAAAGATCTCTGATGAAGAAATGAAAGAGCTTTTATCTAGGACAGATTTAGATAGGGAGGGAAACATAAGTTACCAAGGTAAGTGTACATTACTATGGAATCCAAACAGGGACATGACACATGACACTATCGCGTCATCGGGATCATGTTATGATGATGTCAGTACGATGACGTTGAGTACGATGACCAGGACGTGATGACGATCGTGCGACAGGGCGATATAGAGCATTCCTTTATTGTTGTTCCATCGCAATCACTTATTTTAGAACGTGTCATAGCACTATAATAACTGATTACAGATAACAGATAATCATGATGTATGTTTTATTTATTTAAAATAAAGTATATGTATGAAATGACTGTAACTTTGATGACAGTTTTGCTAGCAGCATTATCTACATGTTGAAATAAATGTTAAATCACTCCTTGTCTCTGACAGTCATCCCTCTGCTTTTACAACATAGGATAGGGAAAAAAATTTAATCGTCGTCCCTTCTGCTCTTCTGCTCTCTGTTTGGTAGATACGGGCTAAAGACATATATGCATCACAATCAACAACTAAGGGAAAGGTTTTTCTAAGTTGCAAACACTTTTGTATGAATTATATAATGAATTATGTTCAAAACAACAACTTCTGGGCCAAACATGAATAATTTGCTTCAAGCACTACGAGACTTGAAAGTTAATCCCTGTTCTTAAGTCATCGGTGTTCCGTTCTAAGCCTGTCTCAGACTAAGTTCAGTATGTTCTGGAATGAGCATTTGTTAAGGTGTCAAGTGCAAAAGCCATCTTCTTTCCTTTTAACATCGTAGTGTCATTCTAGCTCTATTATTCTTGTATTTTTTCTTTCTTAATTGTAAGTGTTTACAATCATATATAAGGTCAGCTAGTATATAAAAACAGGTAATTTGCGATCAAAATTAATCACAAATATACCCACTTAGATTGAGCTGCCTTTAAGGAAAATATCTTCATAGAAACTCAAGGATAATTTTCT
Source organism: Saccostrea glomerata (assembly GCA_003671525.1). NCBI lineage: Eukaryota > Metazoa > Mollusca > Bivalvia > Ostreida > Ostreidae > Saccostrea > Saccostrea glomerata. The sequence goes on along the minus strand of PRKT01000041.1, from coordinate 745,330 downwards.
AAGAAACCGAGCCTGTACAAATCATTTTGTTGAATTATTCTTTATTCCTTATTTTAGAAAATAAATCAACAGGAATTTAACTCAAGACAAATCAAATTTCACAAGTGTTCAAGGCCTTCTCATTGCCTAGTGATACTTGTTTGTATCTGCCTGATCACTTACATACAGCATTAAAAGTAAATAAAAGGAAATCTTATTTGACTAGGTGTTGACCAATTCCAGGGAAAAGACAAGATTTCTCTGACGTTATATACTTTAAGCACTTACAAATGGATTGCTCTATCTGCACTCATCCGTTTCTTTATCTTACCAAAACAGGTGGTAATAAACTTTGTTTGGTAAAAAACACAACTAAATTCTGATTCTGATTCTAAATTTCATTGATGTTTAAATCCCTTCCTACTCATGTACATTGAAATTATCTCTGTATCAATAATCAACCAAATAATCGTCGGGGATATATCATTTTTAACAGTTTCAGAGGAAGGTAAAACATCACACTTGAACCCCCTTCTTTTTTTAAAATCCACCATCTTGCTTTTTTGCGATAGTAAAGCAAACTTTTCAAGAAGCTGGTTTGAAGCTAATCAAATTTGGCCAAATGATTTTCTATCCTTTATTAATCTTTCACGAGGATTAAAATACTATACTGTAAACTAGAAAACAATATCTAATTTGAAAAGAGATAAGTTGTATTAGATATAGCCATCGAATACCGGTAAATGGATATTATTTAAATCCCATAATGTAGTTCATTTCTTTTTCCTTTCCACCTTTCCAAAGTTGCTCCTTGGAACGTAGATAACGTATTTTTGAATTATCGCGCTTTGGTTAACATTCGTAGAACAAAATTGGATTGAGCATTTGATTAGGACTCCGGCTCCTTTTCTCATAACATTGTATTGTGATTCTAGCATTATTATTATTGCATTCATCTCCTCTTTGATTTAAAGTATAATCAATTGTAAGGTCAGCTAGTATATAAAATCGTGTAATGTAATATGCAACCAAAAATTAATCACAAATAAATACACTTGCCTTCAATTAGCTGTCTTTCAGAACAATGTTTTTTGTGAAATCTCTTGAATAACTTTCTGAGGAACAGGGACTGCAAAGAAATCATTTGCTTTAAAAATTATTCTTTATTATGTATTTCAGAAAATAATCAAAAAGAATTAAACTAATAAGAAATCAAGTTGACCATTGCTACTACACTTGCCTCTGCATCACAAGTCAAGTATTCAATGTCCGCTCATTTGCACAGTGATGTCTGCTTGCATCTGTCCTTATTGGGTGTCCGAGTCCTCACATAAAGCTCATCATAAAGATAACCTGTATTTACAATTAACTTCAGAGAAAGGAAAAGGTTTCTCTCACGTTTTATACTCTAGGCACTTACCAATGAATTGTTCTTCTATCTACACTCATCCGTTTTGGTCAAAGTAAAGTACTGAATATTTTCTCATTGGTTATGACATTCTAAATGTCATTGGTCAGAGGCACTTGTTATTTTTGACGCTTCTTGCTTATTTATATACCGGTAATATATGCACTGCAATTATCTTTGTGTCTGTTTCTTAAAAAGGCTAAATCAAGCAAACAATCTTTGGGGAAATATTAATTTGTTATAGTTCTATTGGAAGACAAATCATCATATTTGAACCCCAACCAACATTCCTGTTCCTTTTCTGAAATCCACCGATTTATTGTTTGGTTTTTTTTATTTTAAAAACCACCTTTTTTCAATTTTTCAAAAAGCTGGTGTGAAGCTAATCAAATTCGAATGATATTTCCCTCCTTCAATAATCCTCTACAAGGATTGAAATATATGTAATCCATAAAAAAATCTAATTTAAACAAGATTATTAGATATAGCCTTCGGATAAATTGATATTATTTTAATCTTACACATTTTTTTCTTTTCAGCTTTTGCCAAACTGCTCCTTGGAACACAGATAACATAATTTTGTGAATTGTCGCGCTTTAATAAACATTCGTTGAAATCAAATTGCAGAAGAAATAAAATACATTTAAAAAACTGATTGCCTTCTTTTTAAATTATCCACCATCTTCTATACCCATAGGATGAAACAAAGATTTAAAACTTGTTAATTTTTTCCGTTTTCTACAGATTTTATCAAATAATATGTTCTTGTTACGTTCAATAAAATCAATTATTCGTTATTTTAATGACGTTGTGAAGATTTAGCAGGAGAAAAGATGGCGTGTACCCTCTCATTTCCAGCACCTCACTCAGAAAACTGCAGAGATTACAACAGAATGCAGTCATCAAAAATTCACCAGTTAATGCATTATTCACTGGAATGTCGCAGATTGCCATGGTGGGGACACTATTGTATCGGACAACTGAAGAACGCTTACTTTTTTCCTCAGGAAATTTGTGCATCATTAAAAAAACTTAGTGTAATTGATTTTCAACTTCAAAGAACTCTAACAAAAAGGCTTTGGAATGCATGTATATTTTTAATTAAATTTCAAAAAGTACATACTGTACATTGTAATTTTAAAAATATAAAATTCAATATATATTCAATTGTTCCTTACATTTCACGTCAATATTTCAATCATGACGTTACACAATCGAACACGTCAATGGATACTATATGTGGATTATCTGGGAGGTCCAGTATGCCATACAATAATTCACTGAGAACTGAAGATTGTCATTTTATTCCATGCGTCTTCTAGGTTTGATCTTCACTGGTGTGAAAGACGAATACCAGAGGACAGACATGGCCAAGAACCATGCTTATGTCTCATTATTTGAATCTTAATTTCTACGGCTCCTTTCGATCTTCGTGCGCTGTAAAAATTGACTGAGCAGAATACATCTGCATCAGCAGAGTATGTAATCTATTAATTAGTACATAGATCCTATTTTATTGTAATGAGATTAGCAGAAAGCTGACACGAGCTAACCTTGACAATAAAGACGGGGTAAGAATTGATGGTTCTCTGCCAGAGAGCCATGGCGACTTGCTTATTCAAAAGAAATCACAATTACAGATATAGGGTTTTGGGGGGGAAGACAAAGTTCTATCATCTTTTGAGAGATACATCGATAAACGTTTTTCAAAAAAAATTAATTTTCGTTTCATATTTCAAAAAAACCTCATTACTTGATCATTACTATCAAAGCGATGAAAAGGTATATTGCTTTGGGACCCCTGACTTTGTGTTTACACTGAAATTCTATAGCGGAGGGCACCTGGTTACGGCGAACAGGTAAGTGAAAAATATGTGATAAGTTTTCACAACAGCGTATGACAAATGACTTTTGTTGATGGGAGGAGAGGATTCCCACGATCTTTCACTAGCGATATATATGCGTAACTGTCAAAGAAGATTATTATCGTCTGCCCAGGCGCGCGCATCCGTCTCGTGCGGCGTTACGGAGTGACATCGCTTTGATCTTACAGTCAAACTCTTCAAATTCTACTTGTTCCTTATGGTTGGGTATCCACCTAGAACAAAGTTGAATGAAAATCGCTTGTTTGTCGCAAGTTAAAGTATAAAAGTATTAGACTCTGGCCAAAAATTGCTCGTTTTGGCAGAGAATATGAGAATTTATGAAGTGATAAATATAGGATACCTGCTTACATATTTTCTTCGCCTTACCGACCTTTAATTTGGCAGATCTTAGAAACCAAAGGTTGTCGAATATTTAAGATATGCTAATCGTATTGATGAAGGTTCGACCTGTCTTTCCCACGGTTCTCTTGTAAACATCGATTTTGTGCAAATCTTATTTATATATATTTAATTCTTGAATCATTTAAATTCCACTGGACTGGTCTCTGTAAACAATTCATTTATTCTTTATATCTAATTGATACTCTTATAGGTTTTCTGAAATCAACGATCTATCGCGGAACAATACTGTTTAGTTAACATATGTCACAGTCTATGATAAATACACCAAGTAAAATTAATTACCTCTGTGCTTCATTCTCATGAACTTAAGGATTCTTAATCAATAAATATTTACTAAAACTCAACCTAAAAAACTGGAATATGACCAGATGTCATTTGCCGATTTTTCCAAACATCTTTAGCTCATAAGTCCAGCACGAGCTTTCGCGTGAGCATCGCGCGTGCTTTATGCAGATTTGACGAATATATAGCTGGCTCATCCGATTCAAGTTACAAGCAGTTTTGTGCATTGTGCGAGTGATATTTTTTAAAGAATATCAGAACACGGTTAACTAATCAGAGATCACCAACATAAAACTTGCACAAGTTTGTTATGAAAAAATACAGATGATCACTAAATGGCTCTGCGTTTTTATACATCGTACGCATGAGTGGAAGCGGCGAAGGGTCTCACGCACGACCAACAAAATCTCGGACCAATAATTCCTCGATGGTGTAACCTAATCGCGGCACTTTAAAATTAAATGGAAGCGCATCTAGAGCAATGAGCGGATTTAAGTGCATATGGAGAATTTTTACAAATTTCTTTAGTTTTCACAATTTTATTGTCATTCTTGAGTGAAGTGAGATTTAATTACCATGGTCTTGAAAAGTGGAAAATAAAATTTTTAATGTATTCTTATGGAAAGTATTTATGAAATTTTCAGAGCGGGATTTGTGATCTGCTATAATATCTTTAGGAATGGTTTTAGGGGAAGGATCGCAATCATGTTTTCTGCAGAAAGAAAGGTTTCGCCAGGTATTGTTAATGATTAACACAAATTTCAATTTACTGCGATCACTGGTTTTGAGAAAAAACTATGTTCGTGTTGTGTCTAAGTGTGTTTCTTGTGACTGTGTTGGAATACAGTTTAGGATCTGGTTATTTTGAGATTCAAATTACAACTATCCAGAACCCAAGGGGTGAGGTCTTGAATGGTACCTGTTGTGACGGGGTAAGAAATCGCAGCAGCTCTTGTACTGATGAGTGTGATACTTTTTTTCGAGTTTGTTTAAAAGAATACCAGAGCCGAGTTACCTTTGACGGTTCTTGTACGTTTGGAAACAAAACTAGTCCAATTCTAGGAGGAAATACTTTCACCTATCCATTGGATTACAACAGAACAAGACTAAAATTACCCTTTGGCTTTGCTTGGACGGTAAGTTTTCCAAATTAACAATCCCCCTACGCCAATTTTTAAAAAATATATATATTTATATATTAAACTTTCTATAAAATGTTGAATTATGTTTTGTCATCGATGATATGTTAAGAAAGGCTAAAGGACATAGCTTTTCTGATTATTATTGTTATTATTATATTTTATGCTAATGTGCTGTCAAAAGTCCTGGCAGCATTTAAACAAGCATAGATAAAAATTGAAAATTTCATGGTCGGAAGATTTTCTCACGGTTCTACATCAGGTGTGTGCATACACCTTAAGATACCAAGACAAACGGGCACTTGTTCTGGAATGAATTTAAAACGAAGACATTCGGGCGCGTGATATCGAAGACGCACAATCAGAATCGTTTCTAATAAATGAAATTCGATAGGTTTAAAAAGTTAAAAACACAGGTGTAAATAGGGTGAATACGACGTTTATACAATATTGTGTCGATTGCAATTTTGCCCTCAGTTCTCAATGGAGGTTGAAAATGATTTAAATCTAGATATTAGTTTTCAACAATGATATGTTGATTCACTAGAATAAGTGTGTTACCCACTTACCCTCTATTCTATTGAAAAGAATAATTTTTTCTTCGAAAATTGTTCTTATCATTCACATGAAAGCTAGTAAAAATCTTGAACTAACAAAACCAAATGAAGTTTTCAACAATTATGCTTATAACCCTTAGTATAAAAACAGCTATATAGATCTGACGATTACAAGGTTTTGGTGAGAAGCGTTTTCCCACGACTAGCGATGATCACCTTGGCTCGTCTTTAACTTTATTTACATAGAAACATCTTGACACGCCGAAAACACTGTCTGATCTTCATAACGAAGGGGAATTGATAGTCTTTTTGGAGATTGTTTCAGACTTGCTTTCAAACAAGCGTGCCTCAAGACTCTGAAATCACGTGATTTGTCACGTGATTATTTGATGAGGAAGTAAATTTTTGATTGTTGATCATATTATATTATTATTTGTTAAAATGTTTTATATTTGGCGAATTATAAAAAAGACATATAAATATGCATGTAAATCGCCTCGCCATTATTAAAAACGATAGATTAAAATATCGGAAGAACTTGGCGGCTTGTGTAAACTTTGGCCAGAATGGATAAACTATTCAATGCCAAAGTTTGCTGTCAATATTATGTGTACATATTTATGCTTTGGAAAGACACAATAGGGAATAAGAAACCGAGCATTGTCAGTCTGATTAAAATTGTTGAACTGTTTGGAATAATATATCGGCTTTTCAAAGACAACATTTGCCGAAGCCAATTGCTTTTAATTGCTCACAGTCGCGAACATTGATATAAGTATTTACCAAAAAAGAATACATATATATTTGTTTTACTGTGTATAATTCCGCATCGATTATGGAAATCTTAATTGATTGCAAATATTTTCAAGACAAAGTCCAACTTGGTGAAAGTCTTGGCGTCGCATTTCATAACCAACAAAATGTCCATCAAGTTTAAGGGGCATATAGTTTTTACGGTATACGTCCGTCTGTCTGTATGTCTGCTACAAATTAACCTTGTCTACACTGTAAAAAATGTGTTTAGCTCCTAAACGTTTTTCTAAACACTTCCCATGTAAGAGATTTTTAACGTGTTTAATTTTCGAACATGTTCTTAACTTAAACATATTTAGAAAAGTGCTTAAATTCTAAACATGTTACTCATGTTTTGTGATTAGGTTATAAACACATAATTTTTCATGTGTTTAAAATCTAAACACATTAATTCAGTGGTTCTAAAGCATATTTCAAAATGAAACATGAAAAAAATGAAAAATTTAGCAACTATTACATATTTTTTAGATGTCTAATTTGTTTAAATTAACACAAAAACCTCAAACGAGACTGAAATAATGAATTTAACATTTTATTAGAATAATTTTTCAATTTTTCAAAAATGAACAGACATTCTTCATAATTCATGTTTCAATTTTCTTTTCTGCACTTCATATTACAAACAAAAAGAATGTATGAATAAAAATTTTGTACTTTATTTTGGACACGTGTTTACAATTTGGATAACTCATCATCCACCTTTCTAGAAAACTTCAGGTAGTTTGTGGACATAAAGAAATAATTCTTTCTGTCATGGAGTAGATAGTGTTGAAGAAATCCCAACAACTGATATTGTTTTGGATATGTCAGATCTAGTGCATAGTATGTAAAAATTAAAATGTTCAATGCTTCCTTTACGTCGTGCCCCACATCCATACTGACACCATCACCAACCACGATGCAAGTTGATATGGATTCATCTCCATTAGTGACAACAACAAGCCTTGGTGCCTCAGATTTTTTCCCGGCCAGTACCATGTCGGAAGACTGTATAATGAAACATCATTATATAAAGATCAAATTCATGCTTGGATTAAAAATGGGGTTGGGTTTTGGAAAGGGACCCCTTTCTTATTTGCGGTTGTTAAAGTTATGTACATGTAATACACTATTAAAAAAAAAAGCTAGTTAACTTGTTCAATACAACACAGCAGATTTCCATACCTTGCATTTTGAAATCAGTGACACCATTGCTTTTCCCTTGGACTGGTATTTGATTTGCTGTGATACTGTTTCCATGCAACTGATGATGTCCAACTCACTCTCCTGAACATAATTATACTTGATTTAATTCCAGTATTAACATGTACAGTGCTATTTGTTAATGAGGAATTCTCAGATATAAGAATTATCATTACTGCCAGTTAGGGGCCACTGTGATATGTTTTCTTAATCTGATAGAAAGAATATTTCCATTGCAAGATAACATTTAATTTAAAAAAAATCAAAAATTGGAAAGCCCAAATCCTTGAATATCATCATTTACACAACTTTTTCCTTTGAAATTCCTGCTTTGAATTATCACATCTTCCACATGACAATGATATGTAAAATAAGATTGTATCTACAGCTTTGAGTGATATATGTTCGGGGCAAATACATTAAGATATTAAAATTGACATGCGTTTTGCTTTATTTGTATAATATATATGAAATCTGAACATCAGAGGCTCTTTCAGAATATAATATGGCAATTTATGCTATCTAGACTTATCTTAAAAGAGATTGTAGCCCATGAAAGTGATTGTAGTAAGTTCAATATTTTCCCATGAAACCTGTTTTAAATGTTTGACAACCCTTCGGTGCTAACTCATCTGATGTTTTGATTATTTTTATTTTTGATTGAAGAAGTTTGTGGTAGGTTAGAGCTTCCAGGTAACATAGATGATTTCATTCACGATAAGAAAAAGTAAAAAAGTGGTCAAGAGAAAAAGAAAGAGAGACGATTAGAGTGGAAAACTCTGAAGTTTATTTTTCTAAACTGGATGCATGATTTTAACAATAGGATGTCTTACACAATCATGGAAATGTCAATTGTTACTGCAAGCAAATAATTATAGATGCTTCCATTTTCTCATGAAAACGGTTGTAAAGTACAAATAATTTTACCCGGAAATATTACCTAGTCACACATCAAACGATTTCATTATGAAATGCACTATAACAAGACTCTCTTAGGAGCTGGGCTTTCTAATATGAAATCTTACAGATGTACCTGTAGGAAATCAGCTAAAATCATGTTTCACAATAACTTTTCAATTGCAATGCGCAGGAAGAAATTGCGTTATGGTTTCCTTAACCAAGGTATAAAATACAAGAGAGAAAGAGCGTTACTTTAAACACATGCATTTTTTTAAAGAAAGCTGAGTACTTCAAGTGAAGAAAACACTTAAATCAAACACATTTGAAAGAGAGGAACTCTTTAGGCTCAATGAGGAATAAATGTACTGGTCAATCATTATAAATTAGAACTGATGTATCAGAATATTTAGTGGCTTTTTGATTTAGCCAGGTCAATTAGCACAAGCCTTGTAATACAAGTGATACAGAGATAAAAGTCAATTATATTTTCTTGTTTAGCCCTTCCCAAAGCTGCTGCTTAGACATAATTTATGGGGTTGTTTGAGGATCAAAGTAAGACTGGGATGTGGTAGATCTTATGGATAAGTTATATTGGAAGCTTGGAAATGTTCTTATTTCATAGAAAAGACAGAAGCACTTATGAATACTGAGTGCAGTATTCTTTTTAAAGTGTGAAATTTTGAGGTGGATATTGTAAAACCTAAGTGGCAGAATTCCCTGATAATTCCAGTACATCACAAACTGTACAATTTAAAAAAAAACTTAGAGCAAAAACCCTTGAATTTTATTTAGGTTTTATTACCTACATAATGATGGTTACAATAATTAAGATATTAAAATCACAATCACTCTAAAACTGAAAAAGGAATACAAGAAGAGACATGCACACAGCCTACAAGAAGAGACACATATCATTGTCAGCTAAACCCTGACTGCCCAATACCTAACATTTTTAAAACCACATATACCAGCATTTTGAATCCATAAGTCTTACTGCTCCTAAATCTGAGCTATAAAAGGGACAGTTCGTTTCATCACTAGAGACACAATAGTGACATAAGTCTGATGTAATTGTTTCTGTACTCTCTAAGACAGCCTGACTTGGCACTGTCAGTCTCTGCTTCCAACAGGGATTTAATGGACAGCTTTTTTGGCATTCTGTTTCAGTACATGTCAGCAAATACTCTGACTTTTACTGAATGGAGTTGATAATGTATATACACCCAAATTTTTAGTTTTTAAGAATAAGCAAAATCTGCTGAAAACTTGCATTACAAACCAGTATCATGAATGAAAAGAAAAGTACACAATAAGATGAATTAAACCAAGGTATTCAAAAGTAAATTAACACAATGGGCTTAAAATTGAATGATATGAATGTCAATTTACCAAACAAATCTTTAAGTGGTGGTTTGTATTTGAGGCCTTTGGATATGTTCCAGTAACCAGAAAAAAGTTAAGCTGAGCTCATTGTAAAATTGAAAAATATGAAGAAGAATTGACAGTGATCATGTTCCAATTTCATTTGTATTTTTTTCTGGCAAAACTTTTATTTTACTCTTACATATACTTCTGCTATGTAATCAATTACTTTCACTTTTACTATTTTCATTGATAGTTAATTTTAATAAATGCTGAACAAATTTGTTGTTTTGAGACACCTTGCAAATTTTTTTCAAATCATGCCAAACCTTAAAACACTTTTGATGACCTATTCTTAGAGCATTCATTTTTCTGGCATAAAAAAATGTTTTGATCATGACTTATATTTATATCAAGGTCATGAGTATGTTTGTTCTCATTAGATTTTTTTGTAATCTGGATCAGCAATATGTTTTCAATGATCGGGTTTATTTATCTATCACAGATAAGATAAATGGTCAATTAAGCATTATTGTAAAATTAAATTATAACTAATGCAGTTAAGAGCAAGTGTAGCTACAGTAATGCCACAAATAAATTGAGACTGCACCAGGCTGAACCTTGCATCCATGGTATTTGCTTTTCAGACCTATCATTGATGGTACTATATATTGTGCGCAACAATGGTTGGAATTTAAATTTATAGAATCTGATCTAAGAATAATTCATGATATATATTATAGTTTCTTGTGTATCTGGTCATCTTCAATTTGTCTTTATGTTCAAAGAGTAAAACTTGAACCAAAAATAAGTTCAGATTTCTATAAAAATATATACCTTTATTTAAACACGGAAGAGACACCACAGATGCAACTGTTAAAAAAAGATACATAAGTTTTGTTGAATATGCCCTATTTTATAGATCAATGGTTGTGTTTTGGTACACTGGTATGATGGATTAGTGGGGTTTCAGCCTCAGGGTGCCGACTACAGCTGTGATAATACGGGGTTATCCCCAGTAAAGAACCCGCAAGGAGGCAACATATGGGCATTTTTAAATATAACATAAACAATAGACTTAATATTGAACTGGACCACAATGACAATACTAATGCCAATTTAAACAATTTATTACACTGATTTTGGCAACAGATGTATCTAGGATAACTAAAAGGACAGAACTGATGGAGAGAAGGAATGTGTCAGCTATATTCTTCTGGTTTTTACATGACCTGAGGTACATCCATTATACAATATGTATGCCAATTCAATATCTCAATGGAAACATCTGGAGACTGTCGATGAGTGATTTACTAGAAAACAACGCTCAGACTTTATATTTTACAATAATATCAGTAACAGTTTTCATGCTTCCAAAATAGCTCTTACCATTGTTTCATTTATGAATATTTATTCAGTGTGAAAAGTTACTATTAATACAAAAAAAACTTGAAGGCTCTGGACTATTTCAGTTGATCATGTACAAAAATCTGTCAAAATTTTGTTTGAATCATATCAAAATTGATCAGCTCTTCATAGATCAATCCATAACATTCCATTGGTTCATTTGAAACTATAAGTAGAAAACATTAAATAAATTATTCACAATCCTTTTATAGTATAAATCCCAAACTTGGAATAAATTCCCTCTGCAGAATTCTGATTTGAAAACATTTTCGTTATTGCAGATATTTACTGCATAAAAATACAAGAAATGTGAGCCATAAACAGTACGATCATCTCCGGCTCATCTCCATATAGATTAGCCCTGTTAGTGACTAACAGCCAGGGATATAAAAACTATATACATGACCAATGTAATGATTTAGGCTTGTGTTGCACTGGCAAGACCTATCATTAACTCACGATAAGGCTAAGGAGATAATTTGTATATTGTCAGACTTAAAGTGGCCAGAATTGGACAGTTATGGTGAGAAAGAGATTGGTCTATGAATCAGTCTCATGGGCCCATTGCAAGGATTTTCAATGTCCTGGCTAACAGTAATCTCACGTTACTGCATTCTACCTTAGTATTCCAGAATGTACACTGGATGACACTTGCCAAATCAAAACAACTAGAGAAATCTGGAATACGCTTTTAATGTACCAAGATTCTGCATGTTAATTAAGGGCTTTTTGGCAGCAATAACTTAACATTCTTTTCTTCCATGCTGTGAAAATGCATTGCTTGTGAAATGGGTTATCATGATTATGTCAAAAATGTGATATAATAATTATATGATATTAAAAAAGACAGGTCGGTTTAGGTAAATAACTAATAAAGAACATTTTCTTCACAAAGCATAAAAAAGATTAATAAAATACCATAAGTGCAATCATTCTATTACACATTTTAAATAAGTTTCACCTGAAGAGATGAAATAATGATTACTTAGCATATTTGTAATTCTTCCTTGATCCAACGTTAGTAGCTAGATATAATATTTTGGCAGAGAAATCTTGAGATTGTCACACATGCTTGCCAATTACAAACAGACAGACACACAGGGTGACAGGGTCTGGTATCACCCTGTACCCCGCACTGAAAAGGTGCCAACAGCACTGTAAGAAAAATATTCTCAAATATGGCTTCTATCATCGAAAAGAAATTCAATGAACCCCTGACCAAGGTCAGAATAAACACTGTCTCTGAAGTGCCACTCTCTCATAATATTTATCACTGCTAATTTCTTTTGCTGGAAAATATATGTGTGTTTGTATATTTGGATCAAGTCCCCATCTGTGGCACTCATCACCACATCTGGCTGGTCAATAAATGCTGAAGCTCCCTATGATTAACTCAGATTACTCATTAATTTTACTCACATTTCCTACATAATATTTAAGACTGGAGCAAGAGAACTACAATAATGAAAGCATTTTTCAAGTTTTCTGAATGCAAGAGATGAGGTATGCTTTGAGGAAGGCATGCATAAGATTATTTCAATACTTCTGGCACAATAGTGAGAATATTAGTAATTGGGATAAAAATTATAATAAAGTTGAACATTTATTATTGTAAATTTTCAGTCTGTAGACAAATTCTGAAGGAACTAATCATGCACAATATCCAATGCATGTGATATTGATGATTTGCATTTTCTTCCAATCATCAACTGAAGTTTTCATTTATGAGATTAACTGTTAATTAAAAAATAGCATGACAATTTTTTTTTCTTTATTGAATATATTCAGATATTGAGAACCATCTGTTTTCTAATTTGTTAAGTATGATTATGAAGTTGTCAATAAAGATTGAACAAACTTTTTTCTCTCTTGCAATCATGGCTGTTGTCAATGGTAACTGTGGTGCACTATGGGTATGGTTCCCATTGACCCAGCAGTGTCCAGACAGTGTTTATTTAGCTGTCCAGACCCATCTTATCTGTTGAAGTGATAGGTCACCAGGGGGGCTATCACCTATCATTACACCCCCATTAACACCAAATCGCCTCCCCATCCCCCAGTCATAACTGTCCATCACTGGACTTATTCAGCAGATCTGCTGCTTCCTTCCCAGCTTTTGAAGAGGTAATCCGGCTACCTCTGTTATATATACCTAACGTTGTGCATGCTTTTGAGCTAATTAACTGAAAATGATGTGAAGATTAGATGTTTAGGAATTACTACAAAACAATTAACACTAAGTCAAAAGTTCAACATGCATTTAAAGTAACTTTGCGTGAAATGGGATCTGAAACTCGCAGATTTTAATAGATGATTCAATATTTCAATGGTAATGTTTTATGGCTAATGAATAGTATTGATGTCTAATGTTTAAAAATTTCCGTTCACATAACTGAATGAAGGCAATCAAAAGTGCTATTAAAACGATCAAACTTCAGAGAAGAGAAGGTTTGGCCAAAGTTTGTACACGGCATCGAAAGGACTCGAGTGACTGTTGTTATCATTAAAGTACACTAACTGGAGTTCTCGTTGACACCCTGAGCCCTGTCCCAGGCCTGGGAAAAGTAAATGACCCTCACTTCAGGAACACCTCTGCACTATACATTGTCTACTAGACGATGATGGATTGTCAAGTTTTATCCAACAATTATTGGAATGTCATCAACAGTTTAAAGAAAAGAACCGGATATAATAATGATCACAGCTAGTCAATTCTCCGGAAATTGTTACAAGAATTTCACTTCATAATTGCTAGATTCTCTAACATTAAAATACATTGATTTTTTGTGGAAATTGACAGAGCCAGACTACAATGTTAAAGTAGAAAGGCTTTTATTTGAGAATCTATTAACTCTAAACTGTTATGTTCCCCAAGACTGCATCAAAGGTGCAATATCAATAGCTATTAAAGGAATTTCTAATTGCATTTATCATATTATCTGTTTGTCAATCTTTTTAATTTTTAGGCATTTAATACGTAATTGTATGTACTTAGCATTTATTTCGAAAAGTGATATTCCGCAATGGCGCTTGTATCCTCTCGACGTTACGTGTTCATATTTGACATGAATATTTTTCTTGTAATCAAATTTGTGATTAACCTTAAAAGTTTCAAATTAAACAAAGGGGAGGCGTTTACTGATGTACCAGCTAATAAGAAAATCCAAAAAAAAAAAAATTATGAAAACTTCATTACAAAAAAAATCCAGTTCTCTTTCTCTGAAAAATACAAATCCATTAACCCAAGCTATTCAATAACTCATCATTTTTGTTTTTCTTGATTCAGAATTTAAAAAAAAAACTTCTTATAAAAATAGCCAGTTGAGCTGATTGGATAACAAGCTGATGGAAGCTCAGCGCTGCGAGCTCTGTCAGCAGACTCGAAAGAACTCATCTCGCGAGCATGTGCCTTGTTTGTCTGACATAACTTCTGGCATTATTCTCAACTCCATTGATTATTCGTAGCTGGAAAAACTCCAGTTCTGTAACTTATATCTCTTCAAATACTTTATGAAATGTAGAGGTCTGCCATAATTCACCGTTTAATTAGATCACAATACCTCACTCGGAAGTCTCAGAGTGCCTTGTTGAACTTGTTTACCTGTTCATTTTGGAATGTATGTGTAATTGATTATCGCTAAACTTAGAGCATTTTTAAAAATTCAACATGATGCAGCATAATCCTTTATACACTTAATGTATTGTTTCTAAATTCCAATTATTCCAGTTTTTATTTGAAGAACTTAATATTAATTCAAGTATGTTGTGTTTTAAAATTGAATAAACTTTTCTCAACTGGCATATGATGTTTAAGGGCTTAAAGTATGTTTGTAAGAGTGTCATTAATTCAGCATCCAATAATTAATTATTTAGCTTATGATACAAGGATTACCGACTTTCATCCTTAAAGCATATACAGATCCAAAATAACCAAGTTTATCTTAAGCTGTCAGTGATATTTCATACAACATTGAACACCTTTTATCAGTGTCCATGCAGCCTTTTTCTCTTTATAGAGATCGAACTCTTTTGATTGTAGAAGCCTTGTCCAATAATGCCTTTTCTCTATTTATAGAGATTTACACTTTGATTCTAGAGGCCTGGTCTATTCATAGAGATCATACATTCTCATTCTAGGGGCCTGATCTAATACGGACTATCTTATATTTACAGGAATTGTACACTTTGATCATAGAGGCTAATATTAACAGAGACCAAACACTTTGATTTTTGAGGCCTGGTGTCATAATGCCTTTTTTCTATTTATAGAGATCGAACACTTTAATTCTAGAGGTTTGCTCTAATTATGCTTTTTCTCTATCTATATAGATCGTATACATTTTGATTCTAGATGCCTGGGGTCTTATAATGCCTTTTCCTCATTTATAGAGATCGTTAACTTGTAAAATCATGATTGTAGAAAGCCTGGTCTAAAATGCCTTTTCTGTATTAATAGAGATGGCGCATACTGATTTTCGAGGCTTGGTCTATTTAAACTGACTTTTCTCCATTTATAGAGATCGAGTATACTCTGATTCTAGAGGCCTGGTCTAATAATGCCTTTTCCCTATTGATGGAGATCTTATATTCCGATTCTCCAGGCCTAGTCTAACATATATAGCCTTTTCTCTATTTATAGAGATTTTACACTTTGATTCTAGAGGCCTGGTCTAATGCTTACTTTTTCTCTATAGAGATTGTACACTTTGATTCTAGAGGCTTGCTCTAATATTGAATTTTCTCTATTTACGGAGATCGAACACTTTGATTTTATAGAGGCTTAATTGCTAGAATACTTAGTTTTTCTCTATACAGATCGTGTACACTGATTTTCTCTGTTAATAAAGATCGTACACTCTTATTCTAGGGACCTGGTCTAATACTTATTTTTCTCTATTTATAGAGATTGTACACAGTGATTCTAGAGGCCTAGTCTAAAACTGACTTTATTTTTCTATTTACCAAGAAAGTATACTCTGATTTCATAGAGGCTTAATTGCTAGAATACTTACTTTTTCTCTATTTATAGAGATCATGCACACTGATTCTAGAGGCCTAGTCTAATAATGCTTTTTTCTATTAATAGAGATCGTACATTCTAATTCTAGGAACCTGGTCTAATACTGATTTTTCTCTAGTTATAGAGATCGCACACGCTGATTCTAGAGGTCTGGTCTAACACTGCCCTTTTTCTATTTACAGAGATCGTTCGTACACTTTAGATTCTTGAGGCCTACCCCGATAGTCTAATACATTATTTTTCTATTTACAGAGATCGTACACTTTGATTCTGGAAGCCTGGGACCAAGATACAATGGCTCGTAAGTGATTATTTTTTCAATACGTTTTCAATAATTAATGGAAACTCATGTGAGGCTTTAAGAACAATGTTTGCTGAAGATATAAAAAGGCCACAAAGTACATTATTTGAAAAATAATCTATTGTGCGTCATGTTTTCAGAATCAATAAATTATCCGTACATATTTTGCTTTGTTCTAAGTGTTATTTGTTAAACATGTATCTATTAAGTTTATAATATATTTTAAAGTCATGGGAAATGAAAATAAATTTGCTGTAAGGGTCATTTCGTTATAAGCATGTACACTATAAACATGTTTTACTGTACAAAGTTTACATCATTGGGATAAAGTCAGGAAATACTCTCTCATTAAGGAGATAGGGTGTAAATTAATCATTGTCTTCATACAGTATCTTCCTGCCAAACAGATGCGGAATCAGGGATCAGCCCAGATTCTGGCAGACTATTCTCGTGGCTGCCATGTTGTCTTTCCCATGCATTTTGTATCACAAACTTTATGGGCTTTGATCATGATAGCTTATAATGCACAAGATAAAACATTTTTCTGTAATAAAGAACATTGTGGAATTTCTTAGTTCTTCATAAATAGTGCTTATCATTTGGTGCTTTCTGTTAACTCAAGACTCTACCTGGCTATCTGTACCAGGCAAAACACGAGAATGCTTCATAAACAATTACGCAGGTTTTATGTCATGCCAGTAAACATTTAAACTAAAAAATTGTACAGATTTTATAGAAAGTGAAGAGTTTCGATGAAACTGTAGCGATTAAATAAATAGAAATGAGGGATCAAGGAATTCTTGAATTTATCTCCGACGAGCGTTTGATGGCATAATACTCTCCAGGATGCTTATTAGCCATTTATTTAATCAGCAGCAGAAATATTTTTCTTGTAGTAAATAGTATAGTTGTAGTAAAAACTCTGCCAATATCTTTTTCTCTAAGATGCATGCGGGTTTTTTTTCCTAACAGTAATTTCCCGGCTCTTTTCCCCTTTTTTTCAATGCCGCATTTCCAATTTTCATCTTTTTTTTCATGAGAAATTCAGGTTCTAAGGAAGAAATCTTTTGTTTGAAATTTAAATATTTCCTTTCATTTATCAGGTTTCCTATCCTCTACTTTTTAATGCATTCCTCCACTTAACAGTTAAATGGTGAACCTTATCTTGTAACAGCTGTCCATGATTTCACCCCTCTCAATTCAAAAAATTGATTGTTTGATTTTTTAACAGTTTGGGAAATTCTCAGTTTCGTGGTTCCCTGGTTGAGAAGATAATAGATGTAAACAATATCTAATGGAACTACATGCATTAACTCCTGCCTCTATCCTTCAAATAGCCTTACCCAGGTCTTTTTTAGTTTTTCGGAGAGATGAAGGCTATGATAATGATGAAGATGCAGTTTATCTCCTTTCCAATTTGTTCCCATGCATTCTTGAAGGAATGCCAAAATGTGCATATTTTTACATTAAAACAATCACTACTAACTAATTGCTTTTCTGTAACTTCAGCAAATAATTATACTGGGGTGTTCTATAATTTCATAGCAAACATTATGTATAGAAGAGATAGGAATTTGCTTTTTCTTTCTTTAAAGATATATAAAGGGCAATGAATTATTGCATGGATTTTATGTTTAAATACTAATGCAGTCCACTTATGAATTTTCAAAGCACATGCATTTTTCTTGGGACCATATATTAATCTCCATGTTTCTTCCTACACATTAAGGAACACTCAGAAGGTATACATATTTCCTAGAGCTTTGAAGAACTTGCTATTTTGAATAATGCTCTGCATGTTTAAGAAGGCATAAAGATAAGAAAAAATGGTTGAAGTATTCAAAATAAAACACCAATAAAAAGATCAAAAAACATATAACCTATTTCTATTGACATAGGTGTTGAAACTATCTCCCATTTCAGTTTGACTGTTACAATCATGTTTAGATTGCCTTTCACTTGACAACATCAGAATTAATTTCTTTTATATCAAGCACAATATTCCTGCTTTTTGCAGCACTTGAGAAACTTTGATGCGGTCGACTCTTTGCATATTGCAACTTTAAAGAATCGTGGTGCAGAGTGTTTGGATAAGTTCTTGAGTTAAGTTCTGCCACAAGGCTCCTCTAGTTTTTGATTTCCTCCATTATTTAATCTCACTTTATACTTAGCAGTGCTCTTTTTCAAGTGTTGACTCTATTGGTAATTAATGAGATTTGGAACAAGTTATTGCAAATGAGTAAATGCACTTTTGATGTTAAAGATTCTGTGAATCTATTAATCTAATGAGTCTCTTAGAGCTAAGAGTTATCTCCCTTTCTTCAGAAGAGTTACAAGGGGAGATAATGAACCATATGGTGTGATAATTTTATATTATCTCTGGTTAGAATTCATAGTACATGATAGATATGTTAATAACTTATTCATTTACTGATAAGATTCATAATGATCAATGTTTTTGCACTTGACCTCCTTTATGCAAGGAATTTCCAAGTGTTACTAAATTGTCCTTGTGCTGAAAAACAGTTGGCAATGATAATTGTTAGATCAGTAGTTAGTAACTTTAATAACAATTCTGGAATATAGTTGAAAAAAAAATAACAATTCTGGAATATAGTTGAAAAAACAACAACCATAAAAATTCCCTGTTTGACTTTTCAAAAAAACGTTCATGGTTAAGATAAAAGGAGAATACATTAAATTCTCTTTTGTAGGCCATGTTCTTTAGTTCAAGAAGTAGGGTGTTAAACTCACACCCAAACGAATGCATGAAGATAAATCAAAATGGGCCCAGTAAATGGGATTCCTCATCAGAAAAAATTCTCCTTTAATTGGTAATTGCTCTGTCTGATTCTTTACACTATGTGACAGTCAGACTAACACCCAGGTCAACCCTCTCTGGTGGGTTTAAAGATATCTATCTCCTCTGATTATAATCTCCCCCATGATATTTTTGGTCTTTTGACAGTTGTTATACATACTCATAAAGACTAAATGACACCAGGAGATGTAATCAGCACCCATTTAATTTAGGGACCAACAGCTTCCATGAGCTCGACATTTTCTATGGACATGCAACATTTTCAAGCAACTTATCTTCACACAGAGACAATTGGGAGGGCATTCCTGCTTAATTCAAATTAGAAAGATAATAACTAGATTTTGTGTAAACAACTTATTTCAATAAATTCAATCTACAAGTTTAATCAGTCTTTTGTTGATCATGTCATCAAACTCTTTAAATATCTTTTTGGTTTTGTTACTGTATTTCAGTTAATTAGATTTTTGTCGAATATCAAACACAGTGTGGAGTAAAATTAACCCCCGTTTTGCTAAATTCAATGAATTCTGTTTAAATTAAGCACTGATCAATGAGAGGGCTCTTTTGTTAGCTCTTTTGCACGATCCATCTATTTGTCCAGGCACACAAAGTACAAGCTGAATGGACAATGTTGGTTTTTATTATGAAATTTTTATGTCCTTTGCATATTTTAAGATTGATCTGGACAAATTAAACAATAGTTAACATTTTTTTTATGAGCTGTGCCTTATATTTAATGTTTTTCTGATCACAATCATTATATTCAATCTATAATATTATAATATGAACACATGTTCAGCCAAGTGTTTCATTGTAAATTCTAATCTTCATTTTCATTCCCATTCTAGTACTGTAAATCAAGTTTTATTCGCGAGAACTTTATTTTCGCGTAATTACACGAGACATTGAGGTCGCGAAAATTTCATTCTGGCGTTTAAAAGTATTCTTTAAGATTATATAGAGGAAAAACAACAATTCGTGACAATTATGTCTCGCTAATAAAGAGTCAATGGCTTTCTCGCGAAAATAAGGTGTCACAAAAATTAAGTGATCTACAGTATTTTCCATGGTCTCTATATCGAGTTAGCCAGCTCCCTCTCTATTCTGACACAAAAATTACCTCCCACTGAATTTTGGTTAGACAGGTTTCACTGTACACATTTTCTCAAAGGAAAAATATATTTATGTAATATATGCTCACTTACAGAGTGAATAAGACAGATGTTGAAGTAGATAGTGCAGCCTCCTCAATGTCTTCTAATCTTAAATTGATAGATGGTTGTTTTAAAAATATTGTAATGTCTGTTAAATGGAAACTTCTGAGGCTACAGATGTTGCACTGCATTGTTTATTATATATCTGTAACTTGCCTTACAGCTGCCATAGTGAAGTTTTAAAAAAAAGACTACATGCACCTGTATTTTAGCACTCTTTACATTTAAATAAAAATTTCCAGTTAACTCTTTCTCTTTGCTCTATATTGTGGGTGTCTGGGCATTTTAAATTTTGATGAATGTGCTATTTTTGTAATTTTTTGTAAGAATGGTTCAAATTTCAATATTCATCTTTCACAAGTAATTCAATGCAGTATTACATGGGCTAGAAAACATTGAAATATGGAATTGTAAAGTGCATGGGGTTGTAATGAGAGCATTCTACAGATACAATAGACACATTTGTTGAGTGAAAACACCTAGAGGTAATCATCAGGGAACTTGAACTTTTAATCAGGTGCCATTATGTTTACCTCTGTGTTCTTCATGGTTTAAAAGTTCATAAATGTTTGCTTATACAGCTTCTGAGGAAGCTGCTCTTAGATCAACCAGAGCTCTGACTTTCCGGACAATGGCCTCCTCCAGATTCCTTACCAGACAGTGGACTCTTGTCAGCCTCCAAAAGCAATGACACTTACAGCACACAAACATCACACTCTGTTAATATGTACTGATTCTTCCATGCTTGTGTCATTCATGTCTTCTGTCTCCATACTTACTTATATATATATATCGTTAACAGATGGTGGTCAGTTAATTGAGCGGGCTGCCCATTCAGGAATCATCTTGCCTGGTCAGGACTGGCACACCATCACCCACAATGGCCCTACTGCCAGTCTTATCTACAGAATACGAGTGGTTTGTGATGTCCATTACTACAACACGACCTGTACCAAGTTCTGCCGGCCTCGAAATGATCGCTTCGGACACTATACCTGTGATAGAAATGGAGACAAAGTGTGCATGCAGGGATGGATGGGAAACAATTGTGAAAAAGGTATTGTTATTATGTTATATTTGATGTTGCAGTCTGCTTTAATTTCACTCTCTTGAAGGAATGCACATTAACACAGACTCTTTTTCTCATTGGTATTTGGAAGCTTGTTCCAATGAATACAAGATTTCGTACACATGGCCAAGGAAAATTTCAGGTGTGTTATGCATTTTGTGAATTAAACACAGTATTTTGCCAAATTTCTGTATACTGATGAAAGAAATGTTGGGAAAGGCAGAGATACACATAGTAACAGATGTAATACAATCAAAGTTCTCATCTTAGGATTTATTTTGATGAGGAAATGGCATATTTTACATGATATAGCATATAACTCAGTAAAGATCAGGTCAAATCCTGGTACATTTACACATAAAAGCATGAAAATTATTCAAAGAAATTTGCTTCTATAAGCTTAGAATTTCTGTCTTGTATACATTAAAATGATCATGACAAAGTAAACCAAATGTTAATGTAATTAAATAAAACATACCCTACATTTCTATCTCAAAAAAAAAAAATAATAAATAATCATCAAAATACACATGTTGCATAATGACCAAAATTTGTAAAAGATTGTTCTATTCATTACTCGTATCATGTCGCACAAATAAAGCTTTCCTGTGCATTTCATAGAAAGAAAAAATCTCTCCTTTGGAGGCATAGAAAACATATCAGGTTGTTTTTCTTCATTGATTTCCATACCCCAAGTCTTCAAGATCCCCAGATAACCATTCCTAGAAACATTCCGGATTAAACTACCCTGTTAGCTGTAGGCCTGTTGAGTTTTCTTCTGACAGTTTAGACCAATACTTGGGGACATGGAAGCTAATCTGGTTTGAATGCGTTATAAATCAGTTAGATAGAATCCCCCGTCGGCGCTCAGTGGCCTGGGTACCTGTACCAATAATACAGCTATTGATTAGGGACCTTAATGTATTATTAAGGTGCACCTGCCCGTTTCCTGCTCAGAAAAGAAACAGGAACTCTGTCCTTGTTGCAGTATATTCCAACTTCTTTAAAATTCAATAATTGGTTCCTATCGAATGGAAGTTCGGAAATTGTTCTATAGACATATTATTCACTGTAGCAAAAAGACGAACCAATATAGTGTGACAATAGACGATCAGTATTCAGAGTCCAAAGGTTCAGATAAAGGTAGAATATTTTCAGTTGTACTTAAGATTCAGGCTACCCTTTTATACTAGTTTATACCAAGTTTATAAAGTCATAAAACGTCTTGGGGAAATCGCTTAGGAAAAGAACACTTTGCCCAAGCCACAAAACGCAATAGAAACACCTGGAAATTTGAACTTATTGAAAAAAAAAGATTTGAATTATTATTTAAGATAAATTTTTATGGCATTCTAAATAACTTTCCTTGGATTCTAATAATAGCGTTTATTAGATTTTACAAGCAGCAGATCTTATCTTCAATAATTACAGGAAATCTCGTCCACTGTTATTGTAATCGGGTGCTATGTCAAGAAAACATTGTGCTCTCTCCTTCTTTGACATAAATTCAATAGACCTGGTTATTTATTTCTTGGTCACCTTCATAATATATGATAAATTCTGCAGTAAAATGGAAATAAACTTGCTCATATCAATATTTAAGCATCTTGTATTTTAGAAGACCTGTTTAAAACAATCAGTTTAGAAATGAAACACTTTCCTAAACACGTTTACTTTTAAACGTGTTAAGAAGATGTTCAGTATCTATACACATTTTTTACAGTGTATAACTTTTGTTTTGTATGTCCTATTGCTTATATATATTTCAGTGTATTCCTTGTGACAAGATATTTTTGGGTAACAACATCATTGACCTCATGATCTTGTTGTGTGAAACCACTCTTGAAAGAAAAAAAAACTAAACTTTAACCTTGGCCGTATCTTTTGAACGATTGATATTGAAGCTCTGTGTGTACTAGTATCTTGTGATAGGACCTTTCCTTGAGTTGACCTTCTGATCTTGACTTTGAAGCGTAACCTTTCCTTGTTTTGACCTTTTGATCTTGGCTTTGAAGTTTGACCCACTTTTTTAAAGACTTGAACCTTAACCATAACTTTTGAACGGCTGGAACGACTGCATGGTGCTAGGGCTTACATATTTCAGAGATGTATTCTCTCACAAAATCTTTCCTTGGGTAATAATAATTCTAACCCTTTGAACTTACTCCTGAAGTTAGACCTATCCTCGAAAAACTTTTTGCTAGGGATTTCATACTTCACACGTGTTTTTTGTGAGGTCTTTCCATTTGAACGAACAGTTTTGACCATTTGACCTTGACCTTGGAGTATGGCACACTAACTTTGGCCATATCTTTCACATGATGTGGAACTTAGGCTTTCATATTTCACATGTATTTTCCTGAGGACAAGTTCTTCCATTAGACATCATTAAAATTGGTAGACTTCAACCTTGGACATAACTTTTGAATGGTTGAGTGTGCTAGGGCTTACATATTTCACTTGTGTATTCTTGTGACAAGACCTTCCCTTGGGCATCATTAATTTTGAAGATTTGACCTTGACTTTGAAGTTTTAAACAATGACCATTACATGCATGGTTGGTTCTAGGGCTGTCATGTTCGTAAGTGTATTCCTTGTGACGAAACTTTTCTTTGTGCAATAATACTTTTTACCTCATGACTTTGAAGATTGACTTGCATTTGAGAAACTGAAACTGCTACATGTATAAGGAGGCATCAGTGTTTCATAAACATGATTTTTATTTGTTTAAATATTTTATTTCTATTTTGTTTATTTTTAAACACTTGCGAATTCATGTGAACATAAAATAAAGGCATAAGAGGTTTAGAAAGGAACTAAGCAAGGCAATAGCGCCCAGTAAATGAATAGACGATACAAAAAACTTCAGACGTAACTTACCAATAGAATTCCAGTTTTCAGCCCTGGTGCCTAAACAAAGAACAAAATATATTAAAATTTTAATATAAAAAAGTAACACATATATCAGTAAAAAATATATCTTTCTTTGTCAGGAATAGCTAAGAGTAATAATAGTACTTCTGAATACTTCACCAGTATCCTAGTCCAAGCTTAGGATAGTAATTATTCTGCACCAAACTTAGAGTAAAAGTTGTTCCTAAGAATAGTTTATTGATATCTTAAGCTTAGGATAGTAATTATTCTTCACTAAACTGAGACTAATATTAGTACCTCAGAATACTTCACTTGTATCCTAGTCCCAGCTAAGGATATGCTAAATGTGGTTATTGTACCTTGATATAGTTCAACAGAGTCCTTGTCCCAACTTAGGATAGTTATTACACTGTACTTAGCTTAGAGTAAAAGTAGTTCCTAAGAATAGTTTATTGTTATCTTAATCCTAGCTTGGGATAGTAATTACACTTTACTAAGCTCAGAGTAAAAGTAGCAACTTAGAATACTTTAGTATCCTAGTTCCAGCTTAGGATATACTTAGTGTAATTATTGTGCCTTGGTATAGTTCATCAGTTTCCTAGTTCCAGCATAGGATAGTTATTACACTGCACCATAAGCTTAGAGTAGTTGAATTGCTTAAAAATTATCACAATTATCCTAGATCATGCTAAAGTTAGGATACATAATGACATTACTAGTTCAAGTGCACCTAAGAGTAATAGGGTTATTTGTGTGGTTTTGTCCCTCATGTTTGATTCCTACCCCTGAAACTCCTCAACAAGCATGTCTCCCATGTCTTTATCTTATCAATGAGTTGAAGTTTTGACTTCCACCACCTGAGAAAGTTTTCATCCCTGAGCCATGAGAAAGAGATCAAATCCACACAAAAAAATTAAATTAAATCAGTGTTAAGTGACCTTACATAATGGCTGAGGCCACCAAAAGAATATGCTAAGTGCTTCCTATTGCCTACATATGTGCTCCTTTTTCTTTTAGCCATATGCAAGACAGGATGCAGTCACGGATCATGTGATTCCCCAGGGGAGTGCAGGTAGGTCAATTATTTTACAGCTATTTCAAATTATGTGAGGTTTTACAAGCATGAACAAATGCCTGCATGATTTCTTCTTCCTCCCTAAAAAAAAGAGACTGCAAGTTTGGTGGTTTATCATTTGTTGAGGATCCACTTTATATCTTTTTTACTTTTTTATTGTTGTTTCTTTTTGGTTTACTTTTCTTTTTCAAAAAGATATAAAGAAAATATATATAGAAGCCATGTTGCAGAGACAGATCCTGAAAGTTTGACACAAAAAGCTTATCCTCTTAACAGTTCAGCCAAAAAATGAACTTTTAATGAAAAAAACAGAAGTGCAATCACCAATTTTTCATAGTGTCATTTCCACAGTTATAATCCAAGCCTGCAAATACCAAAAAAATTATTTAAAAAAAAATTCTTTGTAAATGTACACTGCAGACTTTGATAATCAATTTTCTGTTTTATTTGTTGCTTTTTATTTGAACTGATTTAATTAGGATACTATATTAATAGAATGAATTGGTCAAGAAAGCCATTGGCACAAAATTTATCATTAAGAAACATTTTTATAGTTAAGCATCTGAAATGGTAAGATATGCCAAAAACATAAATAAGGGCAAACTGTGTTTATAAAATGACAGTTGAAAAACAAACTTGTTTTCTCAATGAAGCTTGGGGCCATCTAACTTTACCTGGAGTTGAATTTGACTTTTCCCACGCTTCCAAGTCATTAGACTGACACCTCACTCTTTTTAATTACAAATTGTGCTTCCTTAAATTGGGGAACATATATGTCAAGTTTGGGGCCTTTCAAAGGATGCTATGTTTACTTTTTATTATTATCAATCATGACAAATGATGACTATTAATCTTTCTTTCACTGAAAATTATTTACACAGCATACCTCAATTGATATCAGTTTGTTGAACAGGTTTATTGAAACTTTTTATGGTTAAATTGACTTCAAGTTAATACCGGTACTAAAAAAGTATAAGAATCTGTAACGTTTTTTTCCCCCTGGAATTTAAGATATAAAAATTGTTTCAGGAAAAGATATACTGGTTTATTTAACTTTTTTTATTTTTAAAACTTTTTAATAAAGGGAACTCTAGTTAAATTCAAACTTTTTTGCGACTTCAATCACAAAATAGATTTGCTAGCGGTTATCCCACAACTAATCATCCACATATGCATTATTTATTCATTTAACGAGAATCTGTACTCTCAAGGGGCCCTATAATAAAATTTCATAAATTACCATATAGTATCTTAGTTTACACAATTTTCCCACATTTTCTTTGCTCATCATAAATGATTTATGAAAGTGAACCTGAAAACTGTCTATCCTTAGGGAAGGTTTACAGATTATTCTGCACAATTCTCTAATAGTCCTCTCTCAAAATTGTATTATCATACATTTAATGTTATTCGAGAAATGGTTTTAAATTTGGTGCGTCTTAGAACCATCATTAAAATAAGACATTAAATTTAAATATTTATTTCTAAGATCTGATAACAAGCAAAGATTGTATTAAAAAATCCATATGTTAACAAAGAAAAGTACAAATGAATTTTTTTAAAAAGAAAATATGTTTGAAAATGTTACCTTGAGTTTAATATAAATATTGAAATGGGATGCCATTTCTTTCCCTACGTACTCATAGAAAACAAAATCTAGTCTTGTGCATGCATTATACCATAAATAATAAAATCTTGATAAATTATCATCATAAAGAAAATATTTTGTGATTTGAAAATTCCATTAAGTTGTAAATATTTTGAGCATAGCTGCGTATGGTGGCCGAAGCATAAAAAACTTTGGAAGCTCAAATTCATTAAAAATCTTGCAATGTTACCAAAAAGCATCATGTCCTCGAATTACAGTCATTTAGAAAAGGTCAAGATGACAAACAGAAGTGTAAAATAAATCATTTGGCTATAACTTAGTAACAAAAGGATAAACATTGAAAGATACTATCTGATAAATCATTGCTTGTAACCTTAAACTGTGTCAAAGCCCACTACCAAAGATTTTTATTTAGATGAGTTTACATTTTTATATTTAAATATTTAAGAGTTTCGATACCCAAGTTTTGAAATGGAATAACTTCTGATTCCTGAAAGTTGTTTAATTCAGTATACTTTACTTAGACTGCATACAAGATTGTAGCAGCTAGCCTTGCTACCTAGGATGTATTGATAAATGCTTCTGTTGGCTTGGCTGGCATATCATTCAAAATTGTAAAGCTATATAGATGTTACAACCTAGAACAAAGCCCAAATAAATTAGACGATGTTAAGGTCAAATGTTTTGTAAATTTTCAAAAGACATGCCTTTCGAACCAAGTAACATTTACATGTATTAGTAAGACAAGTTTAGAATTAGCCTGCTCATAACAAGGTAGTAGAAAGACAAGCTTAGTACCAACCTGCTCATAACAATGAAGTAGGAATACAAGCTTGGTATGAACTTGCTCATTACAAAGAAGTAGGAAGACAAGCTTGGTATGAACTTGCTCATTACAAAGAAGTAGGAAGACAAGCTTGGTATGAACCTGCTCATTACCAGGAAGTAGGAAGACTTTTAGCTTGGTATTAACCTGTTTACAACAAGGTAGTAGGAAGACAAACTTGGTATGAACCTGCTTATAACAAGAAAATAGAAAGACAAGCTTAGTATGAACCTGCTCATTACAAAAAAGTAGGAAGACTAGCTTAAAAAGAACCTGCTTGTAACAAGAAAGTAGGAAGACAAGCTTAGTATGAACCTGCTCATAACAAAGAAGTAGGAAGACAAGCTTAGTATGAACAAGCTCATAACAAAGAAGTAGGAAGACAAGCTTAGTATGAACCTTCTTATAACAAGGAAGTAGGAAGATAAGCTTAGTATCATAAAGAAGTAAGAAGACAAGCTCGGTATGAACCTGTTAATAACAAGGTAGTAGGAAGACAAGCTTAGTATGAACCTGCTTATAACAAGGTAGTAGGGAGACAAGCTTGGTATGAACCTGCTCATTACAATGAAGTAGGAGGACAAACTTGGTATGAAGCAGCTCATGACAAGGGAATAGGAGGACAAGCTTAGTATGAACCTGCTTATAACAAAGAAGTAGGAAGACAAGCTTAGTATGAACAAGCTCATAACAAAGAAGTAGGAAGACAAACTTAGTATGAACCTTCTTATAACGAAGAAGTAGGAAGATAAGCTTAGTATTATAAAGAAGTAAGAAGACAAGCTTGGTATGAATCTGTTTATAACAAGGTAGTAGGAAGACAAGCTTAGTATGAACCTGCTTATAACAAGGTAGTAGGGAGACAAGCTTAGTATGAACAAGCTCATAACAAAGATGTAGGGAGACAAGCTTAGTATGAACCATCTTTTAAAAAGGAAGATAAGCCTAGTATGAAGCTGCTCATAACAAGGAAGTAAGAAAGTAAGATGAGTATGAACCTGCCCATAGCAGTGAAGTAGGGAGGCAAGTTTAGTATGAACCAGCTCATAACAAAGGAGTAGAAGGCAACTTTAGTATGAACCATCTTATATAAGAAGATTAGCTTAGTATGAACCTGCACATTACAAATAAGTAGGAAGACAAGCTTAGTAGGAACCAGCTTATAAGAAGATAAGCTTAGTATGAACCAGCTCATTACAAGGAAGTAGGTAGCAAGCTTAAAGTATGAACCTGCTCATAGCAAAGAAGCATATCATGATTTAGAAGAAAAGTTCTCATGGCATGAATGTGTGTTCTCATCTTAACATTAAGGAGCTTAATAATCAAGGTAAGACCATCTCCGGAATAAATGCACAAAGAATTTTAAAAGATACTAAAATCATAAGAATGTAATTTATTAAAAGTCATCCCCTTTAAAATATAAAGCCCAATTTTAATTGTTTAAAAATCCAGTCGGTTTTCATGCCCTCCTTTTCTTTGGAGGTTGAGGTATGATATCTGCTTTGGTTTTGACCCTTAACCTGTAAGAGGATCCTTTCTTTGTGATTCTCTGATTCCCTACAGACTCGCACAGGTTTGTCATTTCAGAAGTGACCCTGGCTCCTTTTGAAATTTAGTTGTATGGGGCCCTAAACATGATGGAGATAACAGTGTGTAATCCATTACTAGAAAAGTCTCCAGTTATATTGGTGCAATGATGCAGGATATTAATTATGGGAAAAATGAACAAGCTTGAATTCTTAAGCAAATGCATAATGTATATCTATATCAAAAAAAATATTTTATTGATTTTTTTTTTGATTTTTTACACCAAAATGAGATTGTGTTAAGAACCTAATATAGATATAATAAATTAGCATGCAAGGATGATATTCTAATTATGTTGTTGTATATTTCAGAATTCATTGACTTGACACTGTACATCTTTAGAATTAATTCAGTCTAGGAAGTGGTGGTTAAATCTTGTCAAATCTGACAGATTTTAGAGATTTTCCCACACTATGTCAACATTCCTCTTTCTCTGATCTCTCTCTTGACTTTCTAAGTCCTTACTGATATTACACTCCATCATCCCTTACTTAGGGTACACATATATGGACATTTAAATGTGGGGTGGCTAATTACCCCATTGATCCCTTTGGTCCTTTGTATAACAACTACCACTGGAGCCACCAACACCAGTATGCTCTGTAGCTCAAGTGACGGCTACCAAACAGACTGATGCAATTATTAAATTAATGACCTGTGTGATAACTGATCAATCTGGCCAAAGATCCCCTTATTATATCGGGCTTTATTTAAATGATACAGGTTCAAAGAATATTTGAAAGTACAATTTCCTACTCAGTGATCAAAACTAATGGTGGGCATAGAAAGTAGAGATATAAAAAGCCACATTAACCCTTAATTTTCAAATCATTAAAAAGTTTAATAAACTTTGCTGTATTCCGTCTTTATCTCGTACAAAGATTCCAAAGGTGATGAAAGCATGCTCTCTCAAATACATGACTACCTGAATACGTTTGATGTGTGGTATAAACATTACGGATTGTTGTGTTTTTAGGCTGTCAGTAAAGATGCATTAGGTCATTTTTGTTAGAGGCAAACATTATAATGAGAAAATATCCTTTATGATCAATACTTAATGTTTTGAATAGTTTTGAATTTTTCTGAATTACCATCATCAATTCTGCTAATGTATCATATCAGATACTGCCAAGTGAATAAGATGTACCGACATCAGCTTTTACCATAAATTGGAAACTGTTTCCATTTTTAAATATCTTTGACATTTCCTCACACATTCAATAATTTCTTCTGGTATCTATTTTCTATTGAATATTTTTTCGGGACTAGAGAAAATCTGAAACTTAATTGGAACATGGACAAAGTCCCAAGAGTGGTCACTAAGTATAAGATATGGAAGATAAAAGCAACATAAAGGTATAACCTGAGTCTTGAAATACAAAACTTGCCCTGTTGGGTATAAAATACATAACATGTATGATAAAGGCCAACTTGTTTTGTGCAGGTGAGGCCTCCTGTCACCTGTCGACACAGGTAGGATAGGTAAAACTTTTAAGTCATTAGATCTCACTGTCATTTCTTAAACTTCACTTTTCCCGTGAGAAAGTTACTGAAGCGTGAATACAAACGATTCTAGTTCATCCTTGTGTATCCTGATTACTGTGGCATATAATGACCATATCTTCCCCCCTTCTGTATGCTCCATACAAATGATGGGGCCTATAATAAACCCACACCACTGGAACAACATGCTGCTATATATTTTCAATAAACAAGTGCTATTATGGAGAAGTTTCACTTTGTGCTTTTTTTGTATTGAAGAGGACCAATTACATGTGAAATTGTTCATTTGATTGTAAGAAAGGGACACTGAAGTTTTATGACCTGGTACCGAGGAGACGTAATTTGTGTTAACAGCCCCACTGCACACACAGGGACTTTATATAATATATACATATATATATATTGTTTGTATAATATAATACTCGGCAAATGCGAAATTATATTTACACAATGTACAGTCCCTCAGTTGATTGATGTGCACACCATTGGGCTCTTAAGTACATTGTGATGTAATTAATTATTTTTTGATTTCTTGAATTCCATTACTTTTAATTGATTAGCAGAGATTATTTTTAAACCCTGCATGTGATAGAGTGCATGCAGTTTTGTTTCTTTGATGAAGTACATTTAAAAAAAACAACAATGACAAAATATTTCCCAAAATAAAACAAACTGAAATAAGACAGGAATTCATACTTTTCAAATTTGCACACTCATGGTTGTGTTAATGCTTTTCAATTAAGAATTTACTAAATCTAAGGATACAACAATCTTGCTTTAAAAAACGTATCTTATGTTGATTCAATGCTTACAGAGATTGGTTTTGTAATAGTTATTTAGCGAGACAACTAACTGACAAACAAGTGGGTAAAACAAGAATATCAACACCTTGTTAGTTCTATGGTGGAAACAATGACCTTTTCAGCAAATACAATCTATCATTAAGTTGAATGCTAACTGGCAATTTTCATAATGATTATCAAGCATTGAATTGTGTTTGCCATATCAAAAAAGGAACACATAGCAGGTGTGATCAATCAACAGGAGATGCTTACTTCTCCATGGCACCTGATTCCACGTCTTATGGTTTTTAGAGGTTCATGTTTGCTCACCTCTTGATTTATTCTTTCAGTGGATTTCTTAGCTTGATTACGGATTGTTATCTTCATATTGGACAATCTTTCACAAATTATGCTTATTGTAAAAGTGGGTGAAAAAGAAAATGAGGGGAAGGGGGAGGAGGAGAAAAGGAGGACCAACAAAAAAAATCAATACATCGAGGTTAAAAACAGATTACAAATTACCCGGTATGTTAGTTTTTGAGAAGTCCAACTCAGCAATATTATTGCAATATTTAGCATAAGTAGCAAAACAATGATCAACTTGACAAATAATCCATTACATGATACATTCACAAGGGCAATTTAAAGGTAAAAAAAAATATTAGCCTTCTTTCTAGTTAAAACTGTGAAAGTTTTTTTAAAAATATCCTGATATTTGCTGCAAATAAGAAGAAAATATACATTTTTGTTCTAATATGTACTAACCTTTCAATGTTTTGGTTGTATGAATCTCTGGTTTTGGAATACATATGTACATCAAGATGCAATCTTTTGACCTTTCTGTGTAAAAGAACTTCAGTTAGGTCTGGAAAAAAATGTGATAAAATTTCTGCTGTAATGTACATATAGGAAATTAACAAGACTTGATATATTGAAATGATCTTGACCAACTTTGGCAAGAATTGAAAACTTTTTTTCATTAAAGTGAAGGCCGTCATCAGTGCTGCTTTTGAATTGAATGACATTGTAATTTGTGAGCATTAATTTAAGGGAATATTCTTTTTGATAACATTTACAAAGGGAGATCAAAGATGGACAAAAGTTTATAAATGGGAATCATGAACTGCCTTGAAAGCTTTACATACAAGAAGATTTGTGGGAGTGCATGTATATTAGTAACATCAAGTAAAGCAGGGAAACAGTGCCTTTATATACAGAACAACATTCAATAGCTCTGCACTCTTCTGGTTTGATCTCTCCCTTTGGGTGGCTTACATTGTTAACTTCATTCATCTTTTTTCTGATGAGCTCCCTGAATACCCAAACACCTGTTCCAACAAAACATCCTGTAAAAACCCCTCATAAACCAGGACGCTGTGCAATCAAATGCAGTTCTAGTCACAATTTTATCAATACACAACTTGAGAAAACCTTAAGTAAAGACTTCAGTGCTTGTTCTCTAGTTATGACATGTTACAGTGTTTGCCAACTTCAGTCACAACTTTGTTGGATTTCCATCACTCTAACTCAAGGGGGGATAATTTTGTTAATTTTTGTTAACAATATTCCACTTGACAACTGATCTACAATTACAGGTTTTGTCAACAAATCAGTAATATTAATGGATGTTATTCCATATTAAATATCTTGATTGAATTAATAAATTATTTGTCTAGCATTTAAGTGAGGTAGTCTACATAGAGTCTTGTGTTGATATTATGTATAAAACTGATTGTAAATTGTTGTAATAAAGAAGCTGCACATTTTTTTCCTATATCAAAATCCTGAGATACTTGAACTACAGTAATGAGTTTTCTGAAGAACATGAATCTTTAACATTTTGCATTTCTATTTTGAATACAGTACTCTTTTACTTTTATATTGACTTTCTTTTTTTTTCTTGGAAAAATTGTTTTTAACAATCATCAAATCATGTATTCAAAAAGACCATATAACATTGTCAAGTACTTACGTATGACAGACGTGCATTGAAATCTGAAATGTGTATTAATTAAATGCTGATGAAATAATTTCACCACTTCAGTATAAACTTGTAAAATTATTATTGTACCTATTTTTAATTGAGAATCCATTTCTGACAGGTGCTCCTACGGCTGGCAAGGTGCCCTTTGTGACCTGTGTATCCCCTACCCTGGCTGTAAGCATGGATCCTGTAATGGCTCCCCCTGGAGCTGTGTCTGTGACATGAACTGGGGAGGGATTCTGTGTGACAAAGGTAAGGCTGGGCTCTCAATCTACAGTGACCTACAAAAGATTGACTGATTGATTGATTGATTAATTGATTGCAGAGTTTAACTTTCTGGCCAGAGTAATGACAGAAGTACAGGTGACTCTAAAACAATATGCCACTCAATCAAATATATCATTGGACACAAAAAATATTGTACATGTAAATGTACTATTGAGACCAAAGCAACAACAAACAATAGAGTTGACCTCTCAGTGTCTTAATGTAATAATTGAAAAATTCAAATTTACATAATAACTTGCAAATTACTTTGACAAAGTTTGGTTCCTGTAATGATTCAAAGAAGATGAAAAAGTTGAACGTTAACCCACAATATACAGTTATCAAACCTCAGATATCTGAAAACATTTTTATGAAAATCAGATGGGCTGAAAAAAGGAAAATATCCTGGCGAAAATAATATCCTTATTAATCTCAATGGTTGACTTATAATAATTATTATCGAAGTACAAAGTTATTGTTATAATATACAAGGCACAGACAAACATATGAATCTAGATACCAAATGCCATAGTCATTTTACTTTTGTAACAGTGACGGAGGGTCAGGGATAAAAGTGCTCATCAATGGCCAGATTTATCTGCCTTTTATTACTGTCATATGATATTTTTATCAATTCTGAAGCTGATTCACAACACAGACACAACATGTGATTGATTTTACAGGTTTTTCATTGGCTATAGTTATCATTTAATGATCGCATTAAAATTCCCAGCATCCCTTCGAAAAAGCAGAGAAGATTCATCAGCTTTAACTTTTATGTTCCTGCTTTCTGTGAAAATATTAAAAAAACAATTTCTGAATGATATTAGGAGGAATATGAAGAGACTGATGACGGTTCTTGTCATATATTTCTCAGAGTTTCCTCGTATTTTTCATTAAATTCTCCATCAAGGAAATCAAACACCCAGCAACAGAAACTGATCAAAGGCTGGAATATTGAAGTTTGAATTGATGAGTCAAATAACTCTTAATGTCTTCCTTACTTTGTTAAAACTTGAAAGTAATTGCATCAGGAGATTTTTCAATTTGTTATAAACTTTGTGGCATTTAAAGGTGCATAAACAAAGCTATGCTTGATAAAAAGAATTATAGGATAAAATTCAATTTATAATGATTATGTTTACATTGCCTCTGTGAGAATGAGAATTTTACCACACCTAACTTCTTTGACTGGTGAGGGTTCATCACTTGCTAATGGGCCTATCCTGCGATAGGAGGGCATTTTGACCTTAGAGGTGAAAGATCCATGTGATTGCTTTTCCACATGGAAAAATAGGAGAAAATGGCATTCAAATCAACTTCTACTGTAGATTTCAGCCGACCTTTATATATAGAAAGATTCTGATTTCCATAAAATGTCATTAAATGAAAAAGAAACCAGTGGGAAGTTTGAGCAAAATTTGGAGAAATATACCCCTCTTTCAATAGAGCAATTTTAACTTTTAAAATGTTTGCTTTGAGGGGATTTTCAAAAAAAAATTATTATCATACACTGGGGTCTGAATGCTCCAAAAGTACAAAAGAGGCAGACAGTTTTATGGTTTACCTGAACCAAACATTCTGAACTTGGCAACACTATACCAAAACTAATTAAATTTTATTCATCAAAAACAGTGAAAGGAAAAACTTCTACACTTAAAATAAATAACAATTGCATTTAAATTCATTAACCCCCCCCCCCTTCCCAATTTACAGTTAAGTATTTTAAGCTTTACGAAATATACTTTAAGATGATTATAGAAATAAAACAATGTCTATATAAGTTATAATCTTTATAATGTAATGATACCAAATTATCATACTTTCTTCACTAACAAATTATATTTTACTCAGGTAGATATAAATCATATAATCATTTTTCGTTTTCAGATTTAAATTATTGTGGACGTCATCACCCCTGTCAGAATGGAGGAATTTGTAAGAACATGGCTCCGGACAGTTACGAGTGTACCTGCTCCGAGGGCTTCTCCGGAGTCAACTGTGAAATCGGTGAGCAACCTCTCTCCTTGTTACCCGAGCAGTGAAGAATATATAGAAAAGCACTATAAACTAGCTTTTATTTACATGTGATAAATATCCGCAAGTTTTCAAACTTTTTTTTTAACTCACAATAATTATCACCCCATACCATTTATTTTGCTGTGTGTTTTTATGAGATGTTTCATTGGGCGCAAAAATTAATCATCATATATTAATTTCATTTTTGCGGAGTTGCAATAAAAAAATAGTTGATTTCCAGTAATCAGAATTCAAGGTTTTGCATGCCTGTAACTCATCTACATCTATTGTTTATTTTAATCAGCTGAGCATGCATGTTCGACCCAGCCCTGTAAGAATGGGGCGAGCTGTATTGACACGACGGGAGGGTTTATCTGTACCTGTGCCCCTGGCTGGACAGGGGCATTCTGTGAAGACAGTAAGTAAAGGTTGAATCTATCATGATCTACATATAATTCAGCAGAAATAGCTGAATATAGATATGTAATGTAGATGTTTTGTGACTTGAGGAAAAGCCATGTCATATTATGCAATAACAATCATGTTATAGCCAAGAGTTCATCTAAATTGGTTTGAAATCGTGTAATACACAAAACCAGTTTATTTAGTTTCAGACTAGTTTTGGGTTATGACATGACATTTATAGTAAACATGAGTTTCCATCATCACTTCATTCACTTTTGTACTGTAGATGTCAGTGAGTGTGCTTCGAATCCCTGTCTCCATGGCGGCACATGCGTCGACGGCATCAACAGCTACAGGTGCCTCTGTCCCCGGGGGTGGGGCGGTGCTCACTGTCAGCTGGACTCGGACGAGTGCAGTGGGAGTCCCTGTGTTAACGCTCACTCCTGTGAGGATCTCCAGGGGGGATACAAATGTCACTGTCAGATCGGATGGACCGGGAAAAAATGTGACCAAAGTATGGGTAAAAATATCACAAATAGGGGAACAAACAAGTAGATTTACATTTCTTTAGATGACTCAAAATTTTATCAAAAATTGTTGTCAAATGCATTTCTAATTCATTTCAAAAATAATCTTTTAATGAGAAGATTTTTAAAAAATTAATATACAAAATTATGGGTAGAAGAAATGGACGACCATAGATGTTCATATAAGTTTGAGAGAGCAACTACTGAGTTTATGAAAATAAAGAACAAGGACTTGGCCAGTAAAGTTTGGGTGCAGTTCTTGTCAGCTTAGTTCACAACTTTATTTTGGGATAGAATATACAAAACCCCAAATTTACTTCAAAAAGCTGCCAATTCTTTCTTCAATATTACAAACATTCAGCCATATCTCAAAAACAAATTTATGCAAAAATTTGGAAAGCTTTATTGCAGCCTATCCATCATTGTGTGTGGTCAGTAAAAAATACAGTAATAGCAATATTGTTGATACAATATGATATTTTATAAATCATTTATCTATGAAATGTTAAATGTCATTTGATTCTGATTTGATGGGGCTGTTAATGACTATGCTGATTGAATTTATGACTCTATTTTTACAGACATTAACGACTGCCATCATCAATGTCAAAACGGAGGACATTGTGTGGTAAGGCCTGTTCAAAATCTCTAATCACTCACCAACATATTACTGTCCTTGTATTAGGGTGCCTGCATTTCTGATTCATGCAACTCCCAAAAGAGTTAAGGCATCTCAAAAATTTCATTCACAAAATTGATGCCATTCATGAAAGCTCTGTATTTATAAGTAAAATTTTAGAATGGTGTGCTTTTTTTCGTAACTTTGTTTATAAAAAAAATTTAAAACATGTAAAAAATATTAAGATGGCTAGGATAGGAAGAGAGCCAATATATTACAAGAGAGATAACTCATACATATATCCAGCATTATAAACAGTCAGATTAATTTTCATGTTTCGTTTTAGGACCTGGTGAATTCGTACCACTGTGCGTGTCTCCCTGGTTACACAGGTCGTCACTGTGAGACAGAGATCTGTGAGTGCTGTAGTTCACCATGTCAGAACGGGGCTACCTGTCATGAACAGGTGGCCGGTTATACCTGTGAATGCCAGGTGGGATATACAGGATTTAACTGCCAGGTAAACCCTCATCTGTTCATAGCCGTACAAGCTGTGTGCTATAATCATTTAGTACTAGAATTACCATTATTTGCTAATTAATTCTTTTTTTCCCCTCTTCATGTAGATTGATGTGGATCCGTGCCACCCAAATCCTTGCATGAACGGTGCCAGCTGTTTCAATGTCCAGGGAGATTATTATTGTCACTGTTCCGACCACTGGGAAGGGAGGCACTGTGAAAACACAAGGTCAACATGTGTGTCAGGGTCATGTCAAGGTTAGTCAATGTCTAATTCCTCAGAAATTCTGATCAAAGTAAATATTATAGGTGTTAATAATACGTGCACAGAAAATTCTTGTGTGACAGAAACAAGGTAAGCAAGTAAACAATGATGTCTGCCAAAATTATGCAAGAAGCTGAATCAAGCACATTTCTTACATCTGAAATACAAACTCAGTTCATGATAGAGACAGCCAGACTAGGGGGAACATGAAATTAGGCGTCACTTTTTGTAAGAAGACAGATTATGTAAGGATTCAGTAAGACATTAAAGACACTCTCGGGTGTCAAGATATACATTCATATAATATTTGCCAAAAGAGCAGAATCGGGGGAACGTCTACAAATAATATACATGTATATAGATCACCTTATTCAGGTAACAATGTGTCACTATCTGTTGCAGTGATAGACAGCTGTACTATTGCCCTACAGTCTAACCACACAGAGACGGGCGGGGTTCAGCTCATCTCCTCCAGTGTGTGTGGGAAGCATGGCATGTGTATCAGCAAGCCTGATGGAGGCTTCACTTGTGCCTGTGACCTTGGCTTCACCGGGACTTACTGCCAAGAGAGTAAGCTCTATTTCATGTTACACTACCAGACACATGATTATTCAAATTTCAAGATTTCACAAAGGAAGCAATATTAAATATGACAGTGTAAAAGTGAGTATTCATAATTGTAAATAAATTGGCATTTCCCCTCCTTGTAGATGTCAATGACTGTAAAGAGAACCCCTGTCTTAACGGTGGCACCTGTATAGACGGCATCAACAACTACCAGTGTATTTGTAAAGAGAGCTGGGAGGGAGTTCACTGTAACATCAGTAAGTTCTCCTTCACTATTCAATAAAGTATGAAGAAAAATCCCAGATGTTTCACAAATTCATGTCTAAAATAGGAAGACACATAAAAGAAGTTTATCAAATTCTTGTATTTTGCAGATAAGAATGAATGTTCACCGAATCCTTGTCGTAATGGAGGGTTTTGTATTGACTTGGTGGCAGACTTTGTTTGTGAATGCATCAATGGCTGGAAGGGGAAAACCTGCACTCTCAGTAAGTACATGTATCAGGGTAGATACATACTGTAGAATGTTATCCCTTTGGTCCTTTGTATAACAACTACCACTGGAGCCACCAACACCAGCATGCTCTGTAGCTCAAGTGATGGCTACCAAACAGACTGATGCAATTATTAAATTAATGACCTGTGTGATAACTGATCAATCTGGCCAAAGATCCCCTTATTATATCGGGCTTTATTTAAATGATACAGGTTCAAAGAATATTTGAAAGTACAATTTCCTACTCAGTGATCAAAACTAATGGTGGGCATAGAAAGTAGAGATATAAAAAGCCACATTAACCCTTAATTTTCAAATCATTAAAAAGTTTAATAAACTTTGCTGTATTCCGTCTTTATCTCGTACAAAGATTCCAAAGGTGATGAAAGCATGCTCTCTCAAATACATGACTACCTGAATACGTTTGATGTGTGGTATAAACATTACGGATTGTTGTGTTTTTAGGCTGTCAGTAAAGATGCATTAGGTCATTTTTGTTAGAGGCAAACATTATAATGAGAAAATATCCTTTATGATCAATACTTAATGTTTTGAATAGTTTTGAATTTTTCTGAATTACCATCATCAATTCTGCTAATGTATCATATCAGATACTGCCAAGTGAATAAGATGTACCGACATCAGCTTTTACCATAAATTGGAAACTGTTTCCATTTTTAAATATCTTTGACATTTCCTCACACATTCAATAATTTCTTCTGGTATCTATTTTCTATTGAATATTTTTTCGGGACTAGAGAAAATCTGAAACTTAATTGGAACATGGACAAAGTCCCAAGAGTGGTCACTAAGTATAAGATATGGAAGATAAAAGCAACATAAAGGTATAACCTGAGTCTTGAAATACAAAACTTGCCCTGTTGGGTATAAAATACATAACATGTATGATAAAGGCCAACTTGTTTTGTGCAGGTGAGGCCTCCTGTCACCTGTCGACACAGGTAGGATAGGTAAAACTTTTAAGTCATTAGATCTCACTGTCATTTCTTAAACTTCACTTTTCCCGTGAGAAAGTTACTGAAGCGTGAATACAAACGATTCTAGTTCATCCTTGTGTATCCTGATTACTGTGGCATATAATGACCATATCTTCCCCCCTTCTGTATGCTCCATACAAATGATGGGGCCTATAATAAACCCACACCACTGGAACAACATGCTGCTATATATTTTCAATAAACAAGTGCTATTATGGAGAAGTTTCACTTTGTGCTTTTTTTGTATTGAAGAGGACCAATTACATGTGAAATTGTTCATTTGATTGTAAGAAAGGGACACTGAAGTTTTATGACCTGGTACCGAGGAGACGTAATTTGTGTTAACAGCCCCACTGCACACACAGGTAGCTGGTTATACAATTTAATTAAACTGTTTCCCCGTGCTCCTGCTGTTTTGGATTTAAAAGAAAACTTCTAGTGCATTTGCTCTGATGGGACGGACAAACAAAATGAGCGTTTAAATATACATCATTGCTTCTCTGCAAGGAGGGAAAAATTGGCAAACAACACTTAGAAATCACATCAAGTATTAAGCACTTAATTAAATAAAAGAAGTCTTTAAATCTCAGACAATTACTGAGATAAGTTACAAGATGGTGACAACTGATGCTAAAGGCATGGCACAGAGTAGAGAAAAAAAATTGAGATCCATCGTCTACTGCTAAAGTTCACAAATATAAATGATTGAGAATTACATGAAAAACATTTTGGATCCATTAATATGTCTCCTGCAAGTAAGGTCAAAGGTCACACCATGACCTCATTTTCTGACCTTAAATCTGCAGCAATAGTCCGTGATATTTCTATGAGCTCTCTTTCTGCAGCCCTTACTCTAGCTTTGGATCGCGAAATCTCAATATTGATGTCTTTTGTAATGGTTTTTGATGGAGGACTAGAATTATTCCAATCATTGGAATCATTTGGCGAATCAGATCGCCCACTGAGTAACCTTGTGGGACTTTTTTCTATATTTTCACATTTATCTAAATCCATTTCATGAAACTCCGAAGCAGACACCTTGCTTGTCCCTCCACCCTTGTCAGTCCCAGCAAACAGAGGGTTTTTGTAACGTCTAAGGTTCTCTTCGTTTTCATTGTTTGTTTTCTGTTCTGAATATTGTGCTTCTGCTCGCCTCCTGGCGATTATTTTTTTACGACGGAGATGACACACAATTAACACAATAATTACTAAAAGTCCCACAAGTCCAATCACAGAGCACACCACTGGAATGATCAGCCCTGCTTCTGCGGGAAAAAATGAAAGGTAAAACCATATTGATCAATAATTTCTAAGATTTTACCTATACTAAAGTCTATTAATAGACATTAATTTTATCAATAACATGTATTTCAGAATAAAATAAGAAAGTATACCAATATTTTGAACAAAAATA
Source organism: Saccostrea glomerata (assembly GCA_003671525.1). Classification (NCBI taxonomy): domain Eukaryota; kingdom Metazoa; phylum Mollusca; class Bivalvia; order Ostreida; family Ostreidae; genus Saccostrea; species Saccostrea glomerata. The sequence continues at coordinate 703,252 of PRKT01000041.1, read as the reverse complement.
AATTCATCAAAATGTGTTTGCATATCAACTTCAGTAAAGTATGTTCTTATGTGAGACTTACTTGACTTTTCAGCAGAGTTGACTACTATGGTTTCCACGGTGACCTCAGTGACGGCAGATAACGCACTGCTGTTGGACTTCTTGTGGCTGATAATACTGGTCAGTTTATGGACTGCGGATTTTAATTCTGGATCCAGTTCATCAGTGTTTCCAGACAAACGCTCAGAAGACTAAAACAAAAGATAGAGGTGAGTTATTCCCCCTTAATGAGTATGTAGTAAATTTATACAAATCTGGCTAATTATCATATTCTCAATCTCAAAATGACATGTATTTTCTTGATCTAGCAAAAGGAAAATTTGTAGCATTTATTTCTTGATAGGACTACCACATGAAGGTTTCCAAATTTTTCCATGCTGTCATCATAAGAAATGGATTTTACCATTGAAAGCATTGAGAGGTAAGCATTAGACTTACTATAAGGACTTCTATAGTGTCTGGATGGCCAAACTGGATCCCACATAGTATGTAAATCTGTTGATCATGTGACAGATCTCGAATGACCGAGAACTGACGCAGAGTGTCACAGATATACTCCACTGTGATGCCCTTAAAAGCAAAAGGAAAAGTTTATTTCAGTGGAACTCTTTAAGTATAACTTCAAGCACAGGTACAGCTTTAGAGGATGAAAAAAATATTGTGAACCACAATAAAATTGATGATGTATTCGTTAAAAAAAGGCATATTAAAATGAATAATTAAGAGACAATGGTATTAAAAGAATTGTAAGCTATATAAGAAAGTGATCTCATTCCTCAAACAGTAGATGATGAAATTTCTGTCCTATTAAAACAAATCATTGACAAAAAACACATAATTCATAACTTTATAACTACATGTAGTTTTCATTTAGATAGAAGTGACAATATCTACTTCCCTTGTTATTTAAAATAAATAACAGTCAGCTAGCAGATAAACCATTTGATAAAAATTAATATGGAAAGAAAGTATCAAGGCATCTTAGCTTAATTATTCTTTGAAAAGGAGTATATATGATAAGAGCCAATTTTGCTATTTTTGCTATCTAACAAAAAAGCCAAAAATATGCCTTTTTCTTGATGTTTTTTCTTATGGGAAACATAGAGCGCAGTGTGAAACATACATAACTTTTCTGTCACTAATCAGTATTGGATAGATACATCTTTGGTAAAAATATAAAGCTTGTTCTAGGCTGCGCTCTATATTTTCTGGAAGAAAAACTGCTAGAAAATAAGCAGTTTTATACAAAATATGCTAAAATGGCGGGAAATCTGATTTCTATGATGTCATATTTATAAAATAACGGCATTTTGATCTAAATGAAAATGATCAATAAAGGTCGCATATATAGTTGTACAAATTAAAGCTATATATAAAGTAAAATTAAGATATTCATTTTAAGGGGCAAATTGAGACACTTACCATATATCGCTCTTTATGAAACATACTACAGTATTTTTTGGAAGAAACTTACTACTGGCATTTTCATGAGCTCAAAGATAAGTGTAATTTTGGCACAGCTGTTTCCAAGTTCTGCTGCATTAGGTACACATTTTGTGTTGATGCTGTGGGGGAGAGGGTCTGTGATTTTGTCCAGATCCTTGCACTGGCCCCAGGGAAGACAAGGGGGGACAAAACAGTTATGTTCGGTTTGTACGACACAGGATTGTTGTGGACTGCAGACCTCCAAATGTTCTGTTGTGTTCTGATGAGAAATACAGTTCTTTGGTCCACACCAAATCTGAAATATTTATTATTACATGCTTATATTTTTAAAAAATTCAGTCATATGGAATACATTCAAGGGTTTAACCAAGAATTGCTTCTTCAATCCACATTAAATATTTCTACCTGCTACTTTCATTATAGATCACATAATTTTTGTGAATCTTCTGAAAATTTCATAATGGCAACAATAACTTTAAATTTTTGTGAAATTTTAAAAATCAGAAGGTGAATAAAGGATTATAAGTTAAAATTGAAAATGCAGAAATATTCTTGACCCTTGAGTTTAGATTATTTACAATATACCTTGCTGCATTTTATTTGACCATTAGAACAAGTACAGGAGTTGCACTCATGTTCCCATGTGGTTTGATCTGAGTAAATCCTTCGATTGAACTCGCATGAGAGAGGAGAGGGAATCTGTCCCACAACCTCCTCACAGTTTCTACCTGTCCGACCAGGTGGGCAGATACATTTGTAATCACCTATACCATCAATACAGGTGCTGCCAAAAGTGCAGGGTGAAGAGGCACACTCATTTATATCTGAAAAAAATTATTATTTGCATGGAATTTGACTGCACTGTTAAACTTCAAACAATCTTTAATTAAACAACTAAACCAATACATTTACAATGCCCATTTTACAAATTCACAATTTTTTCAAGAAATGTCGGAGTTGACTTACTGACTCGACAGTCAGGCCCAGCGAATCCTTTAGCACATTCACATCTATACCAGTTGATCCCATCAATACAACGACCACCATTGTAACTGGGAAAAAAATTATCAGAAACATAAATCATCCAAATAGCTATATGTGGCTGATTTACACAGATCTTATTAAATATTGAAGAAGAATAAGTCTTGTACCATGGGAAAGGATTACAGTTGTTGATGTCGGCTTCACACAGTGGTCCTTCATATCCGTCCTTACAAATACAGGTAAAGCTGTCTCCACTATTAACACAGGTCCCACCGTGGTGACAGGGAGAGGAATCGCACGCCTTGACAGACGCTGCAACAGAAAAGGGGTAAACAAGAGGAGATCAGAAGGAAATATAGTTTATGTTGTTTTCTCCAAATGTGTGAAGTGGTGAATTAACTTACAGAGTTGACAAGTGCTGCCTTCATATTTCTTTGGACAGTTACAGGTGAATGTATCTCCAAGGTCACTACAGGTGCCCCCATTCTTACAGGTGTCTCTGTCACACTGGGAATTTCCTGGTATAAAGTAAGGATACACTGTACATTAGGTTTATCTTTATCCTTTATAACATTATTTTTATACAGTACATATATATATCTATACACAATACTTACAAGAGTCTTTTTCAGAACAATCCAATATCTATCATTTGATTTCATCCATAAAGTATTCTTTGTAAATCATGGTTTGCATTTTAATATACCAGGTACATATATTCTGGAGAAGAAAACAGAACCTCACTTTATACTATGATAAAAATAAATATACAGAAGCTGCCACGTGTGTTTTATGGCAGGTAATAGTTTGGTTTGGTCCTTATACTTCAGCTTCAATTTGTTTTAAATTACACAAATTCAAACCATAATAACCATCTAAGAAAAAAACTATATGTTTATACCACTCATATACTTGAAACAGTTACCATACTCATGTTCTTGTTTTATATACATCCAAAGCTCAAAATTTCTGTATTTTGCAAAATAGTGCTATTTTCTCAGTTTTTGAAAAAAAATTACACTGTGCACCATATATGTATGTTATTTTTCTTCAGCTTTGACAGTATTGCAAAAAATCCTTTTATACTTCTGTTGACCCTTCCAGGGTTTAATGCATGTAAATAGGGGCTTTCCAGTTGTGTTTAAAAGACACATCAAATTTGTGCAATTCTTTTTCTTTGTTGTTTGATTACATTGTGATAAATCTTTCCATTCATATTTAGATAGTATCGTTGATTTTATGAAAACTGTCACAGGGAGAAATGACATTTCTTTTAGTTTGTCACAATGTAAAGAAAATAATTAAGAATGATATGTCTCTTTTCATGTGACAGTTTTCTTGTGTCATTTAAGTTTGAAAAAATGAATATTGTATGTAAGCTGCATGTATGTGACTAATGTCAAAATTGTCAAAAACAGAATAAAAATGTGGTTTAAAACAGTATCTCAAGGCTTCCATTCCTTTAAAATCCAAGGATTCTAAAATTTCTTTTACAGATGATCTTAAGAATCTCAACCGTCAACGTCATTATATTGAATAAGGGATTAAAATGAGTTGGAAGTCTTAACCACTAGTTTTCTCTTTGCATTTTTCTTTCTATAATCAATTAATATTTCTATTCCCATTAAGTTTTAGATTACATGTAAGAAATGGCACACCTTGGATCAAAGGAGTAGAGCTATACTTCAAAGAAACAAAGTATATTATTCATGGGTTTTCTTTTTTATTCCGTGTAGTTTAATTTGAATGATTTCTCCCAAATCAATCTTTTTACTAAAAGCACATGTTCATCACACAGGAAAAATATTATCCATTTACTTTTTATGATTGTATAAACCTTTGCATAATTTATCCTCTTGATTTTCGCCATGACCATCCCTACAGATCAGATGTGAATGACTGTCAACTCACAATGCCCCTAATCTGGTAAAAATCCTTAATTAAGAAGTTTATCCATCTGATTCCTTCTCTTTTACCTGGACATGCTGATTGATCTCTCTTTGTTTTGACGATTATATTTTCTTGATTAACCTCCAAACAAAGTATGTTGTACAGAATAGGTTGCATACATTGACAGTAAATGTCCTAATATGGCAATGATAGACACGTGAAGGACTCCCCAGTGTGGCAAGCAGACTAAAAAGAAGAATAACCCCATTAAGAAATATATATAAATTAAGATTTTATTGATCTATTTATTTATTTGTACAACATAATGCCCATGAAATACTGAAGAAAAGGAAAAAGTACTCCCCCTCTTCAAAAAATTTCTCCCACAAATTCTTAAAATTTTCTAGTGAAGCTTATAAAAAGGTGTTCCAGTTGCAATTGACTGAATGGAACACAAAAATTTATATGAAAAAAAACCCTGAATTCATCTACAGGGAATTCCAAACTAAAATGACCCTGACCTTCAAATGCTTAAGTCACGTTTTGCTAGTAATCTAGCATTTCAATAACAAGTTGGTGCTTGAAATATCAAATTTTCCTTTACTTGTTTACAAGTCTGAGACTGTACCGTTACTCATGGATCATGTCCTTAATGTATGAAAAAATACTCGTAATCCATTTACTTTATCACCTTTAAATATTATTGCAAGGATATAAAAACTTCACATACAGTATATTTTGAAGTATTCATAGAAACACATATAATCCAGTTATTTTATTCCCTTGCAATATTGCTGCACAAATGTATGTATAATAATATAATTCATCTATTTTATCCCCATGGACTGTTGTTGCAAGGGGATAAAAACTAAACAATTCTAGAGTTCATACTACATTTATTGAGGATGATCAATGTTTAAATGTAAACCCCCCTCGCTGACTGGAACCTACCTCTTAAAGCCTGGACACTGGCAGCACATATGTAGGTCTTGATAAGCTGGATATATAAATGACTGCTCTTAGTTCCCCACAGTACAGCCAGAATCACTAGGAACTTGCCAAAGTTAGACAGCACCACAGCTTGCACAAGATTTGAAATGTCCTTCCAGCTTAAAAGAATGCAATTTTTTTTTTATTGACATTTTCACACTTTTGCCTGTTTCCATCTGGTGCTATTAATCACAAAACAAGAAAAGTTTACTATTTTAACAAGAGACCCATGGGCCACATTGCTCACCTGAGTAACTTTGGCAGTTCTATTCTTTTAACAGATTTCTCCCTTTGTATTATCTACATAACTTCCACATGAGTTTCAGCTTTTCAGGAGCAGTGGTTCAAAAGAAGAAGATTTTTTTAATGACCCCATCTTTTTTTGTCTTTTTTTCATTATCTCCCCTTAGAGAGGACCTGGCCCTTCATTTTGAAAAGTCAAATTCCCTTTCACCAAAGGATGATCTGTACTAAGTTTGGTTAAAATTGACCCAGTTGTTCTTGTAGAAGTTGAAAATGTGAAAAGTTAACAGACGAATAAACGGTCATACAGCTACAGATAAGTTGACAGACAAAAGTTAATCAGAAAAGATCGCTTGAACTATCAGTTTAGTTGAGCTAAAAAGGGGTATGTTTTTGTAAGGATAACTGTAGTGCATGTATAAATCAAAACAAAAAAATTATAAATTTAAATACCTCAATGACACTTTTCATATACAACAAATCTTCATCGGAATGTACTCTTAACTGAGATATCAGTTTCAAAGCTGTATTCTTGCTTGTGCAGAATCCCATCTGATTCAAGTGCAGAAATGCCTGAAGAAATTTGAATTCATAGTTAATATAAATGGACGTATTAAATTGACTTGATAAAAAATTGACTTGATAAAAAAAAAACTAAATTTTAAATACCTTTCTCTGTGCACCACATCTCCATAATTCAATAGAATTCAACCCCTGCACAAATTTCACTTTTAATGGGGAATACAAATGGAGAAGGATTGAAACTGCTAGTCCAATACCAGGAGCCAATGGTTTGTTGCGAATCCTAAAAAAAATAAATAAAATTTTAAAAAGAGTTTTCCATGTTCTTCCTTTAAAGACATAGACCTTGTACATGTACGTGTAGTTTTCAATATGTTTCACAAGTCTTATTTATCAAATACATTTACAGGTATATAAAGCAGGAGTGCTTTATTTATACTTTAATATCATAATAATTCATTTGAAACCTTGTTCGAAGACTTTTCTCATTGGATGGACTGGCAGCAGTTGCAATTAATGCTGAATACAGAATGGGAACATGCTTTGCAACATCAGACAGAGTAGTTGACCAACTGAATTTCTTTATGTTCTCCAAGTTGCATTTCTTAAGAAGACTTCCTTGTTTGTCATTTAGGAGATTCTTTACACCTTTCCTTATTTCTTTCTTTACCAAGTTCTCTATTGCTCTTCTGGCACCAGCATAATTGTTGTATAAATATGTGAAGGCTTTCTTATATTCATAATGTTCTATGCATCTACAGGCATATCCTACACTTTTCATCTAAAATTAGCATAATATTTTACATTACTACATTTTATTGCTATATTTTGGCATAAATTTTCAACTTTCTTTTTTGGAGTTAATCAGTCTAAATAATTTTAAGATCCACATTCTTTTAATAATCTACATAGTATAACATTTCATTTTCCTCAGCAGGCATGTAGCAACAGGGGGGTTCAGGGGGTGGGGCCTGGTCCCCTTTTTTCCAACATAACTTATTATAACTATAGGTAAAGCTCATTGAAAGGCTGGTCCCCCCAACTTTTTGTGATTAATGTTGTATAGTAGGTCCCAAAAAGTGGTACTGAAAGAATTTGGTATTGAAAAAGTGGGCTACAACTAACCAAACCAGCAACAACAAAATAAAATTTTCGACTTTGTCAAAAAAAGACATAATAAATTAAAAATGAACTTAAAAAATTTATTGAAATGCACTCAAGTCTACAATTATCTCTGTATTTCTTTTTCAACATTTCAAATAAGCTAATAAAGGTGAAATTTATACAAAGACATAGTTAGAAAACTAAACTTAGAAAAAAATCTTAAAATTCACTCAAGTCTACAAGTGGCTATATTTAATATTGATACTATGATTTTAATTACTGAATAGTCTGAATAAGTACCAAAGTCTAATGATATCATGCTGAAGGGATACCAAACTCATCTCCAACTTTGGTTTGGTTACCACAGATGCACTTCAAGGTACAGAAAGTGCAACACCTAGCGGCCTGGCAATTACCATTTCCACTGCAACCTTGACCATTTTCCTTTAGGTGAGATACTGTCATCCCTTTTACCTCCATGGTCTTCAGAACCGAATATCGTGTGCATGCATTTTTCTGCAATGATGACCTGGCAACTGATATCATCTTTTCATCCGTTATTTTTTTGACCAATGACCGGCCATATGCATAGCATATAGCATAGGCATCCCTCCCATCCCTTCCTCCTCTTCCTACTTCCTGCCAATAACAGAGCACAGACTTGGGAACTCCCCAGTGAACTACAAGTTCAACATCTGGAATTTGAACCCCCATCCCAAATGCTACTGTAGAGAACAAACATTTAAGTTCACTGTCATTATCTTTAAATGACTGTAATATTCTAACACTGCTGTCTTCATCGATTGTGCGATGAAACATGTCAATAATTTGTACAGATTTCTTCTGAAGAAGTAGGTTGTCTTTTACATGATTGTAGAGAGTAGCAGTTGAAGTTACAGACCTGAATTTTAGAATGAAACATGTAATGATTAAATAATTTCTGAAATGTCAACAGATTTAAAAATTCAGAAATTCATAACATTTATAAAAATATTACTTATACCTGCAATACACAATTATTTTCTTTAAACAATTGGGGTCCTTCAATAGGTAGTCCAAAAGCCATTGTAATTCCTTTTCATGATCCTGTTTGGATTCCCTAATATCGAGATATATGTTAGGTCTGCAAATATTATATAAAATTAGAAGGCAAGTCAATTATAAAAAAAAAATGCAAAAATAAAAATCTTTGAAGTTGAATGAATGAAATTTAAATTAATAAATGCACAAAGTGATATAATTTTTACTTGGAATATCATCCTACCTGTCAGGGACTACAGCCACTGTTAAAGATTCATCATCAAGAGCCAATGATGTGAAAATGTCTTTGCGGACCTTTTCGTCACAGGTTGCTGTGACTCCCAGTACTGGAACATCAACGAACATGCTTCGCAAGTGTAAAACATCCTTATATACTGGTCTAAAATCTTCTCCCCTGGAATAATTATGACAAAATTGAAATAAGAATATTATACACAGGTTATTATATTTGTATAAATGTAATCCTTTTCTGTGAGATAAAACTACCATAACAATGTATTACCATTCAGATATGCAATGGGCTTCATCGCAGGCCAATAAGCAAACTTTCTTCTGCATACTACTACTAAGGAAAATGTCTCTCCAGAATTTTGATCTTACAACCTCAGGGGATATGAATAATATTGAGAACATTCCTTCTTTGATACCTAAAAAAAGAAAAAATTAGATAACTCAGTCTACATCTTATTCAATCAATAATGTGATTTGATAAATTATAAGCTAAAAAGACATTTACCAGCAACAGCTTCTGTGGACATATCTGGTTCTACAGCAGTTGACTGGACATTCATCTCCTTCAGTGTGTTTACTTGGTCAGCCATAAGAGATTTCAGAGGTGACACCACAATGGCTATATGGCGAATGGTCCAATCAAGCTGTTAAATAGTTAATTTTTAAAATAATTTTTAAAACCACCAATTTTTAGTGTGTGGTTGAGAGGGGGTTATACATTCCTAAAACAGAAATGTCACACTGTAACTTTCTTGATGCCCCAAACGGATTGTTCAACGCCTTAAACATTCAATTGAGGGTTTGGTTCCTTCAACCCCCTTTCCCAAATACTTTAATATGTTTTTATTTTATTTTTTTAAATAATGAACGATTTAGGGTGTCAAATTTTGACCTAGATTTCAGCAAATTTCAAGGGATTCACGTATATTTCTCTTAATTTTTAAATAAGAAAATATGTATCATAATGCCTATAATAGACCAAAATTATCAACAAAAAAATAATTACCTCGTCGAGCAACAAAGGAGGTATAATAAAGCACATGGATTTTCCATAACCGGTAGGCAACAAAGCAAAGACGTTTCGCTTGTTCATTAATCCTTGAAGTACTGCTAATTGTTCATTTTTGAGATTAAATGAAAAATTGTATACTTCTTTTAGTGACTCAAATGTTTCACATATATCCTTTTGGTCCATCACGCTTTTAATCTCGGCTGCGAACGTCAAACGTATTCTCTTGACTTTTGGCGCGAAAACTCGTGTGTAACATACATGTGTAACAGAGATGGAATCCAAACGAAGGTTGACGCCAGTAAAGACACCGCGGAAAACGAAGGTTTTTCGAGCGGTTGGTAGCACCCCTTCAAAGTTCAAAGATGTTAAAGTAAGATATAGTGAAATGGTTTTACCGAGGCAGTCACGTAGCATTACACAATATTTTCTATTTTGAGATCAGGTTCTTTATTAGATACATTAGCTCTCTGATATTCAAGTTTCTAGTGACCAATTTTTTTTAATACATGAACCACTAACAATCTACTTACTTCACTTCAAGATCCTTTTAAAAAACTTTGCTACATGTTTTGTTATGAGAATATCCAAAGGTATTAACCATTGTTCCTTTTATTGAAGGTCCACAAAAGACTTCAAGGAGTTGATTGACAAAGAAGAATATGAGTTGAGAAAGCGTCTCCCAAGGAAATTGCCCAAGAGGAAAACAGATGTGTATGTTACCAGAAAGACTAATTTCAACTGTCAGCTAGAGAGATCACAGAAAATCCTGGATTCTGAAAATGAGGTTTACGTTCATGGTCTTGGTGCAGCAATAAACAGGGCTATAAACCTGGCCTTACAGCTACAATCAAAAGGTCAAGGTTCTGTGGAATTGTCCGCTCACACTTCAACCGTGGAATTAGTTGATGACCTTGAACCTCAAACTGATGACCTGGAAGCAGAAACTCAGTCAAGGAATAATTCTGCAGTTCATATTAAGTTGTTTAAAATGAATCCACTAAAAGTTGAACTATCACAAGACAAAGGTGAAGCATCATAATAATTATTATATTTAGTTTTATGAATGAATTAAATTTGAGTTCTCTACATGCAGATGTGAAGGAATCATTTTATAAAGAAATAATTTTTCAATATACAGAAAGTGTTCTTTCTTTTTTCTACCTTTCTAAAAAAAGTTTTGGGGATGGGATGGGGTTGGCATATGACACATAAGATATAAAAGATCATTTTACTGTGGAATCAGCAATGGTTTTTGGGGACCAATGTTTGTGGATTTTGTGAGTCAACCTTATTCCCAGATTTACATGTCCAAAATTTTTTGTCAACATTTATTCATTGAATATTCTGTTTATATGAGTTACCCACAAATTTACATCCCCACAAACCTTTACTTACTCATGAACATTGGCTCCCATGAATTAAAATAAATTCACGATAATCCCAAAGGATTTCAAAGAAGGCACAAAAGAGTATAATGGAATGCCTTGTTTGAGAAGAGGGTTGGGGGAAGGGTGAATAGAGTCTATTAGCATTGAGATAAAAGAGTCAATATACCAATTAACAAGAATGGTGAAGTATAATGCCAAAGGATAAGATTTAATTTATTTAGAGAGTCATTCCTGTTTATTTCTCTAGGAGCAGAGAGCTGCAACCACACCTTGCCAACAGATTCTGTATGAAGCTGAATTTTTCAATTGTACCCAAGTAAATTCTGCCTTTCTTGCCTCTGTTTCTATGGATCCTCTCTAGGTTTGCCTAGATCTCCGAGCCCTTCTCTTTCCCTGTAATTTCCAATGTGACGTGTGGCAAAGTCATACAAATTCCTGGTGATGCATGAACAAGAACTTTGGTGGAATTGTATACTATATTGTTAATTTAATATCCAGATTTTCGAGCTATTCACATTCTCAAGGGCTAGCGTGCTTTCTTAAACTCCTCAAAGTTAAGGCAGAGTAAAGAGGAGACTGCCATTCAGTAGACTGTACAAGGATGATAACAAGAGAGGCAATGTTAGCTGTGTGTGATCAGTCTTAGTAGAACCCACTTGCTCTGATCTTAGTTTTTTTTCCCCCAGTGCTCCTTTCATTCTATCCAAAGTTATACTGTTTTGAATCTTGCTGGAAAAGGACAAGACCATGATTACTTACTGTGAAAGCTATTACCACTTTTTTTTTTAGTAGTTTTATTCATGATAATGGAATAAAACTGATGTTCTATTTATTTCATTTACAAAGTAGTACAATATGTAATACCAGTAGTAGTTGTAGTAATAGTAATAGTATTAATAGTAGGTAATGGGGATTTTTTTCTTTAAAAGATTGAAGATATCATTTTGAACTTCTATATCATTCTAATCACGAAGAGTGATCATATTTATTTGTAAGTTAAATTACTGTGAAATCACTAATTTTTGTGGGAGCATAATTTTCGTTGTTTGTGAAGAGACCCACGAATTTATGTCCACCAGGAAATGTAAAATGTCATATACATAGAACTTTTCAACATTTCTTCATCCACAAAATGAAATTAAATCCCCACGAACCCATGTTATTTCCTCAAACCACGAAAATTTGACCCCACGAAAATATGTGATTGTACAATATTTATTTATCTACCAAATTTTTATTATTTTTCACAGGTGCTTGGGGATGGATGATTTCAGAGAGTATGAATTTTTATAAAAGGCTAGTTTTAGCTTAATTTTTGGATTTTCTTAGTTTTAATACTTTGTGAATACGTTATAGAAAAAAAATACTTTATTTAAAAAGTCAAAAAACCCTTGGGGTACTAAACACAGGGGGGGGGGGG
>PRKT01000041.1:667953-680314 GCA_003671525.1 Saccostrea glomerata | reverse complement strand
AAGGGTGTGTCATGACCTTGACCCAAGGTCATTTGGGGAAGTTCAAGGTCACTGGAAGAAAAATTTCATAATTCGTGTCCGGTCCATATCTTTCTTATGGATAAACTTGGTAGGTTCTCATTTCACACAAAGATTGCCCATGACCCAAGGGTGTGTCATGACCTTGACCCAAGGTCATTTGGGGAAGTTCAAGGTCACTGGGAGAAAAATTTCAAAATTCATGTTTGACACATATCTTTTATGGATAAACTTGGTAGGTTCTCATTTCACACAAAGATTGCCCATGACCCAAGGGTGTGTCATGACCTTGACCCTTAGGTCATGTGGGGAAGTTCAAGGTCACTGAAAGAAAAATTACATAATTCGTGTCCGGTCTATATCTTTCTTATTGATAAACTTGGTAGGTTCTTATTTCACTCAAAGATTGCCTATCACCCAAGGGTGTGTCATGACCTTGACCCAAGGTCATTTGGGGAAGTTTAAGGTCACTGGAAGAAAAATTTTATAATTCGTGTTTTATACATATCTTTATTATGCAAAAACTTACTTCTGAAAAACCCAGCGGGGGTATTTTGTCTTGATTGGACAGTTCTAGTTGTGTTTGTTTAGAGTAAAAGTAGTCAAGTACTAAACTATAGCTGTGGCATATACATGGTAAAAGTGTAGCATTAAAGTCCAGGAGGGAAAAAAATCACACTTATTATATTATTTCTGAACACATCTGTTAAATTGACATTCAGCTAACTCATATGAATTCCATAATGTTGCCATGGTAAGAGGTCTCAGTTATTTGTCGTGAAATGAAAAACTATGATGTTTGGCTTGTTTGGCAATATGATATTGTATCACATTATGTGAATTACAGATGTGTAAGAAGATATGAGGGTCACCTGAACAGATCATTTCCCTGTGGAGTGGATCTAAGTCCTTGTGGGAAATATGTTGTCACAGGTGCTGAAGATAAATGTGTAAGTATAAATGTAAATTATTATAATTTTTTTACAACAACAAAACAATTACTATTATTTTTTTTACAACAACAAAACAATTACTCTTTTGCCTTGTTCAATTAGGAAAGTTGTTCTGTCACTGCAATCTCTTTGTAAATTAAGGTTTGTTTTTCACTAGTTGTGAACATTCTGTTGATGATTTCAAGATTTTTTTCTTTTACATTGATAAATGTTGGTGTGTGATTTTCACTGCTTGTTTAAGTGCTTGTCAAATGATGATTTAAGATGATTGTAGATTGATTAAATAAGTCTATTGATGATTTTAGGTGTATGTTTATGACATCAGAGGAGGAACCTACTGCTCTAAACTGACAGGCTTCACAGATACTGTGTCTGCTGTGGCATTCCATCCTCTCCATTCTCAGGTTAGTGGTTTCAATATTATTGATCACTCTAAATCAAATTGCTTCTCTGAATCTTATCAATGGTTAAATGGTTACTAACATCCATGTATTAGTTTATTGCCCCATGTCTTAACATGTCTTACTAGCTGAATTCTCATCTTTTTTCCAGTTGATGACAGCCTCCTTGGATGGGAAACTGAAGCTCTTTACAGATTGAAGTCAATCTTGAAATGTCTGCACTTTTCAATGTTCATCTCAGGTTATAAATGTCATCCAGAAGGAACTCAAACATAATGGATAGAACAGTAGATAAGCAAAAAATATAAAATCAAAACTGTCAATGAAACACTTTTCATTTTGAAGTCAGAAACATAGATCTATATTTCATTTTGCATTTTGAGAAAGGAGTCTGCACTGAAGCACCCCAGTACTCTAGCACTCTGACAGATTGATGCATTATAGAATTTGCAGAGAGAGTTTCTGAGATCTAGAAAATGTTATATGTATAAATGTGCCAAACCTTATTTATATTTACCTACAATGTGTCACAGATATAATATGTGAAAAGTTTACAGACGGACGGACAGACAGCTGGACGGACGGACGGACGACGGACAACGGGTGATCAGTAAAGCTCACTTGAGCTTTCAGCTCAGGAGACATAAAAAGTAAACACAGATGTTCTCTAGTAACTAATCTTTATTGTAACACAATTTATCAAATTTTTCTCTGATATTTTCAAATAACATAAAAAATATATTATAGCCTTCTCTTAATAATAAAAAAATCACGGGTAACAAGGTTGTTAGATTTAAAATCAAAAAGGTGACATTTTCTAATACTGTTTTGAACTCCATTTTTAAAATTTAGACATTTATAAATATTCAGTTACATTTCTGTAACAACAAATATCATTTGCAATATTCGAGTCTCAATTTTTCTGCGACAGAGACACGTTGTCCAATATTTCCCCCCTTCGTTCGGTGTTAGTCTACTGATGCTTTGGCATAAAAGAACCCTTCTTTGCAGCAGTTCTTTTGTGATATCCCTCGAAAAACGGATTTCGGGCGTGTTCGGTGTCCTGGAACCGAAAAAAGAATGATTTAAAGTTATTGAAACATTATCAATCAACACAAATGAGGATTGTGTACAAAAATATTCTAATATCAAGCTACACAATGAGGCTATAAGCAAAAACTCTACCTGTCTACTTCAATAATAAATAAATAAATATGGAAATTTTCAACAACAATCAAAATAAAATTAAAAGAAATATTTTTGTCTGTCCAGCATCTTCGCTAGCCAAGGGTTTCTGATACGATACTCTCATCATAATCACCGTTGGCATACGGTGCTGTGAAAAGACGGGATTGTTTTGGTCACTTGATCTCGAATTTAGAACAGATACGCACAAATTGCGTCATCAACAAAAATAAAAACGTATTTATATTGATTTTTCATTATTTTGTTGTTTAATGTGCACATCTACATCTTCAATATAGATTCTTATTTATACATGTGTATTTTGCTTTCTATTCATAGAATAGCATGTGATTCTTGTTTACTTGCGTTTTTCATTCCCGAGAGAAAAAAGTCAACAATTGTCCCGAACGCAAAATTGTCACTTACAAAAGAAAAAAAAAACAATTGCTGATTAGTCGATCAATTAAAGTCGATCCACTCCAATCACAAGTTGAGAAAAAAAATCCCGTTTTTTTTTTTACACCGTATGCCAAGGACTTATGAGGAGAGTAGCGGTACTATCAGAAAATCTTGGCTAGCGAAGATGTCTGTCCAGCTGCTCCAGCAATGGTATGAAATGCAGTTTTAAGTTTCTTAATCCATGTATTCAATTGTTTTTATTTATGTTTAGTATTTACACCATTGTCTTTTGCAGAAGCATAGGAATTGAATGTTTATAAAGTTACGTTTTAAAAACTGAACAATGGCGATTTTTACTGAAATAAGCGGCGATTTTTGTACTCGCACACAGACACCTTCTCACAAAGTCCAATTTTAATAAAACATGTATCTTTACAACAGCTATATTACAAAATCAATGGGTAAATTAGATTTAAATAATTTAAAAAACATTCTTAAATGTTGAAATTCTTCAAGGTGCAGGAATTACATTTATTTTAGTTAGAGTTATCTCTCTTATACGAGGGTCAATTAACCTTAAAGGAATGTCTTAAATATGATCTGATATTGTTATGAAATACAAACAGAGGCAAATGATCCCATCTTTAATATCTCTTTATACAACACATTATTAACAATAAGTATGATTAAATTTGTACATCTCTTAGCAATACTCACTCTCTTTTTGATCATGTGTGGAGATTTTTTAGCCACTAAGGATTTCCTCTTTTCATTTGTGGACAGAAAGGCGTTATTTTCCTAGTGGAAATTTTGTACAAAAAATTAAGTCTTAAAGAAGTGAGTATTAAGAGGGATTTACAAGAAATCGACGCGACAACATATGAACTGTGAAAGATTTAACAAAATAAAAAGACATTTACCAAGTTTCCTAGCTGGTCAATGACACTGTCTAGCGAGGATCCGGACTTAGTACTGATTCTGCTGTCCGCCGGACAACTAAACATATGCTCTTTGTCGCAGGGACATTCCTGTTGTTTCATCAGATTTCTGTTGTTGTCTGGAGTGTTTTCGAAATTTTCTACACAGTTATCATCGGCTGAAATATTCCACATTTTTGTTACAAGTTTCTTTATTTTCATAAATTATTTCAATATAGTTAAGTGATACACTCGCGTCGGTTTATCTATTACTTTTACAGCCACATTTTTTATCGATAAGGGATTTGAGGATGAAATATGGATGTTTATAGAATTTGCAGAGAGAGTTTCTGAGATCTAGAAAATGTTATATGTATAAATGTGCCAAACCTTATTTATATTTACCTACAATGTGTCACAGATATAAAATCCGTCCAGGTTTACACTAAATGTATAAAAATATTATAAACAAGTGTGTTTGTGTGTTGTTACCAATAATTGAAAAGGGAGGTACTAAATAATACTAAAGTATCTTAGCCAATTATTTTTGAATTCAATAAGCTAGATAGAGCTGAACCTGAATTGTGAAATTTTTTTTTTTTTTAAATCATTTTTTTACTTCTGAGACTGCTTTGGGGACATGGTGAAATTTTCAAAAATCATTTTCTCCATTTAGGAGTAAAACGAAATGTATGCATGGTTTGAAAAAACACTCTTATCAAAATGGTTTCTTTTGCCTGTACATTTTATTACATACATAGCAGGGGATTTATCCATGTGATAATCATTTTTATATGTATACATGTATTATGAAAACTGATACACAATCAATGAAAATCTATGAAGATAAACTAAATGAATGGTAATCAAGAAAGGGCATAAAAACTGGACTACAACTATCAAATTACATGTAGTGTATTTTGCATTCAGCCGAGGAGAGGTTCTTCCACAAATGTTGCTAGTTTATATTCTTTGAAAAAAAAAGAATCGATATGAAGAAACAAAGGCCCATATGGTCCTCTTTTGAAAGGAGAATTACAACTTTTGGAGATCTTTTTCAGTTCAGCACCACAGGCCTTCAGATCGCTTAGAAAAAAAATTGAGGTGCTGAAAAAAAAAATGATTTTTTTTACACACAAATTTTTTAAGCAATCCAAAGGCTGGGCTCAGCACATGTTCATGTGCTACAGTTATACATTGTATCAACTTTTGAAGGAAAATAGTGGAATCAACAAAACGAAACAAATTGATTGATAAAATTAAAGGTCATAAGAAGAAATTTAATTTAATTTAACAACATTCCAACTCCAATAAAAAGAAAAACATATTATCGCTGCGAGCAGGGTTCGAACCTGCGCGGGGAGACCCCATTGGATTTCAAGTCCAACGCCTTAACCACTCGGCCATCACAGCTTGCATGTATATGAAGTAAAATCTATTTATAACTCTTTATCAGGGATTTAAAATCTGTAGGCAGTTCATGTCGAAATTTACCATCTTTTGATAACTGATTAACAAAAAAAAATGTTAATGAATACTTTTGCTTTTAAAATTTCTAGTTCCAATAGTGTTATAAATGGCAGATTCATTTTTGTTTTTTTTTTAATTTAACATTATCCGGAAAACTACATCTTTTAAGGTACTTCTTGACTTTTACATTGCTAAATAAATTTCCTGTGTGAATTTGTCGGCACATTTCGGTTCATTCAGTCATTGCCGACCTTGAAGAGTGGATCATCATTTTAAACTGAGAAGCAGGTAGATAAAATGATTCCTTAAATTGTAGAGGAAATAAAATTTTATACGCTTTTTCCTGCGTGAACACACTTTTTTCTGTTCAAAGAGTTGAAGAACGAGAGGTGTACATGAATGTTAATGAAATAAAATCTTGCATCATTGCATAGTAATGCATACATCCTCGTAATGTCAGGGGTCCTCAGTCAACACGTTGGCATATTTCACTAAAAATTGCAGGGCTTGCTTCTCTCATTAAAAAGCACCAAATAAATATTCAAGCTTTCATAAACAGATAGATAATGTAAACAAAAAGGAATCTAAAGATAAGAAATCAAATCATTACATAACCAAAAAGTCCACTTTTTTCCTTGTGTATTTGTAATATTGTTTTCAAAAGCTAGCGAGTCTGTTTGCCCTTTCAACATGTTCACATGGCATCAGGACTGCTTGTTTTCTGATTCCATGTACAACTCGCATGGTTACAACATGATCGTGTGATTTCGACTTGCTCATATTTTAAAATTAATGTCAAGCTGAGTGATAATTTTTTGATGTAACTCATTGTAACGTAGACAACTTATGTATCTTTTATCCAATCAAATGTCATGTTTCAACTTAAATTAAATTATGAAAGAATGTTCAATTTTTTTTTGCAGATGATCATAATTAATGAGAGAAAATGTGGCCTGTGATAATGGCAGCAGCAAGGACCTATGCACCATATGTGGCGTTTCCTTTTGCGGTGGTGGTGGGTTTTATAGGATACAATTTTGAGAATTTACTGGGCCGTAATGAAACCCCCTGGAAGGAGGAAAGTATCCAGGATGAAAGGCTGGACAGAAAACTGGACAATATGGTGAAACCGACGGTCACTGATGTACCAATGCTCAAGTCCAAGAGAGACATGCCCAAAACAGTGCTGGACAGAAATGATATCAAAAAACTTAGTGAAACCCATGATAGATGATTGTGTAACATTGATAGTGTTATGTCTGCTTGTGATGTATGAATGAAATGCTGAATGTTATGTGGTTTTTTAATAAAAGAGTAAGATCACATCATGTTACAATTCATCAGGTTGACTGGATAACTTTGGTGCTATTTTTGTCATCTTAGTTTGTCCATTATTTACTGTTTATAAATTTTAACAGCTGTATTCAAAATTTTCTTCTGTAGAAGCAATTGCTTATATTGAGGAACTGGCCTAAGAAGGTTATAGAGTAGGAGTAATTTGTTTCTTGAAATGACTTTACACAAGTATATATGACAAACTACAGGATTACAGTCCTGAGGAAGGGACAGGACGTCCACCGAAAATTTGACAATTTTTATTGTTCGTATCATTGGTCATTTTTAGTGCTTTATATAAAGGATCATTCTCTATAAGGCCGTTTTGCGGCCTACAATGACTTCAAATTTTCAGATTGCATTTTTTCCCTTAAAGATTGCACGAATCACTAGGCTTATGTTCCAATTTAATGATAAATATTGGTTGGTTAATGATACAATAGTATTTTTAATGATATAGGATCACAAAGTAAGGTACTATCGGTCCGTATTAGCATTAGAGTAATGGGAAAACTCAAGAGGGTGGCTGTGTTAGATAACTCCTACATATGTCATAACCACCTTTAACCAACACCAAAATTTGCATGTAAATTTCTTATAAACATAAAAAGTGACTACCAAATTATGAATTTGGTTAAAGGTGGTTATGACATCTAAATAAAAACTTTTCACTTCATTTTAACGATAAATGCAGAAAAAGCTAACTACTCACAATGAAGGATATCAGCTTATGTAGATTATTTCTTTTTATCAACTTTTGGTTAGAGTACAATTTTCTATTGATTTACTAAGATTAATTTCAGTCATGCATATTTACTTTTAAAAATGTGAACTTTTTTCTTAAAAATCTAAAAATCAAAGGACTGAGAAGACTGGATGTCATGAAATTAGAAGTGGAGACGTTTCTTTGAAATGTCTGATAAAAATTAAGAAATAAAAACTTTTTATAGGCTATATTGAATTAATATGAGTTATCTTTTATATTTATAATGATAGTTTAGTATATCTATATACTAGTATGCTACTTCTTTGAATTCCATTATGAGTACTGCATATATTCTTTGTATTTCCTTATGAGTACTGTATATGTTCTAGAAATGATGAAAGCAATCTTGGTTGAAGCGGTAACATGCATTTATTATTTGTGTTATAGACTTTTTACCTATGGGTACACACATAATTTTTATATGGACACTTCCGTTCGAGTATCATGTGATCCATATTTTGTAAACTGGGTCTTAATATTGAGAGGACTCAGTCTTTTCATCACACTTCTTTGATAGCATCGATATTAGTTACGATAACAGTAGTCCTGTCTCAGAAAATAAACTGGTAAAGAGGAGAGAGATTCCTAAATGTAGTATGTGATTGATATTTGAATGTTGCTTTACCCCATTTAAGGATTTTTCAACCAGATAAAGAGATCATCCACTTAAGGTCAAGTGTTTATGCATAGTTGCCTTACTAACCAACGCCCAACGCAGGACGAGACCTTTTTTTTTAAAAAGATAATATCCAAAAGACCCATGACATTTACTTTAAATGCTAAAGACCGAGGTAGGGAACTGTCACTATCCGTGTTAAACTAGTTCTTGACGCTGCACTGGGAAAGAGACTGAATTTAACCTACAGGTTTCAAGGGTGGAAAGGCCCATCAAACCCTTAGGGTCCATTTTGTACCAGGGATGTTCTAGAACTCTTAAGTCCGTATACTAATATATACAAAAACTTTAGAATCTGATATGCATATTTGAAGGAACTGTTAAAATTCTACTCCACTTTATGTTGTGCCGTTAGACACAGGGGGGGGGGCAACTTTTATGCATGTAAATACATAAAGTTTAGATGGCATTTTTTTAATTGTATGTATCGTGCAACACGAATAATTAAAAAAAAAAGCAAAGCTATTTTACGACGCTATTTCATTTTACTTAGAGATTGATATTTTAATGCAACCGCTCTGAGTTATATGTATTGACTATTTACATTTATATGGATAATCAACATGTACTTGCATTGATATTCTTATGCTATTAATTCTTTATTTTTTTTTTGCAATTGTTGAATTTCTTTTCTTAATTACTACTTCAGTTTTATTTAATCACAATCAAAATCTATTCAGTACTTTCGACATTTGATACATAACTTTTCGAGTTCAATAGAAACTTATAAGTTTAGAAACCTTCATTTCTAACATGATTATTTTATGCGTAAAATAAGTACTAAATCTATAGAAATGATATACAATCACAATATGATTATATATGATTTGATACTTTTCAATAAATTGCCAATCAAACTTTTTTCAGCACCATACAGAGTGAATTTCGTAAAGATTTGCGTTCAAAATATGATGATCGATGTTGAAAAACAAACATCGAAATCATGAACTGGAATGATTATAGTTATATAAAATCACATTTTAAAGTGATTTTATCGTAGGCCGGAAAATGGCCTTATAGAGAATGAACCTTTCCATCTGTGACCTTGTATCTACTTGGGAGATCTGACATTTGAGCATTGTTGGTTTTTTTAGTGCTTTATATATACAAACTACAGGATTACATGTACTTGTTATAAAAATCAAGTCGACATTTTTCCTCATCATTTGTGAACTTCATTCATGATAATTGTAACCTCAGGTCCTAAGGGTAACATGAAAATATGTTCAAAACATCTAATGCTCTTTCAAACTGTTTTCATAAATATAATAATTAGATAGCCAAAACCAAGAAAAAAATTGTCAAATCCATGACGCTTGGTCCAGGGTATGGCAAAACTGGTCATTTATTCACATGTACATTGAACAGTTATGTAACTGTTATTTTCTCTTTTTTTACCGATGGACAGCTATCTGACAAATAGTTATTAGAATTGTGGATGGCAAATGAATGGCTGACATTTTTAAATTTATGCCTCCAGGGTTCTTCAATGCTCATGAATATTGAATATCCATTTTATCTTTGAAATCTTTCTTTCAAATGAGCATGGAGATCTCTAAAAATCAATATGCGAAATTCCTGTTGTCCAAGCCTTCGGCCTCGCGCAACAGTTTCCCAGGTCTTCCCACTACCTCGGAACAACGGTTTGACTGTTTCCCCCGTAGTCATTAAATAAGTGTATAGTATTTGTGAACACATTTTCAATAAAAATTTTCGCAGCAATATTGTCAGAAAATATTGAGAAAAATGAAACCGGTTCAGAAAAAAACTTTACTACCATAACAGACTCGTAGAAACTTTAGAGGAGGGAGCCCCCCCCCCCCATCGAATATCGCTTGACAAAAGAAATCTTATCTCGTTATTCTACTCCTAGCCCCACTCCAACTTGATTAAATTTTTTAAAAATCAGTTTCTAACAAAAATTCCATGTACCAAAAATTTCGAAAATTCGCGCTTTCAATCCTAGGAAATCATAATTTCATGTTACAGGTCGTTATTCCTTAAATGGAAATAAATATTGATTATCAATAGCACTGGCCTTTACAGAACGTGAGAAAAGCAAGGACGTCATAGGGTATATCGATCGTATCCATCTCTGAAAACAGCAGCGCCATTGTGAAAGAGGAATCTGTGAAATTCTCTAGAATCTTATAAGGAGGTAAGGCAGTTTCATTTCAAATTAAAATAAATTATATATGATTCAAAAAACATTTACTTAATATATGGGAGTTTACACCGTTACTTATTGTTTCATTTGTTCTCAAAAGTGGACATTTCTTTCAAGAGTATAATGATGTACATATCCGTTTGTATTGATTTCAGTCAACAGTGGTATACACCATGCCCAACATCTCTTTACGTTCAATTTCGGAATGAATTTTAGTTCTAAGAAAACAAATGTTCTCTTAATCATGTCATGCAAAGAATCAGTATCTTTGATTTAAAAAAATCTCTGGAGCTCTATACTTTTTAAGAAACGTATATCTTATAAATATTATATATTTTATCTGCCCTTATAGGTCTTATCATGGCCTTTGAATTGATTTTGACCGCTCTGGCCACATTCCTGGTGTCGGAGGCCAAAATTTCCCATGGCGGGTCCATGGGCTGGTCAGATCTGGGTCAACTGTACACTCTAGAAGACTTGAGAGGTGCTCTTGACAATGGTTACTATGACTTGGAGAGCAGAAGTTCTCCTAACGAGGACTGGTCTAATGTCGGATATCAGGAGCCAACACTTAACGACGACATCTTCAGCGAGGCTTCCATTAGGGACCAAGAATACCAAGAGAACAGTCCCCTCTGGGGGTACCAGTCAGTGTCCGGTGGGTCATACATTTACTATACAGCTCACAAAACAAGGCTTTTATCATAAGAATGAATTCTGTCAATTATATATACTCATTCCGTCATGGATGGCACAGATAGATATTTGATTGGTTATCCAATATTATTCTTATTCCGTGTGATGGAAATGTTTGAGGCAGGCGATCAATAAGTCTAAGCGTCACAGAATGTCAAACCAAAGAGAAATTGAAATGACATTTCATATTGATTTTAAATGGTTCGGATCTATAACACAACCGGGCGCATCTGTTAGTAGCTCCTCATTACTGGTCAGGTGATTGGAATATCTAAAGAGAATCGATCTGCAACTGATGAAAAAACCTTATATATAATCATTATTCAAATATATCAGTTATTTACAAAATTGAAAGTTCTTCTTCTTTCTAATATTGCGTTAACATTGACTCGTGTATTCATTTGTAAATAAAAAATGTTACGGTAATATATATATAACATTCTGTGAGACTGGAACCTGGTATACATACATGTATTATGTATTGCTTGAATCTAGAATTTTGAAGTGCCAATGAAAGTTTGCGCACTATGTACTCGTATTTGACATGGATTCGATACTTATATAGTATTAATTTTCCCCCCAAAATCAAAATTCTTACAAGGTCGACTTTGTGGTTGACAGTAAGAAGTAGATACCCGAAGACGTGGGTGACCAGGTTCTAATTAATCAAACTAAAGTTATGTGGTTTATAGCCTGGATTTAATACATTTCCCCTTACCTAACTTTTGTTGATAGGAATAATTTCCTCACCCAATTCCGCGCAACCGTACGTCAAAATGTTACATAAAACACAGGGTTAAATTCTTTTAAAAGATTATGGTTGTAGAACTGTTGCTCTCCGGGGAAGAACCTTTGTACAAATTGCTACAGAACTCTGGCTTTCAGGGACATTCTGGGAATTCTGGTATGTTCTACAAATTTTTTTTATCTTTTGAGAGCTACAGTTCTGCAGCTACATGTTTTATTTTAAAGATTTGACTTAATGTTTGTAAAACCAGGATCGTTGACTAAAGTGATCAATGTCTTTTGGGAAATAAGATCGAAAAAAAAATGGTCAATTTTGAAAGGCACAGACAACGGGACGGAAGATTTTTCAAAAGTTGTCACGAGGTGACCCTCCCCCTCCCAAAAAAAAGCAAAAAAAAAAAAAAAACAAACAAACAAACTTTATTTTAAAGTTATTCTTTATGTACAATTATTATTTTGGATTGATGAAAAACTCTTCAAAGTGGAAAGGGGAGATTAATCTTAATTGTTACGTCACACTGACTTTACAGGAGGAACTGGTGACGGAAAAGACAATCCCAAGCAAGTCAAAACAGACAAAGTATTGCCTGCCTACTGCAACCCGCCAAATCCTTGCCCCATAGGATACACA
>PRKT01000041.1:648718-665385 GCA_003671525.1 Saccostrea glomerata | reverse complement strand
TCTCTCTGACTCCATCTCTCTCTCTGACTCCATCTCTCTCTCTGACTCCCTCTCTCTCTCTGACTCCATCTCTCCACCCCGAATCCCTCTCCCCACTCCCCATCCCTTCCACGAAATAGGATTTTTGACTTTAGGCAATTTTTTTTTTTTTTTTGCTTTTCAACTTCTTCAGGTAAGTAAAAAAAATTTCTTTGGCTCTCAAAAACGATGCTACGTGCCTGCACCGTATTTGAATGTAAAGTGTATACCGGGTATCTCTTAAAATTCAAGCATGTTAAGGCCGGTATACAAATGTACACGATTAGATTTGTAGTATAATGCAAGTATTATAATACTTTCCTGTACTCACGCTATTAAATACATATCTTATAAGATTGTAAATAAACTACGTATTCCAACATGTTTTCCCCGCCATATTTCTCTCTCTGTCAAATTAATAAAAATCGAGGATGAGGCTCTGATCTATAGAAGTGTCTATCATCGTACTATGCGCTGCTTGATATATTCTACAAGTCCTTTTACCCTTCCCATTAAGCCATGAGTTTTTCGATGTCTTTATTTGTAAAGTCGACCATTATCATTATTTACCATGTGCTTTTTAGTAATGATAAAAAAAAGGATGACCCTAGTGTCATTACATTTCATTGGCTGAAAGTGATAGGTAAATTAAGACTTGTATTAGGAAATAGAGCATTGCTCTATTCTTAATACAGTTTTATGAGATTCGATAAATCTTATGATACAATGTATTGAGAGTGTATACACGGTAAGATTTTGAATTATAATACAAATCTTATAATACAAATCTTACCGTATATACCGGCCTTTACAGACACAATGCTTCCTTGTTAGAAAATCGGTATTGATCGATAATATAACAATGTTACAATCATTATTTTTATTTGAAGAAACATCAAACCAATTGTTAATATTTCTCGATAAATCATAATACCGTACCATGCATTTATATATTCTATGTATACTGTAAGTACGTAACACGTAAACGGGATCAGATGCATAGATGTATATAGATTTGGTACTGCAGCATGTGTTTTTTTTTCATATATATATACTCTTCAAATTTACATCTTTCACAGATAAAGACATACGATGGGCCTTTTGAGATTGTTTCCTTAGTGGGGACTCTGTCAGGCGGCGGTCATCTTCACATCAGCCTTAGTGACAGTGAAGGGAATGTGTTTGGAGGTCATGTCATCAGTGACGTCATTGTTTACACTACAGCAGAAATAGTCATTGGAAACTGTTCTGCTGTTCTTATGTCCAGAGAAAATGATAAACGAACGGGGTATAAAGAACTAGTTGTATGCGAAAAGCCAACATAGAGAAAATAATACTTTTAAAAATAAAAATCAACATTAAAAGTGAAACAGAATTGTTGTTTTTTTCATTTATAGATTCCTTAAAAATATTAGACATACATTTTATTGAATCGAAATTGCCAAGATTCCGGAACTGTGCTGTTATTAAAATAGACATGATCTTTGTATATGTAGTATATAGTGCGGAGGATATCGAATTGATAAACCTTGGCTGTTATTAGTATCCAATCTCCCATGCAGAGTTGTTGCTCGTTACTACCTCTCTCAGAAATTCCAATGTGTGACGTACTTATTTCCCGTGGCCACCATCTTGGAGATTTTTCTTTTTGAAATATGTATGGCAGATATTTATAAGCAATAAGGGCAAAATCTGTTAAGATACTAAATTATGAATTTAAAAAAGATATTGCAAACATATATATGTTCCAAAACTGTATTAATTATCTTCACCACAATTACCAGTATGACATGTTTAAATTGTTTTGTAAATCTTTTAATTGAGACTCAAATAACATTAATTGTTTATATTATATATGTCTGATTTCGTGTAACCTATGCTTATCTCTTATATTTTTGTTCTAAACTTCATTTAGAAAACGTTTATCCCCCCCCTCTCTCTCCCTCCCATCTTTTTCATTTTTTTTTAAATTTCTGGTGAATTACGAGACACTGATACAAAAAATTATATAACCAGGGAAATTGTGAAGCATTGGTATCACTGGCGGATTTATAGGGGCCACCCCACCCCACCCCCCTACTCCCCCCTTTTGAGTCCAAAAAATACACAATATTCGATAAATCAATATTTTTTGTGGCTGTGGGACCATTCCCTAAACTCAAACTGGTCTCCCCCTTTTCAAAATCTCTGTATCCGCCACTGAGTATGAACTGACTTACATAAATTATAACCAAAGACGTCTCCAATCGGCAATCCTCGGCTGACTCCGCTACGCTCCATTCAAACCTCGGATGTGATAGGTGGAGGAATACGCATCAGATCGCTACATTTCTCCGCCGGAAACTGCCTTGTCACTCATTTCATATTTCGCTCTGCCTTAAGTTCTTAGAAAAGGATTCTTTATTTGTGTAATTCCTCGTGTCAATTACAACCAAATGTTAGTATTCTTTGAAAGCAAGAACACAGTGGCGTGCATCAAAGCAGAGACATATAAAAATGGTTTTATATGTCTCTGATCAAAGTAACTCGGATTTAAAAAGTATAATATTTGAATGAAATGAAAGATCACATGACAGAATCAGCAAGATGGAAGATCACCATTGACGTCCGAGGTTATGTGCGAGGTACGAGTCATCCGAGGAACTTCGAGTGTAATGTCTCTGATATAACTTATTGCACAACTGTGCCACCATATTTACTAATAGTTTAAAACAATCCAGTTGATTGGCTAATTTTAGTTTTATGGTCGTTTGGAGATATTACATAGTTTTCAAAGATCTTTTCCAGAATACAATGCAGATTTATTACTTTTCATTTAAGAAAATAATAAGAAGATACGTCGAAATTGGAATAATTAAAGTAATTAGACGCTCAATGAATCAACATCCGGTTGATATCCAGCCAATCAGTATGCGTTTTACATTCTAGAGAAAAACATGGACGTCAAAACTGAAAATAAGGTATCGATACGTGGCGTTACCAGAGAAATTTAGCCCAAGCCAACAGAAAAATGCAATATACATATGCTTTATCATATCTTATATGTATTTCATAACTTTATTTATGGAAATAACTAATAAGGTAAAGATTTCTTAGAAAGTAGAGCCGGTTTATCGTGTTTGTTTACCGAAGTGAGTTTGACATTTCACTATCTCTATCAGAAACGTTTTCATAAAAAATCTTTGTTGTTTTTTTTAAAATAATTAAAAAGTGTATTAGTTAATACTCAATATTGAATTGCGTAATATTAATTGCTTAGATTTATTTGCCCCAGAGTCAATGCACACAGTTTGGGAAGACTAGATCGGTAACGGATTCGTTCGCCCGATCTACCTGTTCGCAGGAGTCCGTTCGCGCAGAGTCCGTTCGCCCGAAATATTCTTCGCCCAATATCTTGTTCGCCCTATACGTGGTTCGCCCAATACTTATATACATGTATACTAAGTCTTGTATATATATATATCATTTGAAGTACCTTGGTTGGATAATTATGCTACACTATGTAAAGGTGTTGTTGATATTTGTGTTGTATTATATACTCTACATTGGACAGAAGTGGATAACTTTAATACAAGTATAATAACAATATACTATCCTTCAGCACTGACTCTTGCTGTCCATTGTAGTTTAGTTTAATTAACACATGTGTCAGTGTATAATTTATTTATATAATATATGTTTATCTCCATAAATTTTATGTCTGTTTATTCTACATGAGGCAGAAGTGGAATTCTGTATATCCTTTAGCACCAACTCTTGCTGCCTCCTGTTGATGTTTCAAACATAGTTTTATGCATTTTGATATGTATATATTTACATATATATGTATATCATGAATAATACTTATGCACACTTTTTTTTGTACAACAAACCATCATGTATGTCTGTATATGAAACTTAAATTGCCACCAACATATATATCAGTATATATATATACTTAATAGAAGAATTGCTCTTCACCACATGTTGTATTCTGTCTATTACTTTAATATTATGTTTATATGTAATTATATATGTTATATGTTTATGCCTAATGGGCCCTGATTGGTAATAAATTCTATTCTATTCTATTCTATTCTATTCTATTCTATTCTATTCTATATATATATGAATTAAAAAAATAACATACGAGAATATCATTTTTCTATTTCCCTTACGAACTTGGAATTTTTTTTTCTCAAATTCTGATACGAAGAGCAATGTTTATTTAGTCTAAATTAATTTTTGATTTGATTCTATATCTAATGTTTTTGATTGACTAAGTGTTTACACTATAATAGTTAATTTGATGATTAATATCAATGTTAATTAGGGGGATACATCCGTGTTATTTTTACAAATTGCGCTATGTTTTGAAAACAAATAATTAAAGGACTGAGACGTTAATAGGTGTGACCGCTGATGCAAAAACAGGTGTGACCATTTGTGACCATATGCTTAAAGTCTGACGGACACAGTGACAGCCTGTTTTATCTTGAATGTACCAAAAAAAAAAATTAGGAAAGAAATTCATTAGATTTTATTCTACATTAAATTACGGCGAACAGACCCTGTGTGAACAAGTTTTAGGGCGATCGGACTCTGGGCGAACAAAAAATAGGGCGAACGGGAAATCGGGCGAACAATTTTTAGGGCGAACGAACATGGAACCGACTAGATCACTGTAGAACAGCAACTTGTTTACTGTTATAGTTAATACTTTGTAAGATTTGGTTTCTTAAAGATTTACTTCCATAAAGTAGCACTTCTGCTCCTGTTACTCAAAGTATGATTGTAAATTGATTGGTTGTGAGATGTGATTTTCTCTCTAAATTGCATTCTCCTTAGTGCACTTTGTCCTCATTCTCATATGCCAAGAGATTGGGCAATCATAAACTTGCTTGCCCTCTTTTATGTTGAATATGATGAGGTAATTTGATTTTGGTCAAGGTTTTAAGTATGTACTCTAACATTAACAATGTAACAATAAGTCAAATCTATATATATGTGTGTTTCTTTAACTTATTTTTTCTGGAAAGTCACCACCCTCGACAACAACTTTACTAAGAAATTAAACATTATTTCTTGTAAAGATAAGAAATCATGTCAAATTCTTTTAATTTGAAGTTTCAGTTTTAAGCCTGAAAACAGTAAGATATAAGCTATTTTAGAGGATATGTAACAATTCTGTATACTCTAATATACAGGGTTATTTTTGCCCTGTGTTATTTAAGCCCTTTTACACTGGCAGACAATTTTGCCTGGTTTTAAATTTGCCCAGTCAGATTTATTTAAGATATTATGCTGTATACTTTAAATTTGCCCAAATGAGAATAGCATAGGGTGAAAATTTCCCTATATACAGTATATATTTGCATGATGACTAAGTTCTCATTTTAAGTACCAATATGTTTCAGGTGTAAGTAACATTGGGATAAAATGGCAGAAAGGAATAAGAAATGTGGATCTGGAAATCTTACGAAGTGGAAGACAGTGGTGGTGTTTTCTTCATTATTGTTTCTGTGTTTTGTGATACATGTGACAGAAGCTAATGAAGGAGAACATGAGAACAAAAAACACAAGAAGGAGGAATCAGGTTTGGATGATATTATTAAAGATTTTGAAAATTTTGTAGATGAAATGGATGAACATGTGAAAGAAGATGATTCAAAAGGCATATTAAGCATTAATTTAGGTGAAAAACTTGATAGATCTGTAAAAAATGATAATCATAAATCCTCAGTAATAGAGGAAAATGATTTGAATGTAAAAAAAGAAGTTTCTTCAGGATCTGAGCAACATAGTCCTGAAAAAGACCAAATGCAAAAAGCTTATGATAAATTGCAAACCCAAAGTCCAAATATCAATATTAAAAATGAGAAAGTTACATCTGAAAAGATAGACAAAAACCCCATCCATTTAGACTCTAACCCCAAACATAATGCAGATGAAGGGAAGAGCAATATTCCACATGCAGCTCAAGAAGGAAGCAAACAGATCTCAGATGTAGGAAATGAACTCTTGTCTGGTCAAGAAAATCCACCCTTTTCTAACAATGACCAGATAGAGTCATCTGAAAAAGAATCCTCCTCCGCCATCAGTCCCCAAGAGCCTTCTGCTGACCCCCAAGTGGAGGATAACCCCTCTACCCCATCTCCATCAGAGGACAGCCCCTCAAGCCAATCAATAGTAAATGACAGCCCCTCTGATAAATCTACAGTGGTGGAAAATTCCCCCTTTCAACCCTCAGTGGAAGATGATCCCTCAGCCCAACCCCCAGTGAACCGTCAGTCCTTAGAAGGTAATCACCTATGATTAGTAACTGTGGTGTGGGAACTTGGTGCATAGCCCAAACACATACTAACTTAGTTTAATCATATACACTGTAGCATGTCCAATGTTAGCCAATGCTAGATCCATCTGAAAAAAATTGGGATAGGCAACCAGAGAGCTACAGTGCCACCCATTAAAAAAAACTGTGTGTTTATTGCACACACCAAAAAAATGCTGCTTTCTTGATATATTTCTCTATTTATGTATGCAGCCATCTCAAAATTTTACTAACCATGTGTTCCTTTTATATTCTTTTACAACCTCCACAACAAAACATATCCCAAAACCATTGTTTATATCCCTCCTGGGCCTGATATTGACACCATTGAAAATTTCCCCTATTTAGGAAACCATATTAGGTTGTAAGATAATTTGGTCCAGTTGGCTTTGTACATGTACATGACTTGTCCATGCAGTTTTGTTTAGGAAGTAGTAAAAGAATGTGTAAGAAGCACATGGTTAATAATATTTTGAAATAAATGGTGATAAAAATCGAGAAAAAGTGCATGTTTTTGCTCAATAAATATACAGTTTTTCCAATGGGTGGCACTGTAGCTCTCTGGTCGTCCATCCCAATTTTTTTATCAAACCAGTGAGCTACAGATCGCAGCTAGTCCAATGTCTGACACACTAAATAAGCAAAAAATATTATCAATCCTTTACTAACAGACTAATCCAATCAAATTATTCTTGCCTTGCTGCACAACCGATATTCCTGTCTTTATAATCCTAGAGGTTGATGCATATAGTGCATTGGGCTAAAATTACTTTATTGCATGTTATTTTTAGCTCCCTGCTGAATCTGCATCTAGATAAACTTTGTAAAATCTCTTTGGTCTCAATATCAGCTTATACAGTATGAGTATCTGTTTTCAAAATGGCTTTTGAATACTCTGGTTCTTTCAGTTTGTCAATATCAAATGCACACTTTGTAGTATTTCTATAGTAGTTAAGTAATAATTAACTTGTCAATGAGTAAAAAGACTGACATTTTTGATGAGCATTACATGTATCAGTAATTAATTTTGAAAAAGAACCTTGATTTTTTTATAATACCCCCCGCTTGAAAAGCAGAAGGGTATATAGTAATCGGTATGTCCGTCTCTCTGTACATGAGCTCATTGCTCACAATACCTCTAGTTTTTCACAAATATTGTTTATTTTCTTGGCCAAACTCATAAGAGGCCTTTGATAGTAAACTGATCATCAACAAAAGTAGGTAGACAAGATAAGATGTCCCAACTTCCAAGAAAAAAACTACTCATGGTTTTATAATTTATATTTAAATCAGTAATTTTCATTGGGGCTTAATTTGTTTTTGCGATGTCCTCTAGGAAAAAGATAATATCTTAACTAAAAAACAAATACTGCTCAAGTTGAGAAGTACACAGTGTCTATTTAAAAGAATTCTTCATGATCACTTAGAGTGCAGTTATATTGAATTTTATCCAGACTGTCAGGTTTATTTTTGTTGATATATTTTTTACACGATTTTGTGGAATTTTTCTATGAACATCACTATTATCTTATGAGAAATCAAGATAGTTTGAAATAAAAAGCAATATTTGTCTGACAGCAAATGAAAAAGGCAGCAGTGAAGAAAGCTCCAACAACAAAATTCCATTAGTCAATCAAAAACCTAGTCAAACCAGTCATACTTCCAATACTCAGGTCAATCAGATGAAGGGCCAAAGTTCAGTCTCAGAGGAAAATAGTCCTATAGAGGACAGTGGCTATCTCAGCACCCTTAACACTCACCAAGGATCAGAACCAGAGAAATATCAGGAGAAGGGATCAGAAATCAACGAAGGTCAAGGAGAGCCAGACATTGAGGACCAAAATTTCGGAGGTAGTGATGAGATATTTGAGAGGATTAAAAAATTTAGAGAAGTTCATGGTAGACTTCCCAATATGTATGATGCCAAGGATACGGAAGAAATCCTTGTTAACACAGATGCTGATCATAATACAGAAGATGAGGAATTGGAATACGCGTTTCCCAGTCCATTTGATGAGGATGAGCTAGATATGGACAGAGTAGAAGAGGTGTTCAGTACTTTGGAAAAGAATGTTAAAGAGACAACAGTGTTGTACAAACCAGATGAATTTGGAAAAGTCAGAGTGGAGAGATACACCCAGACCAGGCATAGCAATGGACTTGTTACAACAGAATATAATACATTTCAACAAGTCAGAAGGGAGATTACAGTAGGTCAACCTCCTGTACATAAAGATTCCTTAGATCAGGGGTTTTCAGATGGGGATGACATGGAGAGCTATGATAATATTGACCAGGGGTATAATGAGGGGGGTGAGGATACGGACACAGCTTCTCAGGAAGGGGATGAAGATATGAGTTTCGAGGATGTTGACACAGGTTCAGGGGAGCTAACACAAGGTAAATCATTGTGAATGTTCTTGACTTCCTCTCTATGAATCTCCATTTTTGTCTACATTTGTGCACATATGGGACTTCAGAAGGAAGTGGGAATGGCACTGTAACAAAGGATTTGAGTGTTGTCATTTCTTTTAACTTAGTTGATATTTTGTGATTTGTTCATTAATTGATATTCTGTTAACTTTTCCACCAAAGTTGTACAATACTTTTGAAATAAAATATGTGAATTTAGTGTTTCTTTTTAATTACTTTCATGTCCTTTTGATTTTGTTCTCCTATAAACGTTTTTACTGTTTCTGGCCAGGTTGTAAAGCAAAATAGGAACAGGAAAACTTGGTGAGAGCTTTCACTATCACCCTAAATCTTAAATTTAATCTTGAATTTGACACTATTGAATTGATCATACTATCAAATTTATCCTTGCTTTACAACCTTGTCTGGTAGTGTCTTGTTTTTGTTTCATTTTATCTCTTTAACTCAACTGTTTTATTTAGCTCAGCACTTTTGATGTAGTTTTGATGAATAAGATAGATCATTTCTTAAAAATGTTTTCTTCCTTTTATTTGACCTGTATTAAGAGAATAAGATTAAAAGATCAAAAGCATGTTTGGATTGCTCTGATTTCTTGACATTTTAGATACAAAGTAAATTTTGTTTCAATGCATTTTATAGACTATTGAATGTTAAGTATATATATTTGCAATGTATAGATTCTGAAATGTTAAGTATGTGATATTGGTATTTGTTTAATAAAGTATTGTTATCATGAATGATTTTCAGATGAGGAGACTGAGGAAGAAGTACAAGAAGAACTTACAGAGGAACAGCTTCAAGGTTTGTTTGTGTTGGGGGAGGGGGTGGTTAGTTTTGTTAGATTAGGAAAGTGCTATGGGGGGTGGGGGGTACATAACATACATGTACCTAGTATACAGTAAATCACACTTATAGTGAACTCAGATATAATGAATTGATGCTTACAGAGAAGAGATTTTCATTCCCCATGGCATTATGTTTTTCTTGCACTATGATTCATGAGAACTTAACGAATATAACAAATTACATATGTACTTTTATTACGAGGCAAAACCGCTATCCCTGGCACTTTATGTTTTACTGTACCAGGTACAATATTTGATATAATCTGAGACTTATAAGTAAAGTGATGCCTGACTTGTTACTCTTTAGCAAATAATATTTACAATCACTCCAATTTTGTTAAATATGTGGCAAAATTGAGTAACATGATTGATTTATAGATATCTACATTCAGAAAAATGTTTACTTACAGTGACACGTTTTATTTCATTTTAGCTCAAGAATATTTTAATAAGGGAGAAGCTCTTATAAATCAGACATACAGCAAAGATCACCAACAGTAAGTCATTTATGGAGTGGAACTTCTGTATATGTGCTCTATAGAAATATCTCTGTCAATTATTTTATTGTGTTATTTGTACATTGTTTTTATATTATCAGGGCAATGGAATATTTCCAGTTGGCTGCCAAATTGAACCACACACAGGCACTGGAACATGTGGCTTTTGCGTATGTTCTCGGAGACTACTTGCCACATAACACAGAAAAGGCTAAAGCTATTTTCCAGGATCTGGCAGCCAGGGGTTCCCCTAAAGGACAGCTGGTATGTTGGGCTGTATACTGCGGTTTCATCAAATATCAATGGCATCAATTTTCCTGGATTTTGAAAAAATAGACATTTTCAAGGATACATAATTTCATGGACAAAAGCATTGCAGAAACAAATGAATAATATATTTTCATAAGTCAGTGAACATTTTATAATGTCAATCTACTTAAAAACAAAACCCTCATCGGAAAATTGGTGCTCAACGAAATATTAATAAAACCACAGTAATTGAAGCTCCGAAAAAATGGAAGATGAGAACACATTAACATTAACACAGATTAACATTAATCTGGATATACATTTTTGTACTCAGATTTCCAAATACAATGTAGTTTAAGAGAAAATTAAGGTGTTGTACAGATGACATATCATTAGGGCCCCGCAAGGATTTGCGGGTGCCCTATAGTAATCACTCTGTCTGTCTGTCTGTCCGTCCGTTTGTCATTCTTCTGTCCACAAATTTTCTGTTTTTTCCTAATAACTTTTTTTATTGTAGTCCAATTAAGTTCAAATTTGGTATGGTAGTTCAGTAGGCAAAAAGACATATTTTGATGCTAAGTTTTTTTTTCTATGTCCTCTGGTTTGGAGCTGGGGTGGTGGGGTAGATTCCTTAACTTTATGTAAGAATGAATTGGCAAAGAGAGATAACTTCTGAAAATGTTCCCATTGTAAACTGAATACTGCAATGAATGAGTCCCTTGGGAATAATTAGCTTTCCTCCTGAAGAAAATCCAAAGCATTATCTTTATCTGTCACATTGAGATTAATTACCACCTCTGTCTGCAAATGAAGTTTGTTTTGAAGTTAAGTCCATTTGGAATCCTATGAACACTCTGAAATGTGGATTGAAGTATAAATGTTTTTACTTTATTTTTGTTGAAATACCCTACACAATGAGTTCTGATTTCATTTAATTCTAAAAACAAGAAATAGATTAAAGAAGACATATTTTTTTTATTTTAATTTAATTTTTTTTTTTTTTTGCTTCATGAAAATTCAAGAATATTATTAATTTTTAAGGCAGTAGGATAAAAACCTCATTCTATCATTACTGTTTTTACTTTATTTTTGTTGAAATACCCTACACAATGAGTTCTGATTTCATTTAATTCTAAAAACAAGAAATGGATTAAAGAAGACATATTTTTTTTATTTTTATTTATTTTTTTTTTTTTGCTTCATGAAAATTCAAGAATATTATTAATTTTTAAGGCAATAGGATAAAAACCTCATTCTATCATTACTGAAAAAGTTCTCATTATAAATTAAGAAGAAAATGATGAGAGAGAAGTACAATTAATCCCTTGGGATTAATTATTTAGTCTGCTGCAGAAAATTTAGAAGGCTTTTCCTAATCTGTCACTTTAAGATTAATGAAAACCTTTGTCTGCAACTGCTGTTTGTTTTGAAGTTAAGGTCATGCCTTCATGATATATATTTGCATTCTTTACAGGCTGGCATTTTATATAACACAAGCTCCATTATTGTTTAGATATACATTCAATGTTGAGTTGTTCTTTACTGCCTTATGTAAATACAAGGATATTATTTACAGTTTTTTTGATATTCAGGAATTATCTTGAAATTTTAAGAATACAGTTGCTGTTTCGTCATATATTTTTTAATCATTCCATAAGCTGCACCCTTATAATTCTACCCCATGGCGGGGCCCTTGCTGACTGGTCAGTTTTCTAGTTTTAAATAGCTGACATTTTTGTTTTGACAGGGTATGGCATTCCTATACAGTACCGGGATAGGAGTGAATTCCAGCCAGGCAAAGGTAGACATTTTCATACAGGCTTTTCTTAAAGTTACAATGTTTTCCAGAAACAGTCTTTTTTTCCAGCAGTTATATGTTACACCCTATACACTAAAGCAAAAATGAAAAAATGATTTTTGAAGAATTAAAAAAAACTACTGTATTAAGGTATGAATGTTGATTTTATTTATTTTATTTTCAACATTAGATATTTAGATAGAGGGTCCTTAATTTGTAAATAAAAATCATTGATAAATTTATTAAGCTATAATCAATATTGTTTTTTTTCAGTCTCTTGTATATTTCACTTTCGCTGCACTTGGAGGAGATCCTTTATCTCAAATGGCTTTGGTATGTTTAGTGAAAGTATAAAGATATAATTCTGATATTTTTTAAAAGAGTTATCTTTCTTTTCATATACACAAATATGTTGACAGGGTTACCGGTATTGGTCAGGGGTAGGTGTGGAGAGAAAATGTGAGACCGCCTTAACATATTACAGAAAGGTGGCAACAACAGGTAGGTCACTTGAATGCAAAGACATGTTTATAAAACAACCAAGTAATTAATGACTTACAATGGTAAAATAACAATTTAGTAATAAATAAAACATTCACATTTTCCTCATAAAAACCACCGGAAGAGAATTTTCTCTGACAGGAAATTGGAATAGACCTAGTTATATGTCTATCCTAATTTGTACTTTTTAGAATCCTTCACATCATAAAATGGCTCATTATCATTGTAAGCATCAAAGTACCGGTAATTTTGTTACAATTTACAGCTGACTTGACAAGAAATGTACATAGTTGTGGAAACTACGGTCTAATAAATTCATGTTAAATTTTTAATATTTTCAGACCTTTTTGTAGTTAAGCTGTGTAGTTACATAAAGTGGCATATATCATTTAAATAATATTGAAGTTTTGAAAACAAAGTCGGGGAATGTCCATATTCACCACGAAAAGTGTCCTTACTTGTTGTATTGTATAGTCCAGGTTCAAATGAATTAGATAATGAATTCAAAGATGCATGCATGACAAAAACATTTTCATTAACAAACTTCCATCACAAAAGGATTAAATATCAGGATTACAAATAATACTGAATAAGATATTATTATAAATAAAAAAAATAATGTGTGTAGTTTACAGCTCCATTTGACATAAAGTAATGTTCAGTCTTTATTAAGACATAACTGCTTTCTTAATTAGTGGCAGATGCAGTGACCCTGTCTGGGGGCCCCGTCATTCAGAGAGTTCGACTCCAGGAGGAGGCAGAGAACCAGGTTACTGGACAGAGCATGATGATGGACGACGACCTGCTTCAGTATTACCACTTCCTGGCCGACAAAGGGGACGTCCAGGCCCAGGTGGTGCTGGGGCAGCTCTACTTCCAGGGAGGGAGGGGCGTGGGCATCAATCACGAGGTAAGACATCAAACTTAGTTATCAGGAAGACATAAAAC
The DNA here is from genome assembly GCA_003671525.1 of Saccostrea glomerata. Classification (NCBI taxonomy): domain Eukaryota; kingdom Metazoa; phylum Mollusca; class Bivalvia; order Ostreida; family Ostreidae; genus Saccostrea; species Saccostrea glomerata. Next base: position 651,786 of record PRKT01000041.1, on the reverse strand, counting down.
TTAACTAGCACTTAAATATGGATATACAGTAAAACTCCGTTATAACGAAGTCACTGGGACCTGTAAAATTACTTCGCTATATCCGTAATTCGTTATATCCGTAATTCGTTATATCCGTATAAGGAATTAGTTAAATTTATATAGCTGGGTATCCAAGATAACTTCGCTATTTCCGTAAATTCGCAATATCCGTGTTCGTACTTAACGAGTTTTGCTGTAGATAAATAAATATTTTAAAGAACACTTTAAAGAACTGTTTCAATTTAAAATATTAAATGAAAAATCAGAGACAAATTTCCAATAATTAAACATTTCTTTTAAATTTTTTATTTCCATCTTTATAATGTTTTTAGCTCACCCAACGAAGTTGGGGGAGCTTATGTAATACCCTTGGCGTCGGTGTTGGTGTTGGCGTCCGCTTCCCAGGTTAAGATTAAATTTTTTTGAAGCAGTTTTCTTTTTAAGTACTTCTATATCCTATATTGATTAGACATGCATGGAAGATGTTTCTAGTGTGTTTCATTGTACCAGTCAAAGTTTCTAATGCTGCAATTTCAGCAAAGGAATGACCAGGTTAATGTTTTGGAGCAGTTTAACATTTTTGATGCAGTTTTTGGTGTAGGTCTCATTTCCGAGTAACTATAAGCCCTATGTTGATCAAGCTTGCATGGATGGTACATCTTAGGATGCACACTACCAAACTTGCTTCGGATGCTGACCTACATTTCTGGTTGAGTGAACAGGTTTATATTTTTCGTGCAGGTCTCATTTCCAAGTAACAATGAACACTATAGTGACCAAACTTGCATGGATGGTACATCTAAGGATGCATACTACCAGATTTGCTTCGGATGCTGAATCTGACCTACATTTTCTGGTTGAATAAACAGGTTAAAGTTTTTGGTGCAGGTTTCATTTCCAAGTTACTATGAGCCCTATTGTGACCAAACTTGCATGGCTGTTACATCTGAGGATGCATACTACCAGATTTGCTTCGGATGCTGAATCTGACCTACATTTTCTGGTTCAGTAAACAGGTTAAAGTTTTTGGTACAGGTTTCATTTCCAAGTTACTATGAGCCCTATAATGACCAAACTTGCATGGATGGTACATCTTAGGATGCAAACTACCAGACTTGCTTTGGATGCTGAATCTAACCTACATCTTCTGGTTGAGTGAACAGGTTAAAGTTTTTGGTGCAGGTTTCATTTCAAAGATACTATTAGCCCTATTGTGACCAAACTTGCATGGCTGTTACATCTGAGGATGCATACTACCAGATTTGCTTCGGATGCTGAATCTGACCTACATTTTCTGGTTCAGTAAACAGGTTAAAGTTTTTGGTGCAGGTTTCATTTCCAAGTTACTATGAGCCCTATAATGACCAAACTTGCATGGATGGTGCATCTTAGGATGCATACTACCAGACTTGCTTTGGATGCTGAATCTGACCTATATTTTCAGGTTGAGTAAACAGGTTAAAGTTTTTTGTACAGGTTTCATTTCCAAGTAACTTTAAGCTCTATGTTGAGCAAACTTTCATGGATGATACATCTTAGGATGCACACTAATGAACTTGCTTCAGATGCTGAATTTGATATACATTTTCCAGATAATGGACCTTGTAAAAGTTATGGGTGCAGGTCTATTACCAAGAAACTATAAAGCTTAAAAAACCAAACTTGCACAAATGATGCATCAAGGGATGAAAACTCTCAAACTTGATTCAGATACTGGATATTAATTACGCTTTCATATTGAAGAACTAGTTTGAAGTTTTTATATAGGTCTATTCCAAAGTATCAAATCAAAATTGCATAAATTTGGCATTTTTGGATGTACTTTTTTGTTTTATATTGTGTGACTTTGCCTTACTCAAAGACAACATTCGTTGAGGTGAGCTCTGTAATCTCTGATTACCTATGTTTTTTTTTTCATTTTAGGGAATCAAATCAACGTTTTATAAGTTTACGAAAAAAATCACATAAATGCTTTGATTTATACTATTACTGAATTTATTTCAGAGAGCCTTGCACTATTTCCTGATGGCAGCAGAGTCTGGTAATGCCAATGCTTTCGCTTTTCTCGGAAAGGTCAGTTATAGATACACAACTTCAAAATTAGCAAAGTCAATAACTCTCAATAACTTTAGTCATTTTGCTTCCTTTAGGTAGTTTAATGGTAAATCAAACTCTTTTTAATTACAGATGTACTCAGAGGGCAGCCCTGCGGTAAAACAAAGTAATGAGACAGCATTTAATTACTTCAAAAAAGCTGCTGACAAGGTAGGGCTCCAGACTTCTGTCTGTAAATCATATTAAAATCTTCATGTATTAGAGATTTTTTAATAAGAACAATATAAATAGACTTATGTATTCACTCACACCTTGATATCTCAAATATTGTGGGGTTGTTGAAAAAGTATGAGAGAGACAAGAGATTAGGAAATCTGAGTTTTAAAGTCTAGAATTCATAATGCTGATCAATGTCACTTCAGTGTCATCATGGCATTGAGCATGAAGTACTGATAGACAAAAAACTATAAAGTAACAAGTTAAAAACAGATTATTTTCCTTCTCTAAACTGATAGATTTATATCATACTTGAATACTTCTTTCAAATAAAAAAAAAACTGTCACTGTTAGTTAGTACCGGTATATATTAGTTATTATTATAAAGATGTAGCATGCCTTATCCACTTTTATATGGTTTATATTTCGTAATTTAAAAGATTTTGTTATGAACTTGGTAAGTGACCTCTGTGTTTTATGTGACATATTCCATTTTAGAAAATGTTTTTTAATTAGTTGTAAATGATACATGGACATACTTGATAATGATTAATTCGGATTGTATTGCTTCAGCCACTTTATTTAACATGTTTAAAGGCATGTAGATTACGATACAGTATTTGTATGATGAAATTTTATAAACTTCTTCTTGGTCATTTTTTAGAGATGAAAAATATGTAAATATAGCTCATAGGTCTTCATGAATATTCATACAAAGGTTAAATGAATTTAATCCACTGAATTTGTTTGGGTTTTTTTTTGGGGGGGGGGGGGGG
>PRKT01000041.1:569611-647914 GCA_003671525.1 Saccostrea glomerata | reverse complement strand
GGGGGGGGGGTATTTTTTTGGTGTTGCATAATGAAGGGGGCAAGATTTTACAGTGTATGGTATTTACGATTTTATTGTGTTCTGAACAAAAAATAAGAATTGCAGTTTCTTTGCAAGTGCCTGTACTTGTACTAATATGTACTGAACAAATACCAGCCCATGGGGATCATCAGATATTATGACTTTTGTTTTAGTCGTATTTATCTGTATGCTACAATACAATCACAGATAAAAACACATTCTGTTTGTAAAAACTAAGAAGTATTGAAAGAAAAAGGAAATGATAGAGAGGAAGGGCTTATTTGCCATATGACTGGGTTTGGATGTTTAATGATGTTCTCTGTTAACCATTAGTATTGTGATTATGAGGATCTGAAGGTTATTGATTACAGTTACAGGCAGAATTAACTAACGTGTACAAGTGTTGTTATAGCGTCATTTGCTTTAGAATACATCTAACAAGCTAAACTTCTTGGTAAAATTGTATACCTGACAAATTTGCTCTCTGAAGTATAAAAAGAACAAATTACTTTAGGGAAAATCTATATCAGGAATATAATTTTCTTTTGAAATGCTTCTCATGAATGCTTTACCTGTTAGCATTGCACCTCTGATTTATTTCCTATTTTAATAAAGAACTATCCAAATTTTCATATATTTTTGAAAACCCTCTGATTTTTCATGTGAAACATGAAATAGTGTAAGTCCTCAAGCTATGCTTTTAAGTAATGTATACATATTTTTGCAGTGTTTGTTATTTTTCCTTGTTTTTTGCAAGAAAATAGAGACAATATACTGTTTTTTTTGGTAAAACTAGCAGTTGAAAGAAAACTATTGATATTGGTTTTACACAAAGAAAACACACCTTTAAAAGATTCATCCTTTAAATCACAGACCATGTGGTAAAAAAATGGATATTTTCCTGAATGAAATATTTCCTGTTTTTAGCAAAATAAACAAATAAACAGATGAACTGAACCTGGGGCATATTTTTTGTACCAAGAAGAAAGGAAATGCATGTCTTTTATGAATTTTAAGTGGCAATCTTTTGCTATTTTCTATACATTTGATATAGTGATGAGTGAAAACATATGGTTGATATAATACACATGATGTATGTTAACAAATAAGTTTTTAAAAAAAAATTGCTTATTTTGACATGTACAATGAGGTTTGATGCCTTAGATGAACTTGCTTGTATACAAAGATTTTATGAATACAGTTTATTATCAAGAGACGTGGAATGTTATGACATAGCTATGACATATAATGATACAGATTTTATTGTAAATATTGTTTAACTCTTGCTCTGTAATTTTAATTCTGCTGAAATAAGGATCAATTTAATTAACTTAATTTCCTTTTCTTGTTCATAAGACTTGGTTTCAAAATACCGGGGTATACAATTTTTATAATCACTATAACTTGAACAGAAAAGGGAAAATGTGTTTCGGTACCATATACACATGTTTTACAGGATTTTACAAAGGCACACAAGTATTTTAGTTCTGCAGCTGACCAGGGTTGGGTAGATGGACAGTTACAGCTGGCTTTGATGCATTATGGTAAGATCTGCTAAATATACTTCTCTTCATGTTTTTTAAGGAATGAATTAAATAGCATCTCAGGTTATACCAATATAACTTGTTTTGCTATTAAATTAATTCCTTATAATTTTACAATGTCTACCTTCAAAATCTCTCCAAATTGTTCATATTTCTAAAGTAACGTCAAGCGGATTGATACGTTTTTGACGCAAGTCATTGTGACGAAGGCAACCCAGGTTATTCAATTTAAATTAGTTTTTTTTTCAGTCAAATGATGTGTTACAACCAAAATTAAATTAGTAGTGTATAATAAACTGTATAACCTTGGAAATCAAAGCTTGCACCAAATTTTGTGTTCATATTTGTAATTTGAAAAAAGATATCTTGAATAAGTAAACAGATTATCCATGATTTAACTTGCCCATTTTTGTTTATGTTTAGGTGGTAAGGGAGTGCGTCGAGATTACAAGCTGGCGGTCAAGTATTTTAATCTGGCCTCACAGGGTGGACACTTGTTGGCCTTCTATAATCTGGCTCAGATGCATGCCACTGGTACGGGTGTACTCAGAAACTGTCACACCGCAGTAGAGGTAATTCAAACATCAAATAACACCACATAAAAAAAATACTATAATGGTAATTTTTGAAATGTGTCATTGATTTGCTTAGTACATGTTAATAGTTAAAAAAGCAGTGTTGCTAGTCTGAGACAATGTAAATTATTCTGATGACAAGTGTCTTCTTTCAGCTGTTTAAAAATGTGGCAGAGAGAGGACGGTGGGCAGAAATGTTACCTGAGGCATACAGCATGTACAAAGAGGGTCATGTCTCCCAGGCCCTCATGAAGTATGTCTTCCTGGCGGAGTTAGGGTATGAGGTGGCTCAGTCCAATGTAGCCTATATGTTAGACCAAGGTAAGCAGAATAAAAGGTAAAGATGAACTCTTTTGGTTAGGAAGTTCATGTGTAACTGGTTCTAACAAAATGATTCTCATTTATGTAGACACTTTCTGTTTTATCTTGGGAGAGATTTTAATCTAGATAAAGTTTCATGTGCCCTAGAATTCCAACAGAAATTGATTGTCTTTCCAGGGGATATTGGGATGTTTGAAGATACAGAGGTATTACAGAGGGCCCTGCTTCAGTGGACACGGGCAGCCTCCCAGGGTTCCACTGTGGCCCGCGTTAAGATGGGCGACTATCATTACTACGGATTTGGTACAAAGATTGACTATGAGACAGCTGCTAGTCATTATCGCCTGGCCTCTGAACAACAACACAGTGCCCAGGCCATGTTTAATCTGGGATATATGCATGAACAAGGACTCGGTCTAAAACAGGTATATACCTTATTTGGGGGAACATAATACGCACCTTTTTCCTAAAATAAATTTCTGTGAGAAGCTGGTACATATCTTACATCACAATGGGATTTTGATAATTTTTTTCTTTCAGGTGAAACATGACTATCATACGTACATACCGTAGTATAACCTAGAGTCTTACGCAATTTCTTTTGTTTATCGCCATATTTTAAACTTCAGAAGTTATAGTTGGAAAGTATGCTTGTTAAAAATGTCATTTTCATAACCTTTTGATACTAAAATGACATAAAAAACGAGTTAAAAGGAATTTGAGCTGCATATTTATCGTCTCCGTGTAGGCCGCCATTACCGATGTTATTTTTAAATGTTCACACCACATTCCTTTGCCACATGCTTCCTTAATCATAGTACACATGTACCTTATCTGCCAGACAAAGTAAAAAGTCTATTTTTAATGAAATACAATAAAATAAAAATTTATTTTAGGTTTTAAGTAACTCAGTGAAAATTCACTGCAACATAAACACCCCTCTTTATGTCCCAATGAAAGGAAGCCAATGTTGTGAACACGTGCGCTGGTCACTTGATAATTAGCTCTCAACACCCCTCCTGGGCATAAATTGTCTACCAACTCCAAAGCAATGTTTTTACAGTTAGAGCACTGAATATTTACTGTCCTTTTAATTGCTATGATTGTTTTCTTTGTTAAGAATCGGGGTTGGTTTATGACCTTTCGTATGTGTGAGCGTGTGTTGATTACGACACATTAAACAATTAAACACTTGTTAAATGTAATTTTACCTTATCTTATACTCATCAGCCTCTTGTTTCAAAGATCGAGAGTTGACAAATGAAATATTAAGTTTGCTAAAAATTCAGTGTTGTAATTTATTCATGCTCTGTAGAAAATAAGATATCCGCAAAGATTCAGAAGAGGAAAATCGTAGTCTTCTTAATACTTTGATGTTTCGATCTCGTGTCCTGTTAAAGTATTGTAACATTTAATTTTCAGCATGATTACCTAGAACCAATATTAGATATGACAACTGTTAAAACTTGCAACAATATTTCATGATTTGTCGAAATAAAATTATTTTACCAAAGAATATGGCGACGTATTATTTCAAAATCACCGTATGCTAAAAAAAGAACTGTTGATACCCCGGTACTATTATGAAACATTACCTTGTGCTTTGTTGAAAGAAAAATGAATAAATAATTTTCTTTTGATTACCACAATATGCAAATTTAGGATTAAAAGAAAATTATATCTGAATATGAAAAAAGTGTGTTCTGTAAATTTTTGACACTAAATCTTCGCGCCGATTTTCATACAAATTACAGCAATTTTCAAAGTTCACAACATCGCTTGTTAAAAATTTTCTGTTGCGTATTATATTTCGGAACTGCTTTTTTTCCCCAGTTTCAGACTCAAAAAGGGGGGTGTATTTTACATCAGTGCTTATTATATTCGGCTAAATACGGTAAATACTTTTCATATGACATATTTCTCTCCGAGTTGTTTCCCTTGGCCACCATCTTAGTGGTCAACCTGGTAATTTTTCCTCATTGTCCTACCAAATTGTAGAGGGTGTAGCAGAAATATTTGAGGAAAAATCTTCATGAAATGAAAAATATGAAATAAAAGAAGCTTAATCAATTGTATATTTTTCAGAAAAACAAAAACAATGCTTTCTATCCAACAATAACTGTATAAAAGTAAAAAATGGTTGAATAATGAAGGAATATGAGCATGCTGATTTCCAATATGGCATTCAACAGGAATACTCTTACTAATTTAGGCCTACTGAAAACGGTCTATAATTTCTACTAAAATAGGGTTTTCCCCGGGGGTAAGGCAGGGCCACAATAGGAATCCAAGTTTAACATAGAAATATATAGGTAAAATCTTTAAAATCATCTTCCCAAGAATCACTGGGCCAGCAAAGCTGAAATTATGTGGAAGCATCCTGGGGTAGTGTAGATTCTAAATTATAGAAATCATGACCCCCAGGGGTAGCGCGGGACAACAATAGGGAATCCAAGTTTTACATAGATCATGAAATTTATCATTGAGTCAAATGCTAACTGACGTTTTTCATACTTTTTGTTAGTCTATTGTTTATACACTGAATTGACGACCGATTTTCCCCGTTATTTCCCGATCATGACAAGGGGCACACGGCGGGTGTGAAGATGCTCACTCCTCCATGGCACCTGATTCCACCTCCAATGTTTGGAGGTCCGTGTTTGCTCTGCTCCTATTTTGTATTGTATTATGGACTTTTGATCTTGAATGCTGTTCGTTATCTCCATATGTTTCACGCAATTATTAGATCAACTGAAGCGAAGGCTAAATAGACCAGCTTGTGTGATCGAAATTTCTCCGTTGTCTGCTGTCGTAAACTTTCCACATTTTCATCCTTTTATCCAGAACAACTGAGCCAATTTCAACCAACTTCGACACAGGGTACATGTACTTGGGTAAAGGGGACTCAAGTTTGTTCCAATCATAGAGAAGGGACCGCCACATCTTGTTCCTATGAAAGATAATTGTGAAATATTTGGAGTTGGGCGAGGCCACTATGGGCGATCAGTTTTTCATAGGAATACACTGGAATATTTAAATCAAAATTCTTCTTCTCAAGAATACTATGCCTTGATTATCTTATCATATATATTTACTTGGAAGCATCATCAGCTTAAGTGTAGATTCCACTTTAAGTGAGTGAATATTCAAATAAAAAAAGGTCATTACGGATTACCATACAACTGTTCCCAGAGTTTAGGGCGCGCTTAGAACTTAGAATGCAGGTGCGTGGTCAATTAAGTGCACTTATTAAAGTAAACTTACAGATAATTTCTTCTAATAATATCTGTAATACTCTGTTTAATTTTTTGTCATTATATGAAATTCTTTAGTAAAAATATACAACTGTATGTATAATAAAAAAAAAGCTATGAAAAACATTTCTTGATATAATAATTTTTAAAGTAATGTTACTCCGTGTTCGCAGCATCGCACTCACTGATACCAAAAGTGCTTCCTACCGTACGAGCCAGTATCTAGTTATATTGTTTTTTTTTTTAAAATATAACATCAAATTCTGTCAATCACTAACAAAGTTGTTACTTGTTGTCTGTTAAAGACAAGGGAGGCAATGGACAGTCCACTCACCTGTTATCCGATGCGATTTGAGCCTGGTGCCGACCTTAAAGAAGGATTACTAAAATTCGTGGAGGATTACAAACTGTCTGCAGCCTTTATCCTTACTTGTGTTGGGAGTGTCACCAAAGCAACACTGAGAATGGCCGACAGTAAAACGGTATTACGTTAAACAGACACAGTGAGTCAAAAATCATACATCAAATACAGGCACTTGAAGTTACTTATTTTTTCTTTTAATTAATTTTTTTAAAAATAAATTCTTATATTGAAAGAAAAATAAGTTACTTCAAGTGCCTGTGGGAATTTGTACCAAAAATTTAAATATTTATAATTGTTGAAAATACATGTACGAGGAAAGCAAAGGTTTGGAAATTCAGTCTTTGGGTTATGTAACTTGCAATTTCATAGCCCCTAAAACTAATAATAAAAAAAATTCAAATGTCAGACATGTCAGAGTCATGCAAAAACTTCTCCCCTTTCCATCTCCACCCCCTCTCCCCCCTTTTGAGTCCAAAAAATACACAATATTCGATAAATCAATATTTTTTGTGGCTGTGGGACCATTCCTTAAACTCAAACTGGTCTCCCCCTTTTCAAAATCTCTGCATCCGCCACTGAGTATGAACTGACTAATATAAATTATAACCAAAGACCTCGTTAGCATAATGTCTCTGATATAACTTATTGCACAACTGTGCCACCATATTTTACTAATAGTTTAAAACAATCCAGTTGATTGGCTAATTTTAGTTTTATGGTCGTATGGAGATATTACATAGTTTTTAAAGATCTTTTCCAGAATACAATGCAAATTTATTACTTTTCATTTAAGAAAATAATAAGAATAAACGTCGAAACTGAAATAATTAAAGTAAATAGACGCTCAATGAATCAACATCCGGTTGATATCCAGCCAATCAGTATGCGTTTTACATTCTAGAAAAAACATGGACGTCAAAACTGAAAATAAGGTATCGATACGTGGCGTTACCAGAGAAATTTAGCCCAAGCCAACAGAAAAATGCAATATACATATGCTTTATCATATCTTATATGTATTTCATAACTTTATTTATGGAAATAACTAATAAGGTAAAGATTTCTTAGAAAGTAGAGCCGGTTTATCGTGTCTGTTTACCGAAGTGAGTTTGACATTTCACTATCTCTATTAGCTGCAGATCTGTAGCGTTATGGTTTTATATATTTGTCTTTGACCATAACGCTACAGATCCTGTAATGCAAAAAAGGGGCAATTTACGGCGCAATATTTTTTGCGCGCTTTTGGGGAGAATTTCTCCACTTTCAAGCATTGTTCAATCAACTACCTTTCACTCCCTAATTCTAGACACATTCTTTTTCCAATATGTATATTTTATCCACCTTTCAACCATTTATAGTTGTCTCTACAGGCAATAAAGTCGCTAGAAGTGAATTTTCAGCAATATAACAAATAATTTTAATCAAGCGAGTTTATCACTTGTAGAGACGAGTATAAAGGGTTGAGAGGTGTATAAAATATACATATTGGCAACAGAATGTGTGTAGAATTAGGGAGTGAAAGGTTGTTGTTTGACCATTGCTGGAAAGTGGAGAAATTCTCCCCAATAGCGCGCAAAAAATATTGCGCCGTAAATTGCACCTTTTTAGACGGTGGCTATTTATAGCCACAGGCTATTGCTGCTGGTCTGTGTAAACACACAGGGACCCTAGCGGCGATTTTTGCAGAGTCAAAATAATGAAAGTAGACTTATTTCGATGTTTGAAAATAAAATGTACATAGTTAACAAATACTTTCAATTTATTTCAAAGACATTTAGTTGATGGATACAAAGCCTAAGTCCTGATATTTGCCATTATCAATATTTCTCGTCTGATGAATATTCATTGAGTTACGCCGAACTAAACTATATTGAATAAGGGATAAAAAGGTCATGATGATAAGACATGCATCTAAATAGGAACATTTAGTGTGGAAAATAAAATTAATGACCATGGATATATTTTAAAAATGCTAACTCAAGGGATAGAAGATGAATGAAAATGAGAGGAAATCTATGTAGAGCATTGACTTGATGATTGTTTCATGATTGCGGTTTTAAATTGAGAATACAATAGTACAAGTTTAATGTACTTCTACCATTAGTATGTCTCAAAAGTCCTATACATCATCATTGACAATATATCAAGTTCTTGCCATGGTAAATTCTTTAGTTGTATTGAATTAACATGATACTCTGATTAGGTTGAGTTAATTTATATCTATATAGAGATATGTAGAACCTACTTGGTGTAGATTTGATTTAGAGTACACGTGGGTGAAGTGATTTGTTACTTAGAAGATGGCAAAAGCAGGTTACCAATTTTAGAAATACACGCAATTGGTAAAAAAGAATTTTAAAAATCAGAGTATAGTATTGAAGGGGTCTAAGAAAATGGAATATAGGCTGGAAAGAGAGTAAGAAAATTTGAAAGGGTGAGAGACTGGTTTACAGTGATTAGTGTTGTAAACTGAAATATTAGCTGTCAGTAACTCAGGCACTGTTCTTATATTTCTTTCAATATACACATACTAACTTATCCTTGAGGCAAATTTATATTTATCCAAATAAAAGTTATGGTCTATATCCTGTACCTGACAACAAACTTTTGTTAGTATGAATGATCAAAGACAGACCAAAGCTAGGGGAAACCCTGTGTCCTGTTGTTACTCTTTAATGGAGTAAAAATCCTGTACAGAGAAGCCACCAAACTGTGTAGGCAAAAATAGGGTGTATAGCCAGGAATATCTTGTATTACCAGTTAAGATGTGGTAATATAGTGTATCACACAATCTTGTACAGTTAGCTTTTATGAATGAAATTCTGCTGTTAAACAGATATTTGAAGGAGTCTATTAGAGTACTGAGTGCTAATCTGTAAGAAGAGGAGTGTGGGTGCTGTTAAGCTGTTAGAAAATGGCCTGCTACTTTGAAAAAACTGTGAATGTATATTGATTCAAGTACCTTTTTCTATGATCTCTAAGTATTATTGCCTGCTTTATTGTCCCTGCCAGAAATTTCTTGTAGATGATTATATGTGTCACAGAGTGCTGTATCTGATTGCCATATTGCATTGTTTTAGCAGGAATTCGAGATCTACTTATCAGATTTTTTTCTCACTAAGCACAAAAAGCAGTAATTTGTGATAATTTGAGAATGCTTCAGTTCCTTGGAATTCATTAGGTTTTATGTCTGCAGTAGGAGATAAACAGAGCTGGTCTTCTTCCCTGATGAGATGTACAAGCTAATGTGACCCCTAGAGTGCATATTCTCATTTTCATTCATCTTCTATCCCTTGAGTTAGCATTTTTAAAATATATCCATGGTCATTAATTTTATTTTCCACACTAAATGTTCCTATTTAGATGCATGTCTTATCATCATGACCTTTTTATCCCTTATTCAATTTCTACTTTTCCTCTCCATATTAAATTGTTATTGTAAAATTTAATTAATCAATAAAGAAATGTTAGCAGTGCAGCCAAACTTGTGACCTGGCTATTACATTTCTCTGAACTTATTTGACTTCTATCAGCTTATCTGCGAATTGAAAACAAGATTGCATGACACATCTATCTTAATCAAACCAGTGACTGAAACTGAGGGGTTGTATCCTCAGAAAGTGCTGTAGACCTCTTTAACAATAACAATAAACATGGATACAAAAATACAAACTGGAACCTAAAATAGATCTCAAGCTCACAGCGTGAACATTACTGATGCTGAATAAACTTGTGTCTAGACAAGACATACCACTGCTTGAACACAATACTAATCTACAAATATCTTAAGCTTCTGATCTCGTGCCAGGGACAGCTATTTTAACACCTTTTCAACAATAATTGAGTAAATAAATGAAGATATACTTACCTCTTTACTAAACACATCCAGACCGTAAAATAAACCCAGTTTGACTAGGGCTAGAGAGACAGGAATGTGAGCATCTACACTGGTTTCTGCTGCCATGTCATAAAATCTCTTGGCCAGGTGTACATCCTAAAACAGAACTTCACTTTTAGTGTTATATCTACAGATATATAAAGCTGGTTTTGTTCTAAATAAATATACTGTAGAAGTACTTTTTTCCGCGTGGTATTAATTTACGCTATGTACGCGGTCACAAATTTTCCGCGGAAATTTGTACTAGCGTACTTAATATAAATGTAAGGAATATAGTGACAATCTAGAAAATCCGTGTAATTTTCTACCCGCGGATTTAACAGAAATTGAGATTCCGCGGAATTATGACCCCGTGGAAAAAAGTACGTCTACAGTACCCCATTAAAAAAAGTCATTTCAAGACATATAAGATTTTATTTCTAATGTAAAGCCATTCTAAAAATTTTTTTGGTTCCAGTTTGTAATTTGAAAACTGAAACGGTATGACTTCATCCTTCAGAGGCAATAAAACTTTTGTAAAGGCAATAAAATATGTTCAAATCAAACTATGACTTTTAAGCCATTGAAATAATTGTAACAGATTATGAATTTATTTGTTCCTTTTAGTTTGAAATATAAATCAGGGGAATATATGCACTTCTATCTTTTTTGGAAAAGTTAAACATTTTTATTTTACGTTTATTATGTTTGTTTGGCAGATGTATCAGCTCAAACCTGTACTTTTGAATAATCTAGGAATGAATTATTGGAATTTTATCAAAAAAAGATTAGAATGCGTCATAAACATCAGATAAGTATTTTAAGATAACATTTTGATGTGAGGTAGGTATACTGCAAACACTTTTCACATATTAGATTTACATCCTCACAAAGTCGACAAGTATTTCCTACTGTGACCACCTATAAAGATTATTTCTGTTTTATTTCTTAGCAAATACCTGTAGCCGTAAAAAAGGTCGTGGTCGCGAATTCTAGGTAAGCTTTAGGATTTTCAGCTGTTCTTTTCATACAAAGTAAGCTTGCGGAAAATAGAACTTGAAAGAAATGCTATCGGCACAAATAATTCTCTGCACATGACTTATGAAAGATTCTTTTGAAACTTTAATTAGGTGCGTGAACAGTCAATATACTGAATGTAAGAAGCATACTGCACACAATGACTAATTTTTACCGTAATATGCCATGGGTTGCCTTTTTTTATTAATTCCCTCAATTAATAAAGGACGGTATACAATGCAGTGACCCGGTTTTAAAAGTAAGTCAGTAATTTGTAATACACTGTAATTTGTCTCCCATGGATCCTGTAGAGAATTTCGAGAGGTCGGATGGGCTAATAAAACGGCGCACATTAAATGACAATTGATCTTTATGACTTCAATTCTGTCGCATCTGTGCCACTTGTTCCAGAGAAAGTGGTAATAATTCCTTCCAGCAGTTTGCGGAACGGTGAGACAAAAGCGGTCATATCTCTTTTACAAAACAAACGAAACCTTTCTGTGACATATCAATGCAATCTGTGGTTTTTAAAAATCTACATTTTCTTAAACTACATGTTCAAGTACTAGTATGCAAGACTCCAAAAATACGTTTTCCAAGTCAGAAATTAAGTATGCGTGCCTTTCTTACATTAGAAATGTAACATTTAATTTTTTGAAACTGCATTAATAAAAGCATTAATAGCCTACCTTTCAATGGATGCAATTTTAGCATATTTTGTATAAAACTGCTTATTTTCAAGCAGTTTTTCTTCCAGAAAATATTGAGTGCAAAGTAGAACATACTTTAATTTTTTACTAAAGATGAATCTATTCAATACTAATTACCGACAGAAAAATTATTCATGTTCTACAATGCGCTCTATGTTTTCCATAAGAAAAAACATCAAGAAAAATACGTATTTTTGGCTTTTTTGGTTAGATATAAAACAAAGTGTTATTTCCGTCATCATTTACAGCCAGTGAGTATATATAAATGTGAAAAATATATTGGAAATATATCTAATAAAACCTCTTCTACAAAATATATATCAATTGAACATATCTGAATGCCATTCTAAAATGCTGATTTTTAGGGGGCCAAAATTGGTTCTTAACATATATAGTCCTTTACATGTAGATCAATATTAAAACACATTTTGAAGGCAGTCATATAAAAATTAACTCAACATGATTCACATTGCTTTGCAGTCATCAGTCATACGCAACAAAGACTTGTGTAGAATTCACAAGGGATATTCAACAAACTCACTAATTTAAAAGCTCCGAATTAGACTTATAAAATCATATTTATTATTGCTGACTTCATAATGCCTTCTCCTCACTGTTATTTTCTCTTTGTAAAAAAAGTTCATGAATACGTCTTCAATTTTAAAACTTCTGCATATATAATTTTTACAGCAACTTGATCTATGGAGTTGTATCAAAATGAAAGGCATGGATTGTCAGATCAATCTCAACGCTTTTCATCTCATTTGATACGATTTTTAAAAATATTTAATTTTTTTTTTTTCATGAAACATTTGGTGTGCAAGTAAATAACATCATGTATACTGTGTACTACATCATCAGATTGAGAGAAGGGTGAACCAGAGAACCGGATGTGTCACGATTGTGTGAAATCAACAGTAAAATTGATTGATACACAGAGGGTAATATATAATAAATATCTAACAGTCTGAAGTCAATATAACTTTACAAAAGGAAACCTAACATCATTTTTCAAAGAAAACCTTTTTATTTCATTTGAAGAACTTTTTTTCACCTGTTTCTCTTTGATTTGTGATAACTATGGCATATTCTTTATATAACAGTCAACAGCACATTGTTTATTGTAAATAGTACAGGTGTCACCTAACTCTGCGTAATAATACTATAAATCCCAGGAGAAGAGCAAGGAATGTCATTAAATAGATGTCCCAGTCAGGTCCCAAGTGAAATCGAGGGTCCAGCTTAGAAAAAAGTCTTTGGTAATCCTCAATCTGCAAAAAATAAATTATCAAACTTTTATGACTTGCAAGGACATATCCTTAGCTGAAAAGCATAATAAAAACTAATAAAATGTGCTGTATGTTTGACTGCCTTGTGAGGACCACTTGAGTATAATACAATACTGTAAAGGATTCATCCACTTTTATGTCAAGGCTACCACAAAGCAGAGCATACCCTCACAAAATGGCATATTTTTAAATTAATTATATGCAGCATTTGACATCAATCCTGATGCAATCTATGTCACTTCTATTACGCAAACAAGGACAAACTAACCCATCCACACACATAAATGTGTTACTATATTCCCTCCATTTCAAGGGCATAACAAAAAAACTTAGATATTTTTTAGATACATGTACAGTACCCATTACAAGTGAGTCTAGTCCATGATACATAGCATATATTTTCTAGAATGCCAGCTATGCTTGCACTCATTATTATAGATTAACATGAGAATTACAGGTGAGGCCTATTATCAAACAGTAATCCTGCTCAATAGTCCCATCAAATAATACAAAATGTGAACATGTAACTAGACAGTCCAATGTGAAAATAATGACGTAACAGTTTGTAAGAAAAACATCAGTCAACATTTGAACTAACAATAAAGTGTATTTTCAAACAAGGTCTTTGTATATTAATTTTTATGATCATGGAATACTGCTTTCAAATGAGAATGTTGATATCTTTGTTTCATCAACTTATTGTCAGTATACTGCCTCATTTTAGAAACTTTCTAGAATATGCTGTTGTGTAAAGCAAGAGGAGACAAAGCTCATATGAAGGTGATAACATTCACCAGGTATTCTAAAACATGCATACTTCTTTGCTACTCCCCCTTTCTTTGTTTTATTTTTTTAAAAAGAAATGGCAAAAAGCACATGAGTTATGGGTGGGATAAGCCTTATTGTTTTAAGTGCTTTTTTCAAACAAAAATATAATCAAGATTTTTCTTTTTTGCACCTTCATTCAGGATTATACAGTAACAGTCAAAGACCTTGAATGAGTAATGTGACCTCATTTTCTTAAATGGTCCTTTCACTTATATTACCATAATCTTTTTTGAAGTAATCATCTCTAATATCTAAAGTGCATATTAAAGCAATCAGGATGAAAAGAAAATCTGTGTAGAGTTTTTTTTTTTAAAAAGAGCTTTTTTGGATAGAATCAGCAATTTTCTTTTTATAATCCAAGCATTTCAGTTCAAATGCATTTAAAAAAAAACAAAACTTTAAGGCAAATTCCATATAAATAACATCATCATTTATGTCTATGGGGGTTAATAATCTAAGACACATTTTTAAATATGGAAGTTTTTTATCCCTTTTATCTCTTATCAATGCGTGATAAACTGAAAAATCAAGATTAAAATCTTTATCAATGTAGAACATTTACATTAGAATGTAAGATTTGTGCAGATGATATGGATACCCAGATTTTTGTAAAATCGCTGTGAAGTTTGCAAACATAGATATATAAATCCCTAATCAATGATTAGACCAGACAGCTGATGAGATATTTACCAGAACATAATGTAAATCTTCTCTGGATTTTGTAATTAAAGATAATATTGAGCCATACTCAGACACACATGTATTGAACAGCACTCAACAACACTTCAATGAAATTACATCATAATAAAACAAAGTATTAGACAATGGCAGCATTGATGCCCAGTCAGATAAAAGAGCTAAATCTGGGAAGCCAAACATCCCAGGACAAACTCCTGAATAAAGCCTGAAATCCTCAGAGTCTGGAGGCTAGCTGAAGTCTATCCACAATGTCTACAGTCAGTCAAGAACATCTCTGTTCAGATCAATCAGTGCAGCAGGCTGCTCTGTCCCTATCTCCCACGGACTTAAAGCTCTGAGAGAAAATGCATCTCCTCATCTCTTGTCTTCTTATTGCTAATTAAGTCAGATTAAACTGCCTGACATCCAGAATTATGGCTTGTCATAAAGGACTCATATGAATAACCTGCTTTATAATGTGATATGACTTGATATATTCAAGGAATAACTGTCTAATTTTTTGGTTTCATGATGTGATCAATCATGCCTTGCATGATAATTTGCATAAACGTCAAAGATGTTTATGCATAAAATTACCATGCAAGCCAATCGATTGATCATCATCATGAAACCAAAAAATCTGACAGTTATTCCTTACATTTACATGCTCTTGATTCTGCAAATCCACCTGCTCTAAGCCACGCTTCTGTCTCTATTTGTCCTGCCCCCCACACAATTTTTTCAACTGTGCCTATCGATGAGCCAGACTGAGTAAATTTATGTAGAGAAAGTGCTAAAAATAGTTTTTTCTGCAAACTTTGACCTTCGCCGTAACCTTTGAACCATGAAAGATAGAGACTTCATATTTAGTATGGATACTCCACTAATAAAACTCTTTCCAATGATACCAACGTCAATGACCATGTGTCCTTAACTGAGACCTATATGCTAAAAATAGCTTTTTAGTCTTCAAACTTTAACCTTCAGCATAACTTTTGAACCATGAAAGATAGAAACTTCATATTTGGTATGCTTACTTCACTCATTAAGCTCTTTTGATTGACACCAAGGTCATTGACCTTGTGACCTTGACTGTGACCTTTATGCTAAAATTAGCTATTTTGAACGTTAACAATAACTTTTGAACCATGAGAGATAGGGACTTCATATTTGGTATGCATACTCGACTAATAAAGTTCTTTGAAATGATACCAAGGTTAATGACCTGTGACCCTGACATTGACATTTACGCTAAAAATAGCTTTTTTTTTAACTTTGTGCCGCCGGGCGCATAGCATTTCACAAACACATCTTGTTTTTTCAGTTTTACTCGATATTGGCACTGACACGTCTGTTGTTCCTTAAATCGGCAGGCATTTCAAAATGGGTTTTGATTGTTTTGTGGTTTTTTTCTGTTTTTTTTTTTATTAAAGAATTTTGTTGCTCTTGATCTAAAATTGAAAAAAAACCCAGTTAAGAATATTATTTTACATTCGATGTTGTAACATGAAAATCTATTCAATTTTAAGCTGCCTGATAAACAGATTTAGATCACTCATTGACAGAAATAGATTGTTGAAAGGGTTAACATACTTGGTCAGAATTTAGGAAGTCTAACAGGCAATTTTAGCATTAAATCATGATTATACAAATATTTAAAGGAATCTAAGGCAAGCATTTGGAGGTATACGAATGAATGAGTCTCTCTTCACACATACATGTATATAAAGGACATCTAAGGCAAACAATGGGAAGATCTTACGACTAAGCTTAAGATCAAAATATGTTTAGTTAAAGATTTCATTTTTATATGTATAAGTCTGAATATGGTCTAATTGTACAAGATTTTAAAAAAAATCTTAAACTCAATTAAGAAAAGACTAGGTTTGTAAGATGTTAACAAGATAGATAGAATTACTGGTAGTTGGCCGTTAAATATGGAATTGCAAAGGTCTTTTCTTTTTTTAATAATAAAATATATTCGCAGAAAAAATGTCAGATCACAAAGCATTATTAGTTTACATACCATTGTTATAACCTTAACCTGAGATTTGAACAGTCGTTCTTATAATTTTCTATTTATGTACATAGAGTTTTTATTTCAATAATTTTAAACTATTACTGTATAATCAATTATAATTAAAGGTGGCCAATATGAATTAACATCATCTCTAGACCAGATGAACACACTATTGAAATTATCTATGATTTTCTAGCATTCATTGTATAAATATTCTAATAAAATACTAGTAATCTGAGAGCATGATCGAATTAAAATATGGAACTAACATGCCACATTTATCTCAAAAAGTACACCACAAAAATTCGGTCAAAAATGTTCTTTTCTAACTTCTAAAAACGTAAGTATAATCCAATAGTGAGGGATAATGATTTACCTATATTTTGCGAGCACTTGTATTAGAAGTTGGTTAGAGCACTTTTCCTTGTCCTTTTGCTGCACTTCAACGGAAGTTAAGCACGGAAGTTGTAAAGAATGCTCACTAGTCCCCGGTTTCTGAGGAAGGATTGTAATTTTTAAGCCCACAATAAATTGGTCCGTGTTTGCAATGTCAATTTTAAGTTGTCCTATTAGCTCAGTTTCAAGGAAACTATCTAAGATATTAATCAAACTTCATATGATGATACATACTGATAATAACTATTTTGATCTTATCCTAACTTTCTTTTTAATTTTACATTTAGCACACCTTCAAAGAGACAGCATTTTTATCAAATCATATATGTTTATACGAGTTTGTAAGTGCAATTCAATTTCATAATTTATTCTTAAACATATTAATGAGGACATTTCAACTGCATTTATTTATCATTTTTGACCTTCACTTTCCTTCGACCTTGATCTTACTAGTAAAATTATGTTTTGCTCAGTTTCAAAGAAACTACTTATAGCTGATAAATTTGGTACGAGCTAATTTTTCCTAGTTTGTATTTAGTTCAATTCGATTTCAAGAAACAAATTCAAAATTTTTTTTTCATCAATCTTTTTGGTGAGTGCTATTGAACTGCATGTATGTATCAAAGTTTTACTGACTTAAAACTTTCCATTGACCTTGACCTTACTTTTCTTGATTTGCATTGTGGACCTTCGGTCTCTTTGTTATTAATTTTTTATGAATTACATGTAGGAGAATTGTTGTTGTTTTTTTGCGTAAAAGGGGATTCAACAGTTCTTCAGGAATAGCATATAAAAAATTTGATTCATTGAGATGGGATAACCTTGGGTAACCATAAATTACTTAAGGGCAAAACGAAGTACATGATTGTACAGACTTCCCTCCTTCACTGATACATTGTAAATGTTATATAAGACAACAAAGAAATTAGAAGACAACAAAGAGATGCAGGAAAACAAACATGTTGGTGTCCATTTGAGGATCTACAAGAAGTTCTTATAGTTTATCCTTTTGGGAGTCCAGATTTGTACAAGTGCCGAATTAAAAAAGTAGTAATTAAAAGATTCACTGTCTCTATAAACCCAATGCTTATCAGTGCTTAGATAATGCAGTTAATGGTCTTTAATCTTAAGTAAAGGGTTGAGGATTTTTGTAAGGGCGACTGAAAGCTTATATTGGCGTCACAACAATTTTTATAGAAGTGTCAGCATACAATGTACATTGTAAGTGGCTTTTAAGTTATCTTTTGTAAGCACATGATTTGAAAGTCAACCTACAAACATAAAAATCTTCTGCGACGAGAAGTTTTAACGAAGCAGAGGATGAACCTCTTCATAATAGTAGTTCCGATAACAGCCGAGGGACAACAAACACAAGATATAAAGAAGGCCAAAGTAGCAATAGTGAAAACGAAGATACGGCGAAGCTGGATAAAATACGGACCTCGGGCAAGGAGTCTCGAGTGAAGTTCTCAAGGAACACCGATTGTATTTGTATATCAAATGGACATATGGAAGAAAGTTCTAAGACTGGACCTGATATTATATTGGGTACAGGAGTATTTGACATTCGATCTAATTCCAGCAGTGTTAAGGATGTATTTAATAATGAGACGTTTAAGAATGATACAGAGCACAGTTCTCCATTAAAACGCCTCACTTTGTTAAATTAATAATGTGAAATCATATATACACACTGCATATCATGAACTGAATATTTTATTTTAAAAAATACAGGGAGCATTGTGTAAAATTTATTCTTTTAAGCTCATCTGAACTATATGATCAAATGGGCTTTTCTAATCAAACAATGTCCGTTATATTATGTCTACATTAGGTGTAGAACTGATATTTTCAATTTCCTGACTACAAAGAATATTTCTATTCAAGTCACGGCCTTAATGTGACTGCCATTTTTTTATAACAATGGAGCTCACAGGATATCAGCTAATCTAATGTGACATAGAAAAAGAAACTTTGATGATTTTGAATGATCAGTCAATTGATCGAAATAAACCTATAACCAAGCAGAGACTCGTTTGAGAGTTTCTGGCAAACATGTTCCCTCGTCTGTCCATTTCTTTGAATTTATCACACCCATGCTGCAAAAGCTTTTGACTCAAATGAGCATTGTGGCACAGGAGCACTGTTTTCTGGGATTTTAAAATTATTATTTGAAAGCTTTGTTGTGAGAAATAAATGTTGAAAACAAACATGAACATATTGCTAGCTGTTTAATATAATCGATGTAGATATACTAGTAATAAGGATAGATTCTCCAAGAATCCAAACGTGAAATCCGCTACAAAAGTAGAATATGCACAAAGAAACTAGTAATTGCCGATACCTATATCTGAAGTGCACTTCAAAAGTTGGATCTTTCATAACACGGATTTGAACATAATATATTTAGCACGTGTGCGGCAGTTTAATTTGTAGGACATGCAGTGATTTTACAAATAAAGGGAATTTGAAAGCGGAGGTGTAGAGTACACTTATATCAAACTAAAAAGATGTTCTGCTTTTGGTCTTGATCTAATTTAAGACATTTAACAAATATAAAAAATAACTTTAATCCTAGGTAAAGATGTAATATGTTCATTAAGTTTTACCAAGCCAAAAGGCTTAACTGACATAAATATAACTGTACGTTGCGTATGACCTTAAAACAATATTTTATTGCTTCCTTTGGTTGTTAGTACAGGAATGAATGTCGCAGCTGTTGCAGAAAAAAAATACACAAAAACCGCGTTAGCGGGTATAAAATGAGATTCCTTTATAGAACATACATCACAAGATTTTGCATAAACATCACAAAATATTGCACATACACCACAAGATATTGATCATGCATCGTAAGATATTGAACATACATCACAAGACTTTGCATATACATCACAAGACTTTGCATATACATCACAAGATTTTGAACATACATTACAAGATTCTCGAATAAAGCAACATTTTACACAACATAGAAGGATTAAAAAGAATAGATTATTGATTGATTGTACGTTGTTTAACGTCCCTCTCGAGAATTTTTCAATCATATGGAAACGCCCCCACGTACAGGTTGAGAGCTACAAATTTTGTCCTCTACTCGTTACTTAGGAGTAAAGGAGTAGCCCGCGTGGCGCAGTGGTTAAAGCCGCCACTTGCCGGTGGAGAGCTGCAAAATTTGTCCTATACTCAGCACTTAGGGTCATTGTGCAGGGAGGGATCTTTTTCGTGCCAGCACCTACAGCGACATGGGACCTCGGTTTATACGGTCTCACTCGAAGGACCGGTCTTCATGTCTCAGAGCAGACAATTAATTATTGTAATATTGATAAGTACGCCTTAATACGTTTCATTGATGGAACAGTCACGATCAAGAAATCTGAAAAGGTAATATGCCTAGTTTTGTTCATATACTGATTAACGGCAATGGGTTTTCTTAAGAAATAAAGGAGAAAATATTCAGTGGATGTAAATATTTTCCAGTAAAATATCTAAATATGAAACATGTAAAACACTTTCGGGTATATTTTATTTCAAGCTCACTGGTGTACTTCGTATCGATATACATGTTAGAATGAAAATATCCATTGTTAAGTGACAATTCGTCGTCGATATACGAGTATCTGGATGTCGAGTTGAAGGCCACGACAAGTGTTACATACAAGATTTTGAACAAATTCTACTTCAAATGAAACGATAATAGGTCTGGGAAAAACGAGTGCAATTGGTGCCCATGAGAATTCCAATAGATTGCTGGAAGACATAGTCTCCGAAAACCACATAGACCACAACTAGTGTTTTCCTCTTCTCATGTAGAATTTTTAAAAATAAATTCTGCTTCATTAAAATATTTTAAAAGCAGGTTAACTAATAAAGAGCACATTTAGTGCCCATTGGTATTCCAACATTTCGTTTGAAATCTTGGTCTCCGTAGACTACTGAAATGTTGATGAACTCCAGCATCATTTTAATATTAACGTTAGCTATTTGTGTGTACAATCAGAATGGTTTTAAGGGAGTAATTTTGCTGATGACAAATCACAAAATGTGAAAAATCCCGAGTTTCATTTTTATTAATGAAGCAGTTATTTTTGATAACCAAAAGCGTGGCACAGTGGTTAAAGAGCGCCCTCTCTAGAGTCGCAAAGTAAGGAGTTGATCCTTACGTCGTGGGTTCGAATCCCTCTGTGGGACGTGAAAACCGGTCCTTCTAATGAAACCGAAAAAAGACGAGGTCCCGTGATACAGTAGGTGCTGGCATTAAAAAGATCCCTCACTGCAAAATGGCCGTAATTTCCAAGTAAAGGACAAAATGCTAGTATGCAGCACTCCACCGGCAAATGGTGGCGTCTCCTTATGAGTGATAAAAAAAAAACCAAACAAACAAACAAAACACATAAAAAAACAAAATTAAAAAAAAAAAGCAACCGCAGAAGTATATATTTAAAAATAAATAAAAATCTGCATCGTCATTATGCAGCCGTTAATCTTAAAAATCACAGGGTTGTTGCTGGAAGATAATTAACTATTTAAGCCTTTAGTTTTTAGATGATCGTGATGAAATCGCGGTTTGCGTGGTGTCATTTTGCAAGCTTTTGAATATTTATTGAAGGAAGAATTCATTGAAAGATATATATTGTCACAAGCCCTGAATTGAAATGTCAAAAATAGCACCTCATTGAATATGGAATTATGGAGAGAATCTGGCTACAGATCCACTGTATCCTGTATGGGTGTCTAGAGCTCTAACGCCGAGAGATGATGAAGACCAATCCAACGTGTCACGGATTGATAGAGGTTTAACCTTAGTGAAACTATTCTGAAAACTGCAAGAAATTACAAATGCAACTTTTTGGAAAGATTTCTTGTGTCTTTTATGTGCTAATTTCGCTATCTGTGTTTCTTAATGACTTCTTGGCGAGAAAAGCAATTTAACCCAGCTTAAGAAAATGTCAATATTAATGTGAACATAAAACAATTTTTAAACCAAAGCTTACACAAAGAAAGGTTAAATTATTCCTATAGATAAAAGAAGATTGAACTATTAATTAAACTGTTTAAAATAAGCAACTTTGTCCTGTGTACACGCAGTTCTACCTGTAGTTCGCAAATAGAGGTAGCATTTCCGTAACAAAGGAAGTTTGGTAACATTAATACATTGTATTTAACTCAATGGACATTATAGTTTATAGTTGCCTGCTGCAGCTGAAATTAGGAAATGTGGTCTAGGTTGTCCTCAGAAATGTGACTGCTTTAGAAGCGTGGATTATTTATATCCGTTTAGAAATGAGACCAAAACATGAAAGTTACAAATTTTGTGAGTAGTTTTAGCCTTGCCATTGTCGGTTACAAAGTTATGACGTCACTATTCAAAATATATTTTAAAGGAATGTCCCATGTGTGTATGTGTGCATGTATATACTTAACTTAAACAGGTGTGTTTGTAACTGCAAATAAACATAATGATATACATTTATTGGCTGGGTTCGAGGGAAACATTAGTTTGTCGGACCGAAGAACAAAACTGCTTGCTCGAGGCCGAAAGGCTTGGCGAAAGAAATTTTTATTTGTTATCCCTTTTATTATTTTTGGACATTCAATGCATGTATCTAGCTTGTGCTGTCATCCGTGATGTAAACTGGAGCCACACTCGGTCAAGTCTGTCACAATCGAACACCAACGAATGCAGATGAGATTTAAAGCTCTGTTGTGTGACGTAGGCGGTCCAACATCTCATCGATGGATCCAACATCTCGCTCAGCGGTCAAAAGGCATCGGTTTTTTATGAGCGCTCAGTAAAAAATTAAGAAATGTTAGTCTTTTCACGTATACATTTGCTTAGGAACAATTTTTTGAAAGGTATAACAAAAACAGCGTGATTGTGATTGCACATATTCTTAACCATTACAGGTCTTTATACTTCCCTAATATTGTAGGATCTGTGAGGAAACGGGTTATCAGAAAAAAAATCGGTGATTGGAACTTTACTGTTGCAGATCTTTTGCAAACAGAGTTAAACAATTAAAAAAAAACAAAATACAGAACTTTTGCTATTAAAACAACTGTAAGCAAATAAAATTTCAATTGATACAAATAATCCTAGTATTCGATTCTTATGCTCATTAGTGTTCTGTTAGTTCTTGCAATAATAGCATAGGCTTTTTCCACAGTGTACGAATATCAACAGATTCGTTTGAAGACATCATTTTGCAATTTCTATGGTCAATACAATGACATTATCGGCATATATAACAATCTATCATTAGGTCAAATGCTGACTGACGATTTTCATACAGTACCTATTGTTAGGCCATTATTTACATAATGAAATATCTACGGATTTTACCGTATACACGATCAGCTGGTGTGACCACGACAAGGAATGCTTAACTACTCCATGGCTCCTGATCCCGCTTCTGATATCATGAATGTCCATGTTTTCTCTTCTCCCGATTTGTATTGTAGAAATGGACTTCGAGTGTGAATACCATTCGTTATCTTTATATTTCATTTGTGAATTTAGAGGTCTCAATTTTTGTGAGCATTGTCAATAACATACATGTAATTGCTGAAGGCAGCAATGGCCTGTAATTATAAAAAAATTCAGGAATACTGAGTATATTGTTTTATCCGTTCCTCTGTTAAAATATCCCCTTTCTCAGATTCCTCTTATATTTTAAGCAGTTGCTTAACCAGTGATTGGAGGGGTGTACTGTACATGTGCAAGGAGGCTTGGGAATTTTCGTGTGACCCAATTAGTGGTTATCAAAATGACGTTATCTAGCATTTGAAAATTAATAAGGTCACATGTATAGCTGTGCAAAGTAAAGCTATATATAAATTAAAAGTAAGATCTTCATTTTAGGAGGCCATTTGAGACACTTATCATATATTGCTCTTTCTGAGTTTTCATATGCTGGTGTCATTTTAGTATGTTTGTGTGTTTGAGGGTGAGGGTGAGGGTGGGTGTGTTTGTGTTGGGAATGTGAAAGGTGGGAATCTCTGATGAACTGTGTGAGTGTGTGAGGAGGTACCTGGTCGTTGATTCTTGTGTACAAATACAGGGAAAACTGTATTTTGATGACATTTATGAAAATAAAAATAATGAAATCACCATCTCTTGTTGTTTAAACAGCATATTCTCAAAGAAGTTACCTCTTTTAAGCTCACCTTAGCCTATGGCTCAATTGAGCTTTTCTGATCAAAATAAGTCCATTACATGTATCTGTAGTTGTCAATGACATTGTCATTGTTGTCTTTAAAGACGTTTCACATTTTCATCATTTTCTCCATAACTACTATACTTATTTCAACCAAACATGGCACAGAGTATCTTTTGGTCAATTGCATTCAAATTTGTTCACATTAAGGGCCACATCATCTTCCAAGGGGAGATAATTAGGAAATGGTAAAAATTGTGTGTGTGTTTTTTGGTCTCAATTATCACTGAGCTAAATAGTTGAAACTTGAGCGAAAATTGCTGACATAGTCTTGATTCAGATTTGTTCAAATCACATGACCCCTTGGGATAGGATGGGGCCACAGTGTTTATGCCCAGGAACAGAGAAGAATAATGTATTTTCAATAAATAATCAGTGGAACCGAAATCCCAGCACATCTACCATGAAATTCAGAATTTTGAACAAGATGGTACCCATCTCTTATCCGCAACTCCTCCTACACAACTGAATAAAATTTAATGACAAAAATTCTCTGAAAATCTTGTTTTTGCTAGATAACGTCATTTTGATAACCACTAATTGGGTCACACGAAAATTCCCAAGCCTCCTTGCACATGTACAGTACACCCCTCCAATCACTGGTTAAGCAACTGCTTAAAATATAAGAGGAATCTGAGAAAGGGGATATTTTAACAGAGGATCTATGAACATGTAATGGTATTATAAGTTTGAATTTAGAATATCTTGAAAAGTTATCAGTAGGTCAGGTACCTTGCGTATGTCCTTAAAAAGAACTTTAAAGTGATCTTAAATCTAAGCTTTATGATAAACGTGATGGGTTTAACTTTTCGGTCGTCAACTTCTATGACTTAGGTTTTGCAGCAATATGCTGAATACCTTCATCACCTCAATACGGGGTTTATATCTCTCAGCTGATTCGATACACACAATGTCATGCCCTACGTATGAACAGTTTCTAAAACGAGGTAAGTTATTCACAAACAAGTTGATGATATAAGTTTTCATATTTTAGTTTGATACAATGACCTTGTCAGCAAAGGCGACTTATCGTTAAGTCAAATGCTGATTGATGTTTTTCATACTAATTGTTAAGTCATTGTTTATACACTGAATTGCTGGCGGATTCTTCCGTTATTACGCAATCATGACAAGGAGTACACGGCGGGTGTGACCGGTCGGTAGGGGATGCTCACTCCTCCATGGCATCTGATCCCACCTCTGATGTTTTAAAGGTCCTTGTTTGCGTTCTTACCTGATCAATACTAGTACTTAGGGCTCACGGCCAATGTTAGCGGTCAACATGAGAAGATTACTCCTTATGGGCATCTGATTCCACCTCTGGAATTTCCAGGAGACCGTGTTTTATGCCCTCTTCACATATTTGTATTGTTTATGGATTTCTTAGATCGATTACTGTTCTTATCTTTCCCTTTTACATATGTCAAACAGTTCCCCTTTTGAAATAAACATTCATCAATCAAACATCAAGAAAAGAAAGGCTGAGCAAACAATTCATCACAGTTTTGCAAGAATGCAACTACTGCATTTGGAAGCAAACTGTCCATACATATGAAAGATCTATATAAAATATATAATACATATTATTCCAGTTGTATATACTGAACCTTTCTCTAACAATTTTGATGATGGGACCTTAAGAAGAAAGAACAACAGCTGTGAATTTTAATTATACGATCTTCCTCCCAGGTATTTGTGAGATTGGACAAAAGCGATCGATTAACAATGAGCAATAATATTTTATCTGAAGTTGCAAAATACGTCTGGATTGACCCATGAGTTCATACATATGAAAACGATACAATTAGATATCAATGCTCTTGTAGGGTAGTCCTATGCTCTTTACCAGTTGAAATTAACATACAAACTATATGTGCATGCTCTTGAGGAATAACAGCTACTTTTGCTAAATTGTGCCAGAAATATGCAATGCAAGTCTGGATAAAGGATTCAGGCCTTTGGTTGGGTTAATGTTCACCCACGACTTTCCCCTCACCAAAATAGAGAGACTAAATTTGTTCAAGGACTGTATTTTACTTCAAGGGCATCAGACATACCATAAGAACTGGCGCCTGCAACATATGGCATTGTTTTATACACGTGTTGCATTTTTTTCTTTTTTGCTAAGAGGAACAGGATATAACACTGTATTTTTTCTGTTGACCTAATTACTGAAACAACTATGTCGCGAAAGAGAGAAACCAATTTCTTATTCTGTGCTAACACTGTTATATAAGTCGTACACGACAGAAACTGGTTAATGACTAGAAATATTTGTTTTGCGTGTTATCTCTCATCTTTCCCAGAATATCCTATTCCGTCCCCGTTTGTAGAACCTTGACTTTCCTTCACTGTTATTGTGCCGTTACAGAGTTATCTAATTAGACCTAACAGGAGATTTTTGTTCCCATAAAATAGACTTTATTGGATAATCATGATATCATCTTAATTTATTAACAACAATACTGATTCTTCTCTGGTATTAATACCAGTATCTTTTAAGTGAATCGTGACGTCTCTCAGGGCAATGTCATTCTGCAGTATAACGTCGTTGCCAGAAGTTCTATAACAAGTCATTCAGAGTTTAAGGTATTCTCTTACACGTCTCTATCCTTTTCTCAGCAGATGTCGTAATTATCTACGGTTGTTGCAAGCTTGTAGCAACACGATTCTGTACACAGAGTGGTGGGTGTAATGCTAAATCATTGTCAAGCAGACAACAGGCGAAAATCAACAAAGGATTGCATAAAATCATAATAAAAACAGTAAACTCCTATGTATACAAAATCTCTATGTAAGACACAGCATTTTATTAATTAAAGCAAAAGATTAGAAAGGTTTACAAATTATATGGGTATACAACATGTTTTAAGGAAAACAATGACACTGGAAATAAATTAACTGTTGATTCTCAGTCCGATAAGTTGCATTTAAACACCACCAACCAGTGAGTGAAGACGGGAAATACGGATCTTTTGTTGTTACGATATATTTACGATATATTTTGTCAAATATGGGTAAAGAACGATATTTTCCATGTATACCCATCTGCGTTTTTCAAAGTAAATCAGCAACCGCAAAACCGCAAATTACACAAAAAAAAGATGCTGTCGTATAACAGCGTAAGTGTTCATCTCTAAATATTTTTTGCCTTCGTATCTGGGTATCAAGACACAATAATATCACAAAATGTCCCTTAATCAGTCGTAAATGACCCCAGGTTGAATATCGAAATTCCGATACCTAAATACACATGTACAGGACACGCCTAGAACTATTCCAAAATACGATTGCAAGAATTCAGCCCTTATTTTTGTCCCATATCCTCCCTCCTTGGATGAAATTAGATATGTTGAAAGTTTAATAATTATTGAATATCTGCGTGGATTTCCCAATCGTATTTCTAATCATTCCAAAAGATGACTTGGCTGCTGTTGCAAAAAAGTAAAAGTTTAGGAAACCTGTTCTTGTAGTTTTAAAAGTGTCTTTTTTCGACACGTTTATCATCCCTAAATGAAGAATCTAGACGTCGAAAATTTATTTCCTATCTACAAAACGATTGTCAATACAATGCATCCTAGTGACCTTGAGAATGATACCACAGAGTTTGACACATGCATCTGTTTCATAATTGGATTTTTACTTGAAAAGACGTAAATGGTAATCTATCAACCAAGCTCTATGATAAACGTGATGGCTTGAACTTTTGTATCGTCAACTTCCCTTACTTATGCAGCAATATACCTTCATCACCTTGATACAGAGTTTTATATACTAGTATATAAAAATTGATTCGATACTCAAGAGCATGCTCTACGTATGAAACAGTCTTAACAATTTCTAAAACGAAGTAAATTATTGACAAACAAGTTGATGAAACAGAAATATCAGCAGTCTCGTTAAAAGTAATCATTTTGATGTTCTTTGGTCGATACAATGACCTTGTCAGCAAATACAATTTATCATTGAGTCAAATGATGACTCACCTCTTATACACATATGATGTACTAATTGTTAGTCCATTATTTATACACTGAATTGACGACGGATTTTTTCGTTATTTTCCTATCATGACTAGGAGCACATGGCGGGTTTGACCGATCGGCAGGGGATGATCACTCCTCCATGGCACCTGATCCCACCTATGATGTTTTGCAGGTCCGTGTTTGTTCTGCTCATACAGCTGTGTATTTTGTATTGTTTTTATGGACTTTTGATTTTGAATACTGTTCGTTTGAATACTGTATCTGCATATATTTCATTCAGAGGGAAACATTAAAATCATGTGCGGGTTAACTGTCTAATGACAGCATGTACTTTTAAAATGCGAAAATAAAATTTCTTATTTTCAAAATGTGAAAAAAAAATTCCTCACAATGTAAATGATATATTTTAGCCAAAAACCAATAACAAAAAAATGAGCCAATCCATTCCCGTAGGTAAAGGGAAAGAGTTTCGCTTTTATTTAATAATTTTACTAACGTAACAAACAGTCCCTGGGTCCGCGGTCATTCTTTGGGTTCATTACTACCATTATAACAAGAAAACATTGATGTAACCATCAATTGTCGCCCGGGAAATATATAAAGTAAACAATGAAAATGAGTTGATCATCAAACAGCTTCGATATGTGTGAAAAGGCATGCGTCTAATTGATGGAGACGATAGTCGCAAATATTTTGAAAACTTGTAGTCGGATAAAAACCAATCAAAAACGATACCATTTTAAACTTGATCAATTCCTCAAGTAAATGTTGACTGCATAAAATATAAATTGAAGTTAGACACACGCATCACCTATATAAATGTATTAATTTTCAATTTTAGAACATAAAACACGTTCGAACTGTGCGAATACGTTTTTATCCGAGAAGTAAAATTCGATGTTCTAAAAAAAGGGACCTGTCGTTTTTTCGATATTAAATGATAAGCAACTATTACATATGAAAAACGTTTATAATTTTACAGATTCATTTCATGGAAGTAAATATATTATGTATCTCGTAATTTATAAACGGAAAGAACATTGTGATTAACAATCTTTTCAATGTTTAGAAAACCTTTAATTCTAAATAACTACTCCCAACCAAATCCCCATACACCAACACTTAAACTTATATGTATAGAGCAGCCCGGTCCTCCGGGCTGCAATAACGACTCTAAAAGCTGAAAGTGAGGGCGTATGGGTTGTCCGCATCCCCAGATATTCCCCATTTTAATTTCAAGTGTGCTGTAACATCACAGACTTAGCCTTTCTGTTTGGTTTTTGCTCATATTGTTTGTTCAGCATGAACACTTGTCTGCCTCGGTATTCTTTTGTTTCTGCTTTATAACAAAAATACCTTGATCTTTAATCAAAGTTATAATGAATAAAATATTCAACTCTTTTTTAACATATCAGAATGTCATCTCCTGAATCTTTTAATCACATGTTCGAGCCTTCGGCTACTGTTTTATTTACAAACACCCTAAAATTACTGAGATGATGCTAAGGATTCAATTTTGCATGGAATTGAAAACAATATTTACAGACTTAGCACCAACTACCTTTATTCCTGGGGGTCAACAAGTAAAATATCGCACGTGTTCACCTCTTATTGGTTGCTGTAAATAACTTGCACCTGGAAATATATACCATGAGATCATCATCGCGGTTATAATCCAAGGACGTGACCACAATCAATGACAAAGAATCTGGTTTCCGCTCATTTTAACAATA
The DNA here is from genome assembly GCA_003671525.1 of Saccostrea glomerata. Lineage (NCBI taxonomy): Eukaryota > Metazoa > Mollusca > Bivalvia > Ostreida > Ostreidae > Saccostrea > Saccostrea glomerata. Next base: position 618,084 of record PRKT01000041.1, on the reverse strand, counting down.
TTCATCTATATTTTTTACACCTTCATTTCTGAAATTATAAGATAACGAATGCTTGTGTACTGAATATCGTGTTTCATACTCAAAGGTTAATCTGTGATCATACATTGCACTTTATTAATAATCTTTTATTGCATTCTTTAAATCTCATTTCATAATCTGTCTGCTAAAATATTAGTAGAAAAAAATTTCTTTGAACGAGGGTTTATATAGTTTAACATATCAATTTTACTGTCCAAAGAATCCATAGTACGAAGTAATTATGATTATTATAGATGTTTGAACTTTATTTTTGATTAACCATTTTGAAACTTAAAAAAGACATTTTCAAAAACTCATTTTAAAATGCTTATTGCTTTCTAAATACTTTTCAACTCTATCCTTTTTTATGAATTTTTAATTTTATTAAACTTTGTTCTTTGAATGATATGCAATAAAATGCATACCACTGTTTCAGGTTCTTCCGTATTTTACATTGTATTTGAAAATTTTAATTCATTTTTTGTCACGAGTTTACAGGAAACAAATTGAGAGAGATCAGTCAGGAGAGAAGTTTACATCGTAAAAATCTGAATTTATTAATAAATTTCAAGTCTAAAACCTGTTTTATGCTATTGATAACAGGAATATTTTTAAGAACTGTCCCTAATACTTTCACTAAGAAGAATAACAATCGATGGCTTTTCACTTTCATGAAGATTTTTTTTATATTGTATAGATACTCGTTAAGGAATTGATCTTTTTAGTCCTATTCATAAGATGTTTTTGAAAGCATTTGAAAAAAAAACATAAATGGAAAATATTAATAAGTTATTATTTCACATCGAATTAACATATCTTTTTTGATTTCCAAAACCTTGATAAAAATCTTTGGATGCAAACAAAGATACATAGCGGGTTCTAGTAAATGTTCTACCAAGCCCCCTTCTTTACTCCTCACTAAGATGTTAACAGTAGTGAAGGTGATACTCCAGGAGCACTGTGCAACAATACTAGTATATATTCGAGAAGTAGTGGAATCAGATGTGGATACTTTAAAATTACTAGGAACTTTTTAAAATTTGAAATCACAAAATTTTACCAAAATCAACAACATAAAAACTTACGACTTTTCAACTTTAAGTCTTTAAGTATGACAACCATTCTCCACGATAAATTGAAGTCCAACTTTTTTATATCATGAAAAGCTGCTTTTTCAATTAAATGGAATTCATAAATTAACTTACCTTGTCACTGGTCATTTGCAAAATTATTTTGTTAAAAATATTCGGATTGTACACATAAGTACTTTGAAGTTGATTTTAAAAAGATGCTTGATTTTCTGATTGACAATATCTACCAGTGCTAGTATGTGGTTTGTGGAGACCAATCCTAACAACAATCTACCGGAATTCCCATTGATACCAATTCCGAATTTTTCCAAAAGTGAAAAGAAGGAAACACTTGCTGTGATATCTTTTATTTGAAGCTCAGTGGGATACATTGTGTCGATATAAGAATGAAAATGACTTTTTGTTAATTGACAATACCTTATCGATATCTCTAAATATCGAGTTGAAGGCCTCAGCAGATGTTTTCTGTTCAAGTAAAGATTTTGAACAAATTCTGCTTCATATCAATAAAAAAAAAAACTGTGCCAAAAACGGGGCGCAATTGTATCTAAGGGGAAGTCTGACAGATTGTTGGAAGACGTGCTCACCAAAAACCACCCAGATATTGACCTCAGCATCTTTTTAAAATCAACTTTAGAGTAGTTGTGTGTACAACCAGAATTTTTTAAACAAAGTGACCAATGATAAGGTAAATAGATTTACTAGTTCCACTTTTTATGGAAAAAGAAGCTGTCAATGATGTCAGAAAACCTGGACTTTAATTTATCGTCGTATCCGTCGTCAATTTAGTGTACAAATAATGGACTAACAATTAATATGAAAAACGGCAGCATTTGAGTCGATGACAAATTGTATTTGCTGACAAGATCATTGTATCGACCATAGAACTTACGAAATTATGACTTTAAAAGGGACTGCTGATATTCTTGTTTCATCAACTTGTTTGTCAATAATTTACTTTGTTTTAGAAATTGTACATACGTAGAGCATGCTCTTGTGTATCGAATCAACTGAGATATATAAACTCCGTTGGCAGGTGATGAAGGTGTATTGGTGCATAAGTAAGGGAAGTTGGCGGTTGAAAAGTTTAAGTCATCACGTTTATCATGGAGCTTGGTTGTTAAATTACCATTAAGGGAAAGGGCTCAGTATTGATTAATGGGTAAGGCATTTTAATAATTATCAGGCAAAATGTACTAGTTCTAATGTTGTGTCCTAACAACTTAGTGTACTCGTGGCTAACTGGCCATAGTTGACTAGAGGTTTATTTCAATTTAAGTCGATCTGTTCTTTACTGTTCGTTACTGTTCTTTACATTTATTCAGTATTTAAAGAAAGGAGAACAAACAAAGGTTTCTTGCATGAAAATTCCTTTCAATGAACCATACTCTAAAGTTAATTAAACAAGAGGCCCATGGGCCACATCGCTCACCTGAGTAACTTGGGTGATGAAGTTCTTTACCAGATTTCTCCTCTTGCTATACCTCTCATGCCCCCCCCCCCTACACCCTCCCCTTTCATGATTTTAATACTTTTAAATCTACACTACCCCATGATGCTTTCACATAAGTTTCAGCTTTCCTGGCCCAGTGGTTCTTGAGAAGAAGATTCTATGAAGATTTTTCCTAAATATATCTATGTATAACTTGGATTCCCTATTGTGGCTCCGCCCTACCCCCAGGGGTCATGATTTTAACAATTTAATATCTACTCTACCCCAGAATGCTTCCACATAAGTTTCAGCTGTCCTGGCCCATTGGTTCTTGAGAAGAAGATTTTTTAATGATTTGTTCTATACATTTCTATGTAAAACTTATATTCCCTATTGTGGCCCAGCCCTACCCCCGGGGGTCAGGATTTTTACAATTTAATATCTACACTACCAAGGAAGCTTCCACATAAGTTTCAGCTTTCCTGGCTCAGTGGTTCTTGAGAAGAAGATTTTTAAAGATTTTTTCTATATATTTCTATGTAAAAATTGGACTCCCTTTTGTGGCCCCGCCCTACCCCCAGGGGTCATGATTTTAATAATTTATTTCTACACTACCCAAGGATGCTTCCACATAAGTTTCAGCTTTCCTGGCCCAGTGTTTCTTGAGAAGAAGATTTTTTAATGACCCCACCCTATTTTTGTCTTTTCTTGATTATCTCCCCTTGTAAGGGGAGTTAGCCCTTCATTTTAAGAATTTAAACTCCCTTTAACCTAAGGATGCTTTGTACCAAATTTGGTTGAAATTGGCCCATTGGTTCTTGAGAAGAAGTCGAAACTGTGAAAAGTTTACGGACGGACAGACGGACGGACGGAGAGACAGCTAGACGGACGGACGGAGGGACGACGGACAAAATGTGATCAGAAAAGCTTACTTGAGCCTTCGGCTCAGGTGAGCTAAAAATCTGAAAATCCAGAAGGAAAATGAGAAGAATTACAAAGCTTTATACAAGCACAAGTCATGTACATGTATATTCAGTTGATATTCAGACGAAATACAATTATTTATTACCTTCTACAGAAAAAGAAGTCTCTTGCTGTTGCTTTCAATTTGACATTTAAAAAATATCAACTTGCGGATTTGTCAATTCATATTGTAATATTATTTTAATATTCATTTTCATTGTTACGATCATTTGATATATCCCCTAAAACTGAAAATAAAAACACCACAAAGTCTTTCTGTACACATCTGTTTCATATTTGGATATTTTACTACAAGAAGACAGAAATGTCAAACTAACAACAAAACTTGAGGCAAGTTGATGACAGATAAATTGGTGATACAAGGATGGAAATGGTCTTGTTTTAAAGAAATATTTCCCAAATTTTATGGCCGATACAGTGACCTTGTAAGGTTGTTTAAGTTATTGAAATCACAAGTTTATTACGTATTTTCAGAATAATTGAGCATAAAATGTTAATTACTAGTATATACTGTAGTTCCCGTAAGGTAACGAGGAGAAGTAGAACTATGCTATGCCTTTTCATTTCTCTTAAAAGAATAGCAACATTTCTGTCCTGGAGGACTCAAAAAATCTTTTCACAATCCGAGTAATAAAACTGCATGGAAAACTTTCTTTTTCGAAAAAAATTGAAAAGGAGCCAGTGCCAAGAAATCTTCCGTATATGCATATTAGAGAAATGAGCGTCATAGAGAACGCTCAAAGCAATACAGAAAAGTAGATTACTCATTCTCCCATAAACTACATCTGATCTTATCTGAAAGGCGACATTGCTGTAGATAAGGAAAAAATTAAGTTTTTTTTTAATCAAATTATAATTTTTCTTACATCATTATCCGTGACATTCTGTAGAAGTACACGTATTTCTGACATCGGAAAGTATGTCTTGTAAAAGAGGCAAATCTTTATCAATAGATAACAAGAATGAAGGTTTTCTTATTTATGAACCTCTGTCACTTTGTTAATTTGGTCAAGATAATCCACTAGTAATTGTTCCTAGATCAAAGTTTTATATATTCCCAGGTGCCCCGTAATTTCTTTCTTCGATTAAAACTTACGTCCCTTTTCATGTATAGGCGATGCGGTCATTGAGGATATGTAGCGAACACACGCGATGTGCATAATGTGTGCAGAAACATAACATGTGTTTGGTACGAAAGTACCTGCCACCGACTCCGTCCGCTTCCAGTAAGCGCTTAAGTTCGAGTGCAACCTTTCGAAAAGGTCATTACTCGATTTTACGTGTGCTTTTTTAAAGCAATAACCTCTTTTTTTTCCTTGTCTTTCTCGTAGATTTACGGATTTGCATACTACTTTTCTTGTTACCAATTTTAGCTGATGGCGCTGTTATTAGTAGAAGATTTATTATATTTTAATCCCACATGCTTTGCATTTAGAATGCATGATTCTTTTACAGTTTCAGAAACTGCATCTCTCCGAATGATACAGTAGTTAAAAGCTAAAAACAATCAATGCATCGGGAATAAAAAAAAATGATGTTAGCTTTTTATGCACAAAACTTTTGGTGTAAATGTTGTTGATACCTAAAAGCAAGCTCAATTTTGGTCATCCTCCTATCGTCTGCTTCAGTAAGATCGATTCCCTGTCATTAGGAATTTAAAAAATGATGTTGTAAATCATGTGATTAAGAAAGCACAGAAGGTTCATTCGAGTTTCGTAATACGAGATTCGAAATTCGAGTTTCCAGATTCAAGATCCAACTGAACCAATCAGAAGGCGGTTTCAATATGCATGATTATTCTCCTTTATAAATTAAGTTTTTATTATCAAGATATCGTTGAATATCCATAATAACAAAAGGGCAATTTGCTTGAATAATAATGCAAGAAAAAATGTAATACATATCAAAACGATATTAACAATATTCTTTGTAATAATTTCTATCTCAGTAAATGGAAAAAAGAAACGAGTAGTCATTGCAAATTATGCCGCGTGAACGAAACTTCAAAACATCTCATTTTTGAATGTAGAAATGTTATTGAAATATGGAACAGATTAAGTTTGTATCTGGAAGCAAATGGAAACATGTTATAATTGGATTTAGCTCTGAGCGCAATAGAAAATTGTATTACTCAACGCACTCATCTCTTATGTTGCCTATAGAATTTACAAATATAAGATGTACAGTCGACCAAATTCCTTAGATGAAACTAGCTTTAAAATTTTCAATCATGTTGAATCTTCAATTTTTTTTATGCTTCCATTCTGAAAAATTTGAACTCTCTTGTAGACTACGAACTTTCTACAAATTTTGCATAAAATATTTCTGAATACAAGTATCAATTGTCTTAAGGTATTACTGTCATATTGTCTTATGTTAATGTAATTTGTCTGTTATATATATATTTCACCGTTTGTTTATATTAAGAAATGAAAATAAAATAAAAAAGAAAAACGATATAAAAAATAAATTTCGGGTTACATTTTGAAACATATTTATGAAACCTTAGTTTCTTTATTAAACAAAACAACAGATACATACATGTGAAATATTATGCGGTCTTATCGTTGAATAGCGAAATTAGTAGGTCGATAAATTGTTTAAAATGTACTTTGGGGGACGAGAAAATTATGATTGATATGAAATACTTGGTATACATTTGTCTTTACAATGCACAGTGATTAAACTTAAAAAGATATTGGCTTATCCGAGTTTCCTCTATTTTTAAACATTTTTTTTTATAGAAAAAGTCAGTTATCTTTATAAGCGTTCGAATTTAAATTTGTCTTATTTTCACCTACAGACTTCGATTAGTAATTATTACGCATATGAAAAAAGAAACAAAAACTAAAAGATATGCACAATGATAAAATAATCCATATAAGATAGATTCCTTGACCTGTCAAACGAAGGCCTGATAATTGATAAGAAGAAAGTCAGCACAAAAATGATCCTTTGGGCCATTATTAAAAATGTTTTTGCTTCCACTAACCCGACCGTTATATATAGCAGGTTATGATATTATATTTGCTAAAATGTTCATTAATATAAAACGACCATATGTTACAGTAATTTACGAAATTTATTTATGTTGACTTTAAGCTAGATTATTAAAATCCTGCAACATTAACTTATGTGTAGGAAACCAACTTCGAATTAAAAATTGCTTACTCAGGGCATCCTCCTCATATGGAATTTAAGTACAAAATCAATTTGAACTTTCATATAATTATATATTGGATTCCGAAACTTCATAAGAATCCTTATAAACAAAGATACATAGCGTGTTCCAGTAAATGTTCAACCAAGTCTCTTTATTTACTCTTCACCAAGATATCAACAGTAGTGAAGTAGAAACTTCAACAATACTGTGCAACAATATATTCAAGAAGTGGTGTAAATCAGATGCGGGTACTTGAAAATTCCAAGGATATTTTAGACAATTTGAAATCAAAAGATTTTACCACAATCAACGGCTTAAAACTTATTTATACACAACCATTCCACACGATAAATTCAAGTCCAGGATTTTCGATATCATTGACAGCTGGTTTTTTCAATAGAAATGGAACTCGTAAATTAACTTACCTTATCATTGGTCATTTGCAAAATTATTTTGTTAAAACATTCTTGTTATACACACAAATTCTCTGAAGTTTATATTAAAAAGATGCTGTTTCTGATTGACAATATCTATGTTGTTTTTGGGGACCAAGTCTTCTAACAATCTACTAGAATTCAGGGTAACAGTTGCGCCCCGTTATTAGCAGACCTATTTTTGTATTCATATGAAGCAAAATTTGTGCAAAATCTTATGTATGAAAAGGAGACAACACTTGCTGTGGCCTTCAACTCGACATTTAGATATATCGACGACGTAGTGTCAATCAACAATGATAATTTCCATTCTTATGTCGATACGATACATCCTGTTGAGTTTGAAATAAAAGATACCACAGAGTCTGACACATCTGTTTCATATTTGGATATTTTACTTGAAAAAGACGATAATGGTAATCTAATAACCAAGCTCTATGATAAAGGTGATGAATTTAACTTAACAATCGACAACTTCCCTTACTTATGCAGCAGTATACCTTCACCTGCATACGACGTTTATATCTCTCAGTTCATTCGATACGCAAGAGAATGTTCTCCGTATGAACAATTTCTAAAATGATAAATGAATGGTAAATTACTGACACACAAGTTGATGAAACAAGAATATCAGCAGTCTCGTTTAAAGTTCTATGGTCGATACAATGACCTTGTCAGCAAATAAAATTTATCATTGAGTCAAGTGCTTACTGATGTTTTTCATTCTAATTATTAGTCCATTGTGAATTGGCGACGGATTTTCCCATTATTTCCCGATCATGACAAGGAGCTCACGGTGGATGTGACCGGTCGGCAGTGGATGCTGACTCCTCCATGGCGCCTAATCCCACTTCTGATGTTTTGGAGGTCCGTATTTGCTCTGGTCCCATTTTTTTTATTGTTTTATAAACTTTTGATCTTGAATACTGTTCGTTATCTTCATATGTTTCATTATAGCAGATAATATTTTGGTATGGAGAAAAGATAGAGGCATGGTAGAGCATTAGCTGATCCCATCCATGCCTGTCATTGTACGAATCTTTATGAAGTGAATTAAAGTAAAGGGATAGATCGAACACACCTTGACATACTGGAATGTTGAAAATATGAAGTGTACTGAAATGTGATTTCTTGAAAAGTGAACCGAGACTTTATGAAGGATTTCAAGACGAAAAATTAAAACCAGGTTGCTCCAAAATAAAGTTATAATAATGAACCTTACAAACAAAGACGATATTGTTACCAACCTTGTTTGCTGGAATTATTACTTATTTTTCATGTAGTCCCTCTTACTCTTTTATCAGCTCCAGTTTAGTGAAACGGAAGAATATATGGTTCTTGCTTTGCCTTTTCCTTTTCTTCTACGATTCTTTAATGTATTTCTAAAACATCATAGATCTAATGTACGAACTCTGCAAAATGGGATTTAGATTAAATTCGCTTTTCATGACATGGAAGAAAAAAGTTTGCAAAGAAGGTTTGAATTACAGGATTCTCTGAAAGAAATACACATTGACCCATATACAGGAGGCCTTGTATTGTAAGATTGATAAGAATTAACATAACCTAAAATTCAGGTGGAAATCCTCAGGGGTTTGGTTCTTGATCAATGGATTATATGCACTGCAGCTAGTGATTTGACTCTGTGTTTGAAGATCCGCGTGATATATCTAATCCCCATAAGTTACGGTTTTATAAATCTTTTGTTGATACAAAACCTTATCAAAGTGTTGTGGGAGTTGAAAAACAAGATACAATGTACCGGTATTATTTCCAGCAAATGACAAAAAAAAGATGATTCTAAATGAAATTTTAATTGAGAAAAATCGTGTAGACGTATACCACGCCCAATACTCTTAATGCCCAATAATCACTACCTACTGCGCATGCTCTACTGTTGATCCTCGGTACTTTAAAATGAATCGGGTTTACATTAATGAAATTTTTGATTGATTTGAAACAATGTTAAAATGTTCTAATCCTTGTCAGATCTGGTAAAGATATAAATTGTTTTCAAAATAAGTTGCTGTTGTCATAGAAAAACATCTACATCTATTTAAAAAATATCTATCGATCTTCATATCTTTCATTTGGTATAAAATTTGCCTTATAATTAAAAATATGTAAAATCTGCGAATTAGAGTTTAAATTAGTCCATGAATACATTTAGAAAATAAGAAATTTCATTACATAAGATATTTCCTTTTAAATTTTGAGAATGACCCACAAAATAGGCGCTGAAGGGTCGCCTTAAACCGCTTCTTAAAAGCAGTACTCATGGCGTTGTAAATGATCGGATTCATGCAGCTATTTGTTAATCCGAAAAAGTACGTCATCAGCATGGTAAATACGTAGTTTTCCTTGTCAAAAAAGCTTGTCTTATAAAACGACTGTTGCAGCACGCTCACAATAGACACGATATAGTGTGGAGACCAGGCGAGGATGAACGCCACAGCTATCACAATAACCATTTGAGCCACCTGTAAAGAAGGCATATCAAAATATTGAAATCATCAGTAATAGACCGTGACTTTGAAATATTACTAATAAAATGAGAATTCTTTATACATGATATTTCATAAGTTAAAAAATACCCGAAGTAGTCACTACAGTTAAGATATCAGTAAATTAATGTTTATAATATTACACAGTACACGTGTATTTACCTTTCGTTTGTTATTTTCCCGCCTTCTTCTTATACACCTTGTCAGATTAGGAAAATCCACATTGAATGGCTGAACGATTCTGATGGCAAGTTTACTACATGTTACAATAATAACCAACATAGGGATAAAATACATGATTAGAAACAGCAGGATGAAGAACACTCTCCTTACACTACCCGTGCCTCCATCTAATGCGTCGAAGTTATCTGTACATGTAATTAAGGATACACTTCCCAAATCACTGGTAATGGTAAAGGGGTATGAAGTTGAATAGAGGAAGGGGATACAGAGAATCAGAGCTGTGATCCAGGCTGCCGCTATTATCTTCTTAGTTCTGCCTTCGCTTTTGATCTTCGCTGAGAGCGGGTAGAATACTGCATAATATCTATTAAAAAGAAATAAGAAAAGAACTCATGTGTATTCAATATTTATCATAACGTGACAAATCCTTGCAAAAATTGAAAATATCATTAAATGAAACTCATCATTAAGCAAGGCATTACCATAAATTCTAAACAGGAATCCTCTCAGATAATTTTTACTTAGGAAATTTCAGGACCCCAATATGATTCAGTTTCATATTGCCCATAGGCGCTTGGGTCAAAGATACTGTATATTTTTTCAATAATGAATTGTCGAAGAAATTTGAACTATACTCGTAATTTTTTTTTTCAGTGCACAGTATTAATTTTTCTGCTTGATCTATACACTAGAATGTCACGGAATACTTTCTTTTATTTTTAGAGTACAGCTGGGTATGTCATTTTTGAATCGTGCATAATATCAAATTTCCGTGAAATTCTAAAAAAAAAATTAATACTGTGCACTGAGAAATTCCGATATTGTTTTTTTTTTTCAAAATAAATGAATTTCCAATTTCCAATCTAAAAAGAAATTGAAAATAGTTAAGAATACGCTTTGTAAATAAAAAAAAAATCTAAAAGGCATTGATTTTTATAGAAATATGTTCATTGCTTAGTTTTAGATCTAGTTTAATTAGGTCTTCATGACGATGACATATATGCCTTATGCAATGGTAAAGATTCAGCGTCCATATTCCATATTTTCTATATTAACCCTGTTTTGTAACCATAGGAAATTAAGAAAATATTTTGTGACCTAACCTTACTATGCCTGAACCCACATAAAATCATGGTACTTCTAAATCAGTAAGACTTAAATCTACACTCAATCTTTTTCAAAACGCTTTCATTTAAATTACAAGACTTTTAAATGAATCCATCCTATTTTTATTTTTATCTCCCATGGGAAAGAGGTATTTGTATTTTCAGCAAACTTAAATCCCTCTAACTCAGAAATGCCCGTGCTTTGTGCCAAATTTGATTGAATTAGGCCCAATGGTTCTGAAGTAGAAGATCAAATAAGAAAATGATACAGAGACATCGCCAAAAGACACCCAGCTATTACATTTGATTTTTTTTCTTCAATTTACTGCCATTAGGTAAATAAAAAAAAATTAATAATATAGAACCACAGGCACTGGAAGTTAATGTAAATATATAGTATGTGCATGTATAAAACAAGAATAGATATGGGTTACCCCATATCCAAAGATATTCGACTGTTAGATTTAATATGTTTAACAGTGTTTATAATGACGTTAATAAAAAAAAACTGCACTGTCTAATTATGGAACTGTTGTAAATATCGTGATTCCATAGCATTACGGTCACCCAGTCTCCTAACAAACAGTACACATAGGCCTACATGTACCTGTAGCCTTGGTCTACACACGTGCAATGGAGCTGTCACACGCATCCAGCGAGCTCGGAGAAACACGTTTTGTTTTGCCGAGAAGTTACGGTGTCAGACAAAACTTTTCTTTTCTTAATTAGATCATATAAATACGAATTCTGATTAATAAAAATTATACAATCCCTGTTGAACTTTATATAGTTTGTTCTAACATTTGCATCTGCAACAACTTGTGTTTAAAATGGCCGGGTTGGGAAAATCAGGACCGGGTCGGAAAATTCTAAACTGAAAACATGGAAAACCTTTTTTGTTTTGAAAATAACTGAAATATACTAATGTATTTGTCGCAGAAATTACTTACATTATTCAAGTTCTATATATAATGGTATGCTGAACTTCAACACGAACCCGAATCTCCAACCCATGCAGTTCTCGTTTTGCCACACATACCCTACAGTTTACAAAGTGTACACACGAGCAGGCCAGGGATTGAAAATTCCGTCATTTAATAATACACACACACAGAATGATTAATTTTTTCTTTAAGAATAAATTGTATGATAATTAACGGACTATAAAAATGTACTTAATACAATTGTTGATATAGTATTATCAATTCATTGGTGAAAAGATATGAATCGAAGAATGACCTAATTATTCTCTGTTATCAAACACGTAAAAAAAAAAAAGGCTGAGGAGGGAGCGAGCGTAGGAATATTGATATTTTTTATTTGCATTTCGGGGGGAAAGTGACTTTCTAATGATATTTTGACGTTATTTTTGATTTCTTTAACCTATGACATACACAACTTTACTCTTATCATGAACAATAATGTTGTATCTACTTATCATGATGGAATTATTTTGGTCGGACCAATATGTGTGAGCTGCCGCTGAATACAGTTATATATCTTGCAAAGATAGTATGCATTGATCGAATATATAGAAAAAAAAAGAAGGGTAGGAAACGCTTTTGGAGGCAAATTCGGGTTTGGGGTATTGTAGGCCTTTCTCAGAAAACTTGACGTGATTAATCGTTCACATACAACTTACTTTCAATATATGTACCGTTTGGATCCGCTCCAATGCCGTCCCTTCGAGGAAAAAGTTGTTTTTTATACCTCCAAATGCCTAAGGATTTCGCTAGACTGCCGTACTTCCGGTTTATCCAAACTGAATAGTAAGGTAACTTCTGATTGGTCAATAATAAAATTTCATTTAGACAGCTGGATAGACATGAAGCGAGAAACAATTTATTTGTCATGATATGTTCAACAATTGTTGAAGAGTTAGTTGCAGTTTACATATTTTAGCCTTTTCACAATTAATTTCTACGAATAATGAAGAATATTAGTATAGTATAAAAAAAAAAATGTTGTTCATGTGTATGACATTGACCAATCAAAACTTACCTTTTTATTCAGTTTGGATAAACCGGAAGTAAGGCAGTCTAGCGAAATTCTTGGAGGTATAAAAACATCTTTTTCTGCGAAGGAACGGCATTGGAGCGGAACGAAACGGTACATATATTGATAGTAAGTTGTATGTGAAAGATTTATCGCGTCAAGTCTTCTGAGAAAAGCCCACAATATCCCAAACCCATATTTGCCTCAAAAAGAGTGTCCTACCCTTCTTTTTTTATACATGCACATACTATATATTTACATTAACTTCCAGTGCCCGTGTATAGAACAGGGCAAAAAAATTCCATTTAGCAAAGTTTGAGATAAAATTGAAACGATTAAAAGAATTATTGCATTAAAATGCTTTTGATATTGTACCAGTAACTGTCCTTTAGTCTGCATTTCATTTTAATGGTAAAATTATGAACTCCCTTGCAATTGTAAAACTTTCTAATTGCGATTGTTAACGTCATTAATTTTCTGAATACCCCATGAGGATTATAAAAACGATAAATTGAAATGTATAATCTTTGAAAGGTCGAGTGAAAAACCCATTATAGATTCATAACAGACAAAATAGTATTCGAAATGCTACACTCATTAGAAATGCAACACCAGTTAGAAATGCAACACTCTTGAACCTTAATCTTGTTGTTCATCTAGTAAATAAAGAGATATATATATCCTTTCTAAAATCCCTTTATTCCCAAGTTGATATCTTTGCAGAATTCCTCCAAAAAGGACATAAATCGTAAAGAGTTAAATTTCTTGCGTAGTAACATCAATCAAGGACCGAGAAATACTGATTCTGTTTAAGGATGTAGGCTGAAGTCGAGATTTTGTACTCTTGTGACTCTCTCGGCGCCTAGCAATTGTTTTAATTGAATAGGGAGAATTTTACTCAAATTGATTATACTCAAGAAGTTCATTTACAGACGAAAATTTAATGGACACTGAATAAAAAAATTAGACACTTTACTGGTGAATTGGCATGGTGGTAATTTCGTTGCTTAACAAAAATGAGATTACCTAACAAAGAAAACGCTTATTGCATGTCTATGTTGGAGCAAAATGGACATATCTAAAATAAACTTATTCAAGATAGCTAGCTAAAAAACTGTCATCCAAATTGTCAGTATAGATATATACAATTTGAAGTACATTGCACTGGGTAAAATTTGGTGAAGCACAGCAACGAAAGAAGTCAGAAAAAAAATCAAAGTACTCAAAAGTACAAAGAGCCGGGCTCATTTACAGAGTAGAATGGATTTCTTACACATGTTACATGAATCTCACAACAAAGCTTTCAAATAATAATTTTAAAATCCCAGAAAACAGTGCTCCTGTGCCACAATGCTCATTTGAGTCAAAAGCTTTTGCAGCATGGGTGTGATAAATTCAAAGAAATGGACAGACGAGGGAACATGTTTGCCAGAAACTCTCAAACGAGTCTCTGCTTGGTTATAGGTTTATTTCGATCAATTGACTGATCATTCAAAATCATCAAAGTTTCTTTTTCTATGTCACATTAGATTAGCTGATATCCTGTGAGCTCCATTGTTATAAAAAAATGGCAGTCACATTAAGGCCGTGACTTGAATAGAAATATTCTTTGTAGTCAGGAAATTGAAAATATCAGTTCTACACCTAATGTAGACATAATATAACGGACATTGTTTGATTAGAAAAGCCCATTTGATCATATAGTTCAGATGAGCTTAAAAGAATAAATTTTACACAATGCTCCCTGTATTTTTTAAAATAAAATATTCAGTTCATGATATGCAGTGTGTATATATGATTTCACATTATTAATTTAACAAAGTGAGGCGTTTTAATGGAGAACTGTGCTCTGTATCATTCTTAAACGTCTCATTATTAAATACATCCTTAACACTGCTGGAATTAGATCGAATGTCAAATACTCCTGTACCCAATATAATATCAGGTCCAGTCTTAGAACTTTCTTCCATATGTCCATTTGATATACAAATACAATCGGTGTTCCTTGAGAACTTCACTCGAGACTCCTTGCCCGAGGTCCGTATTTTATCCAGCTTCGCCGTATCTTCGTTTTCACTATTGCTACTTTGGCCTTCTTTATATCTTGTGTTTGTTGTCCCTCGGCTGTTATCGGAACTACTATTATGAAGAGGTTCATCCTCTGCTTCGTTAAAACTTCTCGTCGCAGAAGTCACATTTGTTGACCTTCGCTGAATGATGCTCCCATTCCTGTATTTCAGAATTTTCTGACGGCAGTAAATAAAATTACAAAAAATACGACACAGTGTCCGTTTGAAACTCTGTCGGAATTTTTCGCTCATGACGGTGTAAATAAAAGGGTTGACACAACTGTTAATGAATCCAAACAAGTGTGCACTCAGCATGGTGAAAACGAAATTAGATTTTTGGAGGAAGTTTTCTGGCTGTAGAACGGAGACAATGCTGACTATGTACATCGGGGACCATGCAACGAAGAAAGCGATCGCAACAACTATCACCATGCGGGCAACCTGGAAAAAAAGCACCAATAGAGTTCAAGTTAATAGTGACCAAATAATAAACTTAATTAAATTAATATGATCGGATCGGGGATCCTCTCTTTCTATAAGCTACGTCTATGTCACTATGTTGATGTATGTGACTGAATCCTCCCTTTCCGATTACTACATAGGGCCTATCTGTCTTTAATGCTCATTGATTAAACCCTACACGTACCTACGAGTTTGTATCACTTATGTTGAGACATGTGAATAAATTCTTTATTTACATACTAGTTTGTGTCACTTACATGTATGTCGATACATATGATTGAATCCTACATTCACCTTCAACTTTGTGTCAGCAATGACGATAAATATAATTAAATTCTAAATTTAATTTTAAGTTTGTGACGGTGTGTTCCCCGAATGGCTACTGGAATAAAACAACAAGTAATTATCACACTCAATTAAGGGGCCCTCTAAGGGGTACAGGTAGAATTACCTGTGCTTACCTGGATAAGCAATATTTTCTAAATCCAATTTATTCATTCAATTTTATTAAGGTAAAGTTAAGATTTCAGAAAAATGAATTTTTCATTGTACCTTTATTTTAATTTTTTCCCCAAGCTATTACGGTAATAGTATTGAATGAGAACTTACAAATTATTATCCCCTTTTTGTGCTACATTTTCAAACTCTTTTCGATAAATTAACACAAGTGTTTTTTTTTCCTTAAAATAATATACCGGTAGATATATGTGTATGAGAATTTGATAAAGTGTTTCTATAAAGTTTTGTTTAATTTTTTTTATCTATCTATCATTTTTTAATTATCATTACATAGTGCAAAAATACAGTATATGATGTACATTAAAATCTATTACTAACGATGAACTTACAAATTATATTATCCCCTTTTTGTGCTACATTTTCAAACTCTTTTAGATGAATTGACAGAAATGTTTTTTTATTCGTAAAATAATATAGATATTCATGTATGATAAATAAAGTGTTTCTATCAAGTTTTCCTCAATTTATTTATTTATTATTTTTTATTATCAAAACATTCTATTAAATAATCATAAAATACACATGGAGTTTATGAACTTCTTCACCTTGCATAGCAATTCTTTAGGTGCGAAGAAATATATGGAGATGGACTAAATAAATTGTAAATATGTGTGATATGAGAGTGAAACAGTGTTATCTCATATATAATGTGAAAATCAGTGCTGCTAATCAATAGAACTTCAAGATTATTTATAGTTTTTAATATGTTATGTGCTTGTAAAATTATTTATTTAAAAAAATATGTATTATACAAAATATTTATATAGTGCTCAAATTTAAAAAAAAGAAAAGAAATAAACTCCCATTTTATTTTGTTTCAATTCTGGTAGCTGGTAGATTATTCATACAGGTAATTCTACCTGTACCCCATAGAGGGCCCCTTAATTGAGTGTGATAATTACTTGTTATTTTATTCCAGTAGCCATTCGGGGAATAAACCTTTGTGACATACTAGGTCATCCTATATAGAGACAAACACGTTTGTTTTCTTAACAATTTCATGGTCAAGGACTAGCTGATGGCTGATTCCAAATAATTATACAATTAACTCTAATTTGTGTTGCAGTGCCAGAAGGTGCTTTTTATCAATATTTCATTTTTTTTTATCATGCATGCATGTTTTACTGTGTTATATTTACATCCACTGAATATGTTCTCCTTTATTTCTTAAGAAAACCCATTGCGTTAATCAGTGCATGAACTACACTAGGGATGTCATCTGTATCAATTTCTTGATCAGTGGCTGTTCCATCAATGAAACGTACAAAGACGTTTGCATCATTAATACAATAATTAATCATTTTAATCCTACCTTAAATGATTATTGAAACAGATATAAATATAAACAATAAAATGTCTTTCTTTGGTTGTTAGTACGGGAATGAATGTTGCAGCTATTGCAGAAAAAAAAATTACATAACCCGCTTACTGTTTTTTCTTCAACAGCTGCTACATTCCCGAACTAACAACCAAAGAAAGACATTTTATTGTTTAAATTTTATTGCGTGGATCCTGGGGTTCACGCAAAAAAATACATAAGCAAGGTTAAATTGGATGCTGGTGGGGAAAGATAGCTTGCGCTAGAGTGCTTGACAGGTTACCCGTTTAGATAACTCGTTTTAATTCGATAGAGAAAATGAGGGTAATTCATCTTTAAAATATTTTTATCCCCCAGTCTTTCAGTCGGATTAAAGCAATCTCAAAGCCTGTGGCAAAACAATGTTTTAACCTCTTGCCATATTACACCGTCTTCAAGAGATTTTCATTGAATGATTTATGTCCTTTTCCAAAACAAAAAAAAATTGGAAATAGCATGTTCTCAGCTGCTGATCAGAAAATGGACTTGAAATCCCAGTTAAGATGTCAGTGTCAATTTACTGACTGAATGGTGACAAGTAACAAAAAAACTTTGCTGTAAACAGTAGAGGAGGTAGTAAGACTGATTGGAAAATCAATCAGTTGTTGATTTCTTGTGACAAGATTTGTGAGGAATACATCAGTCATCTACTCTGCTTTCTCTCACTTAGACATTACTAAGAGGACATTAAGGCATCAAAATTTTAAACTAGCCTTTTATTATTACTTGATCATGTACAAATGCTATACAGATGGCCATGATATAAATATTCTCAAAAGTTCGAATTTGGAATACTAGTAGTACGAGAACTTTAAAAACCTCATTCTTGGAATGGTTTTTGCAGAATTCCTAATATTCTAATGAGAATGATCATCATTTAGTGTACAGGAAGATGATGACAGAATCATTTTCTTAAAATTATAATTCTTGTAAATGCAATACCAGTAGCTCAGTTTAATTTGAAATCTTAAATGCTATCGTTTTCATTCTAATTTTTGTGTATACGTGACAAGAAAAAAAGGTCTTACCTTTCTTTTATTTACTTCATGGCGCCGTCTAGCGGCGGGATCCTGTTTGCAAGGTGCTGAATTTCCTACGACAAACGGCCTGGTCAGACATATGGCGATTTTTGTGCATGTGACAACTATAATGGTCAGTGGGTTAAAATACATTACGACGAACAAAATGACAAAAAAGATTCTTCGGAAGTTCCCTGTTTGTCCATCCAGTTCGTCAAAGCGATCTGTGCATGTTTCTCTGGAAATTGATCCCAGTTCGCTGATTATTGTGAAAGGGTCTGACCGACTAAAACAATAGGGTGTGGCCAAAATGGCTGGAATGATCCAAGTAGCTGCAATTATTCTTTTGGTCCGTGACTTGCTGTTTACTTTCATAGCTGATAAAGGGTGGACGATGGCATAGTACCTGAAGAAAAGTGCATTATCAGAATAACATAACTGTGGTGTTCTGCGGAATTTCACATACATTTTTAAGATCTTTCTATTTGAATTCACCACTTGTTGAATCCTTTGATATGTAGAGTATTGATATTGGATACGTCTATTAGTTTTGGGGAGAGGTAAGATCAATTTGTTAGTAAGTGCTAGGAGACATCAAGACAGGTAGGGCCAGGTTTATTTCACAGACAGTATCAATCATTTAAACATGTAAATTAAGAAACTATTTAAACTTTTCGACATCCATTGAACAACTTGAAATTTGTATTTTATCTAAAGATGCATAAGATACATTAGTAAGTACTTTTAAAATTACTGGCGTATAAAATATCAAAACTTGAAGCAATAATGACTTTGTCGTGCAATAAACGTTCTGAAAGTCTTTCACTTTTTAAAACCAGGTGTTGACATTTCATGCTGTGCATACGGAAATAAATTACGGAGATAGCTTTGGGAATAGAGCTTGTTATAATGTGTATAGCGACGGAAACA
This sequence comes from Saccostrea glomerata, assembly GCA_003671525.1. Taxonomy (NCBI): domain Eukaryota; kingdom Metazoa; phylum Mollusca; class Bivalvia; order Ostreida; family Ostreidae; genus Saccostrea; species Saccostrea glomerata. The sequence goes on along the minus strand of PRKT01000041.1, from coordinate 598,818 downwards.
GTGTGGCAGTAAAGCCAAACAGGGAACCAGTTTACGACAAGAAGTACGTACTCCCATTGTAGTCTTCCGCCAAAGTCGACTCTCCTTAATCAAATTGTTGCGCGTTAAAACATGTCCAATTTTTCCTCATAATTTCACCAGCGTTCTTTCGTTTTCTCTTATACTGAACGCAAAAGGACGATGACTGTGAGTTGCAAGTGCCATTGCTTATATTATGTCTCGACAAATGCAAGTTCAAACACCTATAATGATTAACGATTATGATTACGATCATATTCTTATTTGAAAACAGAAAAACTTAGGAACCCTTCACCTCCGTAAATTGCTAGGGATTGTATCATTTATTGTGGATGTTGAGGAAAAAATGTTAATTCAGTGTGCTTGTTTTTGTTACTTGCGGTCGACACTTTTATCAAAAGCATATAGTAAAAACAATCCATTTGAAAAATACTTCCGGTGTAAACCGGAAGTCCGCGTTCTTTTTTTCCGAATTCATTCAAACTGCTATAATATGACTTGTTTCGTTGTCTTTTTTTTGCGTTATCGTACAACGCTTATTCGTAAATGTGATATACGGTTTTTCACATCTTTTTGATTTTCGATTTCAACCAAGAGTTACGTCTTGGCAGCCGGAAATATCCGTACCGAAACAGGAAATATTTGAAACATGAAACGTTTTATATAGTTTTTAGGAACATCCTTATTTTAATTTTTTTTTCTTATTTTAAAATACGTTTACACAACACATTACTTTTGACGCCTTTCGTCCATCTGCAGACATTTTCCCTTCTCTGCAGCGAGATTTACTCTAGGTACTATCAGTACCATCATTATAAAGAGAGCAGAAAATATACACCTTTGTTTAGTAGAATTCCATTCTATTATTAGAGTGACTATTGGCGTGAGTTGTAAAGGGTTCGTTAATATTCAATAAATATATGATGAATAAAAAATGTACCATACAATTGACAATCATTGCTTTCATTGATTAACGTTTACTTCCCCTCAAGAATATTTCATTTTAAAAACTTAAAATAAAGGGAGGGGTGGATGACAACAGCACATCTGTTTCATTATAGATATTATACTACAAAAAGTTGTTAATGGTAATTAAGAAAAGAAGATTTATGATAAACGTGATGACAAACTTTTCAATCGTCAACTTCCCTTAATTATGCAGCAATATACCTTCATCAGCTGCATACGGAGTTTACATCTCAGTTGATTCGATATACGCAAGAGCATGCTCTACGTATGAACAATTTCTAAAACGAGGTAAAATTATTGATATACATTGTCAAATTGATGAAACAAGAATATCAGCAGTCTCGTTTAAAGTCATCATTTCGTAAGTTCTATGGTCAATTCGATACGCAAGAGCATGATCTAGATCTACGTATGAACAATTTCAAAGTCATAATAACGTAAGTTCTCTGATCGATACTATTACCTTGTTAGCCAATGCACTCTATCATTATTTTTAAAATCATATTATGCTGACTGACGTTTTTCATGCTCCTTGTAAGACAGTTATTTACAACTTCCGACGGATTTTTCCGTTTTTTCACGATTATGACAAGGAGAACACGGTGGGGTGTGACCGGTAGGCAGGGGACACTAACTCCTCCATGACACCTGATCCCACCTTTCATGTTTAAAGGTACGTGTTTTCCTTGCTCCAAAATTTGTATTGTTTGATGGGTTTTGAGCTTGAATACTGTTCGTTATTTCCTAATATTTCATCAGAAACCCCCTTGTTTCTCTTTTTATAAGTAATCTTATTTCAATGTTTAAATCATCGAAGATTATAAATTATATATATTTTTTGAAGTAATTCTTTTTTTTGCAATGTTATGATTGCATATATTAAACATTATGTTAGACCATGAGTCATTGAAATTTTTTCTGCACTAATGTTAACCATTTCAATAAAAAAAATAAAACGATTTTTCTTCAAGAGTGCTTCATTGTTTTAGGAGAGTTTTTCTAAGTTAAAAAAGGCACGGATCTTATTATTTTTAGCTCACCTGAGCCGGAGGCTCAAGTGAGCTTTTCTGATCAAAATTTGTCCGTTGTTTGTCGTCGTCGTTGGCGTCGTCGTCGTCGTTGTCGTCGTCGTCGTAAACTTTTCACATTTTCATCTTCTCAAGAACCACTGGGCCAATTTCAACCAAACTTGGCACAAAGTATCCCTAGGTGAAGGGGATTCAAGTTTGTTCAAATGAAGGGCAACGCCCTTTTCCAAGGGGAGATAATTATGGATTAGTGAAAAATTAATGGCATTTTTAAAAAATCTTCTTCTCAAGAACCACTGGGCCAAGAAAGATGAAACTCATGTGGAAGCATCCTCAGGTAGTGTAGGTTCAAATTTGTTCAAATGATGACGCCCGGGGGTAGGATGGGGCCACAATGGCCGATCAAATTTTTATATAGGAGTATATAGGGAAAATCTTTAAAAATCTTCTTTTCAAGAACCACTGGGCCAGGAAAGATGAAACTCAAGTGAAATCATCCTCAGATAGTGTAGATTCTTGTTTGTTCAAATCATGACCCCCAGGGGTAGGGTGGGGCCACAATGGCCGATCAAAATTATAAATAGGAATATATAGGAAACATCTTTTAAAATCTTCTTCTCAAGAACCACTGGGTGAGGAAAGATGAAATTCATGAAGTCATCCTCAGGTAGTGAAGATTCAAGTTTTTTTTCAAATCATGACCCCCGGGGTAGGGTGGGGCCAAAATGGCTGATCAAAGTTTTACATAGGACTAGATAGGGAAATCTTTTAAAATTGTCTTCTCAAGTACTTCAAAGTCATGATCAGTGATATTTATGTGGAAAGATCCTCAGTAGAGTAGATTCTTGTTTGTTCAAATCGTAACCCCCATGGGATAGGGTGGGACCACAATGGGGGATCCAAGTTTTACATTAAAATATATTTACAGACATCTTCTTCTCAAGAATAGAAATACCATGATTAGTGATACTAGTATTTATATGCAAGCATTTTTGGGTAGTATAGAATTAAATTTGTTCAAATCATAACCCCCAAGGGTTGGATGGGGCCATAATGGTGGATCAAAGTTTTACATAAAAAAAGGGGGGGGGGGATCCCATGAACAGAAAAGCTATGCTAAGTCATGTTGACATGTAAGCATCCTCATGTATCAAAGATTTAAATTTATTCAAATCATGGCCCTTTGGGGTAAGGAGGGAGACAATGGGGAATCAAATTCAAATTATTATGAAGTTATATATAGGAAGAAAATGATTTTTAAAAAATCTTTGTATCAAGAACAGTAAAGTCTTACGCTGTGTTAATATGAAGGCATTCTCAAGTAGTATTAAAATTCAAGCCCCCCTCCCCCCTTTCAGTAAACTTTTCAGTTCTGATCTGATTTGTGCTTATTCCTAGCTGATTTGCTCAGGTGAGCGATGTGGCCCCTGGGCCTCTTGTTTATTAATCTGGTGGACCTTTACATTATGTTAAAATAAGACCACAAACATTTCTATTGGTGTGGATAGAGAATCCTCAAGGTTTTATTTAAAGTATAGTTTCTAACATTTATGTTATGATATAATGTTATGATTTTGCCAGGAACATTTTAATTACATACATGAGTGACCATGACATACCAAGAGATGTCAATATTGTATTATCAGGTTATGATTGTCTATCTCTTAGAGAAAATATGTTATTCTTTGACCAAGTTCATAATTTTATAAAAAACACTAAAAGATTTTAGTCTGAGCCTTCCTTTCCATATTCTTTATTACTTAATTTTTTGTTTGTTTGTTTTTTCCATCATTTTTTTTTTCTTCTTTCTCACTTTTCTTTTAAGTTTATGTTATTGTTTTCTTTATGCATTTTTTCTCCTCAATTTTTCTTCAACTATGTATTCTTTATAATTCTCTTAATATTAATTCATAATACATGTTTTTTTTTAACTTTAAATATGTACAGTAATTTAATTGTACCATGTGTACCTTGATCTCAAATGGAGAGAACTAATATAGGCCCTTGGCCTGCTGTTCAATCCATATTCATATTGTACTCTTTGTATATTATGAATAAAATACTTCTTAAACTTAAACTTAAACTTAAACATAGTTTCTAACATTTGATAAAGTGAATAATAAATATATTTGCCAGGTCTTTTTATTAATACAAGTATTTATTGAAACAAAATAAGGGTTCTTAAAGTGCATTTTTGTTTCATAAAATGAGATATGTTTTATAATTTTGATGATGTACATTTATGTACTGTACAAAGTATGAACAACTCCGCGGCAGTTCAATCGGGTAATTTGGTGCTCTGTTTCAGCTGGTGCCAAATTGCCAAATTATGAAATGGTTGCAGAAAGATTAATGAATAACGTCTAAAGTAAACCAGTGAGAAACAGTTTAATGTCCGTTAAGAACGGTATTTATTAAATGTATAACTAGTCTTTGATCACAAAACTCTTGGAAGCTTTGATTAGATAATCACTAACATAACCATTTTGTTCTTAACTTAAAGTACACTGTTAAGCTATACTATAAGTGCTCAGTTTAGTACTTCAGGAACAAAATATCACTAAAAATAAAAATATTAATAGAGCTAGGAGTAGATTTCTGCGAATTCGTGAATATAGGAATCATTTATTTTTCTTACAAAAAATTCTCAGAACGTTGATAAAATTGTCCATATAATTTTATGTGAATCAGTTCTTCATAATTTTGCCTATTATTATGATATTGGTACATGTATTCACAACGTATAGAAAGTATCGTTTTTTTTTCGTTTTTGTCATTTCTAGCATTGCAAAAACAATGTAGCAATTATCTGGGTAAGATTACGGATTTGGTTTCTGGTTTAACCATGTTTATACAAGATACAATAAACATATTCTGTAAAACATACTGTGTATTAGTTTCCTTTTACCCAAGACGTATTCCGAATAGATACATTTTTATTAAATATTGACTGATAGACAAGGAATATAAAAGAAAATATCTATTCTTTTTCGGGTTTTAAGATGAAAAATTTGTAGATAACGAACTGTATTTAAGATCAAAAGTCCATAAAACAATACAAAAAAGGAGCAGAGCAAACACGGACCTCCAAAACATCGGAGGTGGGATCAGGTGCCATGGAGGAGTGAGCATCCCCTGCTGACCGGTCACACCCGCCGTATGCCCCTTGTCATGATCGGGATATAACGGAAGAATTCGTCGTCAATTCAGTGTATAAAATACAATCTCCTATGCAGGGTTGTCGTTCATTCCTCTCTCAGACACCTCTGCAATCGGCTCATGTCAAGATTTTTTACATAACGTTTATAAAGTAATATTTGCAGGATTGTTTCAAATCAAATTAATAGTTCTGGATTAATTTAGTAAATATCTATCTGAAAAGTCAGACATAAACATATAAAATGAATTATAATGAATTAAAACAAACGCACTATTTCTCGTGTTTATCACTGTGATATACGCGAGCCAACGACAGAGATGTCAAATGTATGAGCCGAATCAGCCGATGGTAGAGGGTGGTATAAATAATGGACCAACATTAAGTATGAAAACAGTCAGCATTTCACGCTATATTGTATTTGCTGCCAAGGTCAATGTATCGACCATAGAAGTTGCAAAATGATGACTTTAAACGAAACTGCTGAAATGCTTGTTTCATCAGTTTGTTTTCAATAATTTACCTCGTTTTAGAAATTGTTCATACGTAGAGCATGCTCTTGCGTATCGAATCAAGTGAGATATACTGTGTGAACGTATTACATTTGGCTGTGTATTCTTTTTAGCGCTTATGGCGGAAAGGAACTTCCGCTAATTCAAGTACAACGCTAAATGTCTTGCACATATACACATAAATAACAAGAATAGATATGGGTTACCCCATATCCAAAGATATTCGACTTTTAGATTTAATATGAAAATAAAACTGCACTGTCCAGTTATAGAACTTGTGTAAATTTCGTGAGTCCGTAGCATTACGGTCACCCAATCTCCTAACCATGCTAACAAACAGTACACATACCTATGTCCGCAAGACCAGTTAGCCAGCTATACACATGTGCGATGGAGTTGTCAAACGGAGTCCCGCAAACAGAGAAGTTACGATGGCAGACAGAACTTTTTTTCATAATTAGATCACATGAATACAAATTTTGATTCATAAAAAATTAAACGACAGTCAGTTTAGAAATCCCCGGCCAGTTCGGGTTTTGTTTGTTACACATTTTACAGGTACCCTCCCGATGTGTAGTTTGTCTACACATGTGCAGGAATCTGCTCAGGGATTGAAAATTCCGTCATTTAATATACTACACACACAGAATAATTATTTTTTTCTCTTAGATGAAACCATATGATAATTAACGAACAATTAACATGATTTTACTACAGTTGTTGATATTAGTATAATCAATTCATCAGTGAAAAAATATCAACCGAAGAATGACCTATATATTCTCTGTTATCAAACATGTTTAAAAAAAAGCTGAGGAGGGAGCGAGCGTAGGAATATTAACATTTTTAATTTTCATTTAGGGGGGAAAGTGATCTTTCGAGGAAAAATTAACATTAATTTTGGTTTCTTTTACGTATGACATACACAACTTTATTCTTATCATGAACAATTATGTTGTATCTACTTATTAATGATGGAGCTATTTTCGTCGGAACAATTTGTGTGAGTCGCCGCTGAATACAGTAATATATCTTGCACTAATAGTATGCATTGATCGAATATATTAAAAACATTGAAAATTGCGCTAAATCAAATCAACGCTAAGTCGTTCAAAAATCAATTTCCGCCAAATATCGTGCACGCTAAATATAATAAACTCCGTATGCGGGTTTTGAAGGTATATTGCTGCATAAGTAAGGAAAGTTGACGATAGAAAAGTTAGAGTCATCACGTTTATCATAGAGGTTGCTTGCTAGATTACCATCAATGTCTTTTTCAAGTAAAATATCCAAATACGAAACAGATGTGTCAGTTTCTGTGGGTTTTTTTTTTTTATCTCAAGCTCACCAGAATAAATCTAATCGACATAAGCATAGAAATTATCATTGTTAATTGACAATACGTCGTCGATATATCTAAATGTCTAGTTGAAAGCCACAACAAGTGTTTCCTTCTTTTCACACATAAGATTTTTCACAAATTCTGCTTCATACGAGTACAAAAATGGGTCTGCTATTAACGACGCACAATTGTACCCATGGTAATTCCAAAAGATTATTGGAAGACTTGATCTCCAAAAACGACTAAAATATTGTCAATCAGAAACTCAAACATCTTTTTGATGTCAACTTCAGAGTACTTGTGTGTCCAATCAAAATGTTTTTTTAACAAAATAATTTTGCAAGTGACCAATGGCAAGGTAAGTAAATTTACGCGTTCCATTTTTATTGAAAAAAAAAGTTGTCAATGATATCAAAAAACCTGGACTTTAATTGATCGTGGGGAATGGTTGTGTATAAAGTTGAAAAGTCGTAAGTTTTTAAGCTGTTGATTTTTGGCGAAATCTTGTGATTTCAAATAGTCCGAAAGATCTTTGGAATTTTTAAGTATCCACATCAAGATAAAAGATTTTATTTAAAAAGTAAAACATTATATGTGTAAGAAAGGCTATCATGAACAGGCATGGACGATTGAATGAATGATTGATTAATTGTATGTTGTTTCAAGTCCGATTTGAAAATTTTTCACACATGTAGTACCAGTTAAGGACTTCAATCTAGATCTTTACTCAGGGCCATTAAGTAGTGATTTTTACAAAAAAAGTAAACATAAATTTGAGAACGAAATAAGTGCAGCAATATATTACAACTTCTTGCTGTCATTGGATGCATGTAAAAGGTGACGAGGTGGAATTATGCAATAGGTCAGATCTATTTCTGTATAGACGGCAGGACATTTCATCAATACTGTTGTGAAGTTCGTCATATAGCATCGTGTGATAAAGTTATATTACTATATGAATGTCACTCTTTTAATTTAAGTTTTTGGTTTCTAAGATAAAGAAAATATCCTCTGGAAGACGATGTAATTGCTTGAGTGTTTCTGCGGACAATTTTTTTTCAGATCTCATCAGCGCCAGTTCTTACGCAAAACGTTTTTCTATTTCTATTTTGTGTTCCAAGCATGGATTCTTCTCTTATATTTTTTTATAACTGATTCAGGAAATCCGGAAAAATTTATGTTACAAGAGAATCACCATGAATATAACACGGAGAGATAGGGGGAGGGGCATCATATTTAAAGTCACTGATAGTCTTAAACTTAAATTTAAACAAAAATTGTGGAACATCTTCAAAGCGTTTTGAAAAAAAACCATAAGCACGAAACCAAAGAATGTTTAAAAAATTCGAAGTTGTGGCAATTTATCAACGCAAAAAACAAGTTCACAATAAAATTTCGAAGAGAAATACTTATTTATCCTTGTCCTGAAAAAAGTGAATATAAACAATCTTAAATAATAGTTTTGAAATGTGTTCGTGTAACAGAAATTTAGTTTATTCCCATGCCTCTTTGCAAAGCATTGCAAAGAAGCATTTTTGTATCCGCTAAAAGACATATAGGTGTCATAAAGTAACCTATGTGTTAAAGTAACCTATGTGTTTACTCCCACTCGGTAAATTCATAAGTTGATGAAACATGAATATCAGCAATCTCGTTTAAAGCATAGTTTCCTAAGTTCTTTGGTCGATACAATTAACTTGTCAGCAAATACAATCTATCATTAAATCAAATGCTTACTGGCGTTTTCATACTAATTGTTAAGCCATTATTTACACACTCAATTATGGACAGGGTTTTCCGTTTTTATCCGATCCTGACAAGGAGTACAAGGCGGGTGTGACCGGTCGACAGGGAATGATCAGTCCTCTATGGCACCTGATCCCACCTCTGATGTTTAAGAGGTCCGTGTTTGCTCTGCTTCTGATTTGTATTGTTTATTAGACTTTTAAGCTTGCTTGAATACTTTTATTTTGTATTTTTTTTATGATATTGAATACTGTTCGTTATCTCCATATCCTTCATTCCATATACTAGTATTACATATATGTCCTACCATTATAAAAGCTATGTGAGTAATGGAAATATGGACAAAATGATAATGAATACCCTTATATTTGAAATTGTTAATCTTTATCTGCAGTAAGAATAAATCGTAAAGTTAAAAAAATTATGTTTCAAAATGAAATAAAATTTTTGATTCTTTTTTATCCCCCCTTTTTCATTTAACCCACCCTGATTTTCTATTGCAGAAAAAATCTTAAATGTAGTCTGTTCTCCAATTTTTTTTTACGATATGTAACTTTTTAGCAGCTAGTTCTTTGTTTGTTCTGAACATATTCTATTGAATAAATCAAAAGAAATGGAAACAAGTTTTTTCAACTTACGAGTTCCTCTCCTTGAATATAACTTTATGCCATGCAAATAATGACACAAGTGAAATATTTGTACCGTTACATAACATAAAAATATAAAATCTACAGGATTCATTAATAAATTGATGCTAAGTTCTTTCATGCTTGAATGTTCTTGTACCACTATGTCATATATAGTGACTAAATCAACCGCATCAAGAAGTCATCATGCATGATATATATAGTTCTCAAAACATATGTTGAACATACGTTGCAATTTTACCTGTGACGAAATCTTATCCAGGAAGAAATATTAACCGTTCATAAAATTTGATACAAATGAAAGTCATTGAATATCGCCGCTGTGAATAATCATTAATAATAATTATCATATCCCCAAGATATTCCATTAGTCAAATTTGCTAAAAAAAATTAAATTTAAAAAAAAAAAAAACCCAACTTTCATTCAAATGGTGAATTGTCTATTTATCACCTGTACATGTGCTTTCTTTGTGTGTTTCAATAATCATTTCTTGACTTTACAGAATAAGTCTAGGCTGGAGAATGGTATCTGTTATAATTATTGCCTGGTATAGCCCGCTTAGAAATCTATTCTATCCTATTGTCATTAAGTGTACTTTCTTTGAGAATTCAGTCTTACTAAATTAAAAACCCGTGGATCAGAATCTGTAAAGATTTTTAATATATTCTATGTATAGCTTTGACACTTAATGGCATCTTTCTAAAGTTCTGTGAAATAAGAATAACGACAAAAACAATATTGCACCAATGGTAAAATCAGTGCTGGCCTAATAATCTTTCGAAAGAAGTATTTCCAATGAACCTATTATTTTCATTACGTTTTTTATTATTTCTCCCATGAGCAACAATATGTAAAAAAAAAAATAAATAAATAAATAAAATATGCAAGTCGTATAATCATTCGGCTGAATTTACCAAATTTTTTAGGCCAATAAAAAGAGGCTTTTGTCTTTTGCTATCATCTATGAAGACATCTTCATGTAAACGAAGACATGAACCAATTGTAAGCATTCAAAAGTGATGGACGTTTACAGCTTTTTAACGTGATTACTCCTTTAAACGTAATTCAATTGTAAGCAGCTGTATTCAAACGTCGGTTAACTCCGATAAAAGGTTTCTCCAAGACTAAACCACACATTTTACAACCATCTCACTTCTGACATGCATTTCTTTTATCACATAAACATAAAAAGAAAAGCGCCCCAGATGGGTATACTTCAAGGGATATCGTAACAGTTATGAAAAAATAAAGAACCTGAAACACCCTAGAAAAAACTTTAAAGACATGCGGTGCAAGCAATATTGTTGGAAACTAATGCATCTGCCATCATAATCCAGACTTACTCCGGTAGAAAAAAAAATAAAAGTTTTTTGAGAGTTTAATGAGACAGTGATTTAATTAGAATGCATTCATAAAAATGGAAGTGGTGGAATTGTGGTGTTTATATAAGCAGTGAATTATTTTTATTAATATTTTGACCCCCTCCCCAAAAGTAATTTGCATTATAAAAAAAAATCTATAGGCACGCATTGTTATGGTATTTTATAAGTATAAACTAATCAGCTTTTAAAAATATAAGTACATTCATGTGTTTTTAAAGATTGCCATATACTTAATCTAAGAGTATCTCATACATGTAAAAGAGAGCTACATCTTAAAATGTAAAAGAATAATCAATGAAAGAATAAAAAGTACAGCAATCTGAATACTAACCAATAAGGCAAAATTAATTAAATAAATCTTGTATTTACAGTTTTGAACCTCATGCATTGTCCGTTATCCAATTGCTTTTTGCTAGGGGGACCATATTCTTTTTTTATGGAAAGAAATGGTAGTAATGGAAATAAAGCAGCAGGTGCTTTGATAATTCTAAATCTAATTAAATAAAATAATTGTATCCGAAATACTCTAGTGGATAATATAAAAAGAAGAGGCCTTTCGGTATACGCGTGTAGCAGTGAGAAACCCCACGGACATTTTAATATACATTTGTATGTTATAAAAGTTCTAAGCTTATTCATGTCAAGACCCGTGCCGTTGTGAGGATGCTTCCAATTTAGTGTAAGGCATTGTTATGGAACGCCGTAACTGCCTTATGAGCAGAGCTTGCATTATATGATGGTACTTTGTCATTATATGATGGTATTTTGTCATTATATGCTACTACTTTCATTATACTACTTTTCATTATACTACTTTTCATTATACTACTTTTCATTATACTTACTTTTCATTATACTACTTTTCTTTATACTACTTTTCTTTATACTACTTTTCATTATGTTACTTTTCATTATACTACTTCATCTCATAAAAAATTCAGCTCCAGTCTCGTATCAAAGGCCCGAATCGGAAGGGAAGATTCCGGGATTTTTTTTTGCGTCAGCCATGATTTGACGTGAACCAAAGTGAAATACTGTTACGACACCTACACTGGCTTGCCTGTCTGATCATCGATTTCGTGCTGCCAGTCTAGGAACAGCGAATTTGTTATAGAGACAAGCGTCTGGATGATCGAGACTACAAATAATGACTAAAAAGTAGTAGCATATAATGAAAAGTAGTATAATGAAAAGTAGAAGCATCATATAATGACAAAGTACCATCATATAATGACAAAGTACCATCATATAATGACAAAGTACCATCATATAATTACAAATTACCAGCATATAATGACAAATTACCATCATATAATGACAAATTACCATCATATAATGACAAATTACCATCATATAATGACAAATTACCATCATATAATGACAAATTACCATCATATAATGACAAATTACCATCATATAATGACAAAGTACCATCATATAATGACAAAGTACCATCATATAATGACAAATTACCATCATATAATGATAAAATACCATCATATAATGATAAAATACCATCATATAATGATTAAAAATCCATCATATAATGACAAAGTACCAGCATATTATGAAAGTTTTCTACATAAGGCAGTTACGGCGTTCCATAATATGGACATTGTAATGATTGTTATCATTGTATCACCTTATACGGATCCTCGAAGATACAAATTTTTAATGATTTAAGTTTTTAACGTTAACTAAGGTCTCCTAAAACCTTTTTTGTATACATTAGAAATAGTTATTGTCCATCAAAGTGTGTGAAATAAAGTGTAATAATTCTTGTGTTTGCAATATTTGTACGACTTACTACTGAAGCCTTTCAGTAGGCGAGTAATCCAATCGAGGTCGCCCAATATACGACTCACTAATTGATCTTCATCACCGAGGCAAGTCTGTCTACACATCTACGCGCCCCTACTACTGCAGTAGAAACTCATTTGTTATAAGGAAGAGATCGCGTATGTTGTTGTTTTCTCATTATTTTTTTTAGATCGTGATAATGCCGACATAAGATGAATGTCAAAAGTATTAAAGAAAGCTTATGGTGTACTAACCAATGTGTAACGTACACCCACCTACCAAATCATGCGGCAGAGCCCGAAAATTCTGAAGGTATACAGTATATGTTATTCAGTAATGCGCATACTTTGATTCGGTATATAAGTCGTTTTTTTATATCAAAGCAAATAATAAGGAAAAAGAATATATTTATAACCCCTATTTTTTTTTTCTTGGACGTGTTACCCATATAATCCATGTGCTGCACTATGTCAAAACTCAAAAGAAACAATCTTTGCATGACGACCTAATGTGTGTAAGCGCAAAAAATGACTATATATCACCAGCAAAAACAGTTTGGACGTTTTATCATATCAAATTATTTGACATACGAAGCGTCTGGGCACACGGATTTGTACATCACCTTATAAATATGCATTTATCCATACGAAATGGATAACCAAATATGGGAAAGCAGAAAACATAAAAATATTATATTACGGAAGCCCATCATTCACTGCCTAAAAACACATCTTTCCTGTGTCTCAGCTTGATTATCCAAAAATATTGTTACATCAGGAACAAGACAGATTTATTCACATGCATTTCTCTATTGATTAATAAAAACTTAAAAATGGCGACAATGCCTCCAGATTTTGGACATTATAGGAACGGTTTTAATCAAAGTAAATAAATGGCAACCTCATCACTGTATTCTATTACAATGGTATTGACTTCCAAAAACAGAGTAGTATTTGGCTATGTTATTCAATTAATATTAATTACTCATATCTCTTGTGTCCATGAAATGACCATTGGTAGAACATCATAACATCTGTTCGTTCTTTGGATCACTTAGATGGTTCGCGACCTCGATTTTTTTTTTCAGGATTCTTTATTTTTAATAAACCTGTAACTCGATTAATGACAGAATATTCTGATCTTATTGGATGCCTCATTAAATGTTACAATCATACACGGCGGGAGATGACACGATCATCCAATGAAAGCCTTTAGAAGCTGCATATAACACTTTAAACTCCAATTGATAATTTCCGGGACTTTGCAGCATCTACAAAATATGGTTTCCGGCTATGTGGAACTGTTCGCGTGTTTTTCTGAATTACGCCCCATGAACATTTTGATCCACCGGTTTGTCTTTGACTTTGATGAATCAACGAGCACTTGTCAATATTAGTCGGGTAGCTTAACCTGAAGGCATATCTCTGCATTAAACAAAAAACTCATTACCACTTCAAAGGTAATTTACAATAAAAGGTTGTGTATGATGAGGATGGTTAAATCTGTAATGATCACTCGTGGCTACACTAATTCTTAAACAAGTGTCGAATTCTTGCTTGCCGTGGGTTTAATACATAAATGCATCTAGTATATAAACTTAAAGATTCATTCAAAGATTCATCGACTCAGAGTAATATCGACAGAGACATGAATCCCCATGTTTAGCGACATATTATAGAATAATGGTATAGAATTACAATTTTCCCCATCAATCATCAAAACATTTTGTTAGTAAAGTTTTTGATTCATGAATGTGTAAATTTTCTTCAAAATTAGCATTTATTTCCGTAAAATGAATACTCAAATACAGCATTAAAACAAAACTACTTATTAATTCAGCTCTTCAACCCTAATTTTATGGACTTGACATCGAGCGCGTATTGCATGTTTCCAGGATGGGCAAAAGAATGTTTTACATTTCTCTTCCCTCAAAATTTATTCACTTAAAACTTAAGTATTTGCAAAGTTAAAAATATTTTATACAAATACGTTGCAAAAAATTATATCCTGTAAAATATATAAATTATAGATATTTGATCCCCTGAATACCTGGTATTTTTTTTTTCTGCTTATTGTGACCCATGTTCATGTATGCAGATACGTGTACAAATATTGGCAAAGAGCATACTGAATTTTTGCAACTCATGTCCGATTCCATTGGTAAAAAACAAAGGCAATAAAATATGTTCAAATCAAACTATGACTTTTAAGCCATTGAAATAATTGTAACAGATTATGAATTTATTTGTTCCTTTTAGTTTGAAATATAAATCAGGGGAATATATGCACTTCTATCTTTTTTGGAAAAGTTAAACATTTTTATTTTACGTTTATTATGTTTGTTTGGCAGATGTATCAGCTCAAACCTGTACTTTTGAATAATCTAGGAATGAATTATTGGAATTTTATCAAAAAAAGATTAGAATGCGTCATAAACATCAGATAAGTATTTTAAGATAACATTTTGATGTGAGGTAGGTATACTGCAAACACTTTTCACATATTAGATTTACATCCTCACAAAGTCGACAAGTATTTCCTACTGTGACCACCTATAAAGATTATTTCTGTTTTATTTCTTAGCAAATACCTGTAGCCGTAAAAAAGGTCGTGGTCGCGAATTCTAGGTAAGCTTTAGGATTTTCAGCTGTTCTTTTCATACAAAGTAAGCTTGCGGAAAATAGAACTTGAAAGAAATGCTATCGGCACAAATAATTCTCTGCACATGACTTATGAAAGATTCTTTTGAAACTTTAATTAGGTGCGTGAACAGTCAATATACTGAATGTAAGAAGCATACTGCACACAATGACTAATTTTTACCGTAATATGCCATGGGTTGCCTTTTTTTATTAATTCCCTCAATTTTATAAAGGACGGTATACAATGCAGTGA
The DNA here is from genome assembly GCA_003671525.1 of Saccostrea glomerata. NCBI lineage: Eukaryota > Metazoa > Mollusca > Bivalvia > Ostreida > Ostreidae > Saccostrea > Saccostrea glomerata. Next base: position 583,321 of record PRKT01000041.1, on the reverse strand, counting down.
CCCGGTTTTAAAAGTAAGTCAGTAATTTGTAATACACTGTAATTTGTCTCCCATGGATCTTGTAGAGAATTTCGAGAGGTCGGATGGGCTAATAAAACGGCGCACATTAAATGACAATTGATCTTTATGACTTCAATTCTGTCGCATCTGTGCCACTTGTTCCAGAGAAAGTGGTAATAATTCCTTCCAGCAGTTTGCGGAACGGTGAGACAAAAGCGGTCATATCTCTTTTACAAAACAAACGAAACCTTTCTGTGACATATCAATGCAATCTGTGGTTTTTAAAAATCTACATTTTCTTAAACTACATGTTCAAGTACTAGTATGCAAGACTCCAAAAATACGTTTTCCAAGTCAGAAATTAAGTATGCGTGCCTTTCTTACATTAGAAATGTAACATTTAATTTTTTGAAACTGCATTAATAAAAGCATTAATAGCCTACCTTTCAATGGAGATGGCGACAAGCGTAAGAACGCTGGTAAAAACAAAAACTGGTTGAAAATACGACATAAATGAACAGAGTCCGTCACTCCGGAAAATGTTCCAGCGACACGGGGCCGTAAACTCCAGCAATTTCAGGGGAGTGACGATCGCGGAAACCAGCAAGTCAGATACCGCTAAATTCACAATGTAATAATTGGTCACTGTGTGCATATGGTTATTTTTCCAAACTGTCCATATCACTAACATGTTTCCACAGATTGCCAGGACAATGACGACGATGTAAATGACGATGATAGTCGCCAAAACTGCGGGTATTTGGGTCAAATCCTTATAGTAATGGTTAGGGAATGGACAGCCGTATTCGTCGTACCCGTCTTGGTTCAAGTCAGAAATATTAATCTCTTCAGAGTTATTGAAAAAATAAGAAAAATTCACATCTTTGTAAGATAGCAATTTTTTGGCCTCTTGCATAGAGAACTTTCCTTCTTGAGCCATTTTAGTCTTTCTGTAATTATTTTACGATATCAGAATTATGCAGAATATCATTTCACTAGCTTAATTACTACTTAAGATCCTTAGCACAGTCAAAGAGCATTCTATAATACCAAACAAGAAGCAAGCAGGGGATTAATAAATCACTTTTAAGCATTTTCGAAGTGAACGATACGTAAGCTCAGTGGAATATAAGGTGGTCGATAGTCAGCAATTCACCTGCCAACTGGAATTCGATCTCTACACGCCAGTCATTTATACGGTAGTTCTACATGTGCGCGCAGTCACATCAAATTCGAGCTCTTCTTATTAAATATCCGACCTTGATTAACTCTATATAATTAATATTTAGCAGGAGTACATTCTATCCTCTTTAATGTTTGAATGAATCTATTTCTTCAAATTAAAAAACTCTAGTTGAAATGAGTGTGTTGCAGAGGTATGGTACACCAATCCAAAACAATTCAATTTCCAAAAGGTTGGAAACAGATTTCTTTGATTCATAATCAAAATAAACATCGGAAGAAACCAATTTCCCGAAGTTCTATCCCTGAGCATCATTCCATCACTATATTCACAGAATATTACTTTATTATTTTGATGACTCTGGAATTAAAGATCATCACCTTGTTTAACCGGAGACAATATCAGACATAAGACTTTTTATACTGACGGCTCCAAAAAGATCTTTCAAGAAAGTGTAAAGATTGCAACGTCTCATTGTACCTTTGACCTTCACTTTTGATACATGACCTTGCTTCAGATCGCTACGTATTTGTTGGCAAGTAGCAATTTCAGAGTTTGAATTCCTTGCAGTAATGAGCTATAAACTTATTTATAAATGAAAAATGATTTGATGTTTCAGTGAAGCTGAGGTGGAAGTACATGTACTATAACAGTTTTCTCGCTTGGTTTCCCCCTTTCTTTTTTTTTTAAATAACTTTCATTAAAAAAATCAAAAAGATAAAAACTCTTCTGAATTGAACAGTTGAAAAGAGAGACAAAATTTCATAATAAAAAAAATGACAAAAACTTATAACAAAATTTTCAGAACAGGTTATTATTGACTAAAGAATAGAAATCTTGAATAGAAATCTTTTATCACATCACTTGGTTCTTTTAAAAATGTTACACTCCTGACAACTGAAACATAAATCTAAGACAGGCCCTGTTATTGATAGCCCTCTCTCTTTGGTAAAAATGTTCGTCATAATAGTATTATTATTATTTTTCCAAAATAAATTTCAGAAATTGGTACACTGTAAAAGTTTTTCCATGCTGGGGAGCAAAACAACAAATCTTGCACTCCTGACACATAATTGAGTCTGCTCAGATACTTGACTTGTATTAATACTGTTTGAGATTTATATAATATTTTCAATGGTTTATAATCAGTTATTGTTTTGCGCATTAAAAAATTCTTTATATATCTAATTTATTGTGAATGTCATACATATTATTTGAAATTAATAATCTTTTGATAACACTACATTTTTAGCTCACCTAAGCCGAAGGCTCAAGTGAGCTTTTCTGATCAAAATTTGTCTGTTGTCGTCGTTGTCGTTGTCGTCGTCGTCGTAAACTTTTCACATTTTCATCTTCTTCTCAAGAACCACTGGGCCAATTTCAACCAAACTTGGCACAAAGTATCCTTGGGTAAAGGGGATTCAAGTTTGTTCAAATGAAGGGCCACGCCCTTTTCCAAGGGGAGATAATCATGATTTAGAGAAAAATTATTGGCATTTTTAAAAAATCTTCTCCTCAAGAACCACTGGGCCAGGAAAGATGAAACTTAAGTGGAATCATCCTCAGGTAAAGTATATTCAAGTTTGTTCAAGTCATGACCCCCGGGGGTAGGGCGGGGCCAAAATGGCCGATCAAAGTTTTACATAGGAATATATAGGAAAAATCTTTAAAAATCTTCTTCTCAAGAACCATTGAAACAGGAAAGATGAAACTCATGTGGAATTATCCTCAGGTAGTGTAGATTCAAGTTTGTTCAAGTCATGACCCCTGGGGGTAGGGCGGGGCCAAAACGGCCGATCAAAGTTTTACATAGGAATATATAGGAAAAATCTTTAAAAATCTTCTTCTCAAGAACCACTGGGCCATGAAAAATGAAACTCGTGTGAAATCATCCTCAGGTAGTGTAGATTTAAGTTTGTTCAAATCATGACCCCTTGGGGTAGGGCGGGGCCAAAATGGCCGATCAAAGTTTTACATAGGAATATATAGGAAAAATCTTTAAAAATCTTCTTCTCAAGAACCACTGGGCCAGAAAAAATAAAACTCATGTGGTATCATCCTCAGGTAGTGTAGATTCAAATTTGTTCAAGTCATGACCCCCGGGGGTAGGGCGGGGCCAAAATGGCCGATTAAAGTTCTACAAAGGAATATATAGGAAAAATTTTAAAAAATCTTCTTCTCAAGAACCTTTGAAACAGGAAAGATGAAACTCATGTGAAATTATCCTCAGGTAGTGTAATTTCAAGTTTGTTCAAGTCATGACCCCCGGGGGTAGGGCGGGGCCAAAATGGCCGATCAAATTTTTACATAGGAATATATAGGAAAAATCTTTAAAAATTTTCTTCTCAAGAACCATTGAAACAGGAAAGATGAAACTCATGTGAAATTATCCTCAGGTAGTGTAGATTCAAGTTTGTTCAAGTCATGACCCCGGGGTAAGGGTGTGGCCAAAATGGCCGACCGAAGTTTTACATAGAAATATATAGGAAAACATTTTTAAATGTTCTTTTCAAGTACTTCAAAGCCAGGATTAGTAATATTTGTATGGAATCATCCTCAGGTAATGTAGATTCTAGTTTGTTCAAATTATGATCCCCTTGGGGGTTAAAATTCAAGCCCCCCCCCCCCCCAAATTAAATTAACTTTTAGTTCTGATCTGATATGTGTTTTTTCCTAGCTGATGTGCTCAGGTGAGCGCTGTGGCCCCTGGGCCTCTTGTTTTTACTCCTGGCGTGGTATTACATTATTTTCAGCATCTGAGCCATGACGTCAACTTGGTTAATTACAGGTTAAACAAAAGTTGACAGAGTTTACATTCAAAGCTCAATGCATGTTCATACTTTGAATAATACAATGTATCAAGCGAGTCTTAATTTCCAAAACAGCCCATTATTTATTTCACAGATACAAATAAAAAGGAATTTTCAAAATATCAACAAAAGATTTTGCACTCCTGATATTTTTAGCATCCTATTTTGACATAACTTTTTGTGAATTTGAATCATCAATGAGATAATTTGGCAGGTATTTAATTATCAATTTAACAGATCGGAAGCAGGGCAAACACATACTTCCAAAAACATCAGAAAGGGAAAATCCGTAGACAATTCAGTCTGTAAATAATGTCCTGACAATAAGTATACATATAAAACATCTGTCAGCATTTATTTCAATGATAGGTAAGTTGTATTTGCTGAAAAGATAACTTTTTCGATAATCAAACTTCCAAAATGATGAATTCAATCGGGCCTGTTGATATCCAAGTCTAATTCAGTTTTTTTGGCAATAGCTTGTCTCGTTTATTAATTATTCTTACGTAGTGTACTGGGCGTATTGCATCAACTGAGAAATCTAAACCCAATAAGCAGGTGATAAGGTACACATGTATTTCTACTAGTATAGGAAGTTGTAAGGTTACCATTAACTTTTTTTCTAATTAAATATCCTATATGAAATAGGTGTGTCAGACTGAGTTGTATCTTTTATTTCAAGCTCTCGGGGATATACCGAGTCGACATACAGAGTGTGTGAATGAAAATAATTATTGTTTTTATGTTATACATGCATGTACGTCGTCGATGTACTAGTACCTAAATGTTGAGTTTACTTCTTCTCAATCCCAAGTTTTTGAATAAATTTTGGTTCATATGTATACAAAAATTGCTCTGCTAATAACAGTGCAAAATCGGTTCCCATTGTGAATCCCAACATGTTTTACGGTTATATTGATACATTATAAATTATGATAAATACATTTATTATATAAATACAGCCCTTTGATGAGGTCAATCCATAGATATATGCTTTTCTGTGAAGTCGATATATCTATGGGTTGACCTATTGAAAATATATGATCTTAGGCATGATATTTTGTGAGGGAAATTTTCACTCTCGTAGTCAACAACAATTGTTTGAATTTATGTTGTTTTTTCAAATGTTTTCAATTTATGTTGGGATTTTTTGCATTTGTTTCTCTTTTTTATTATTATTTCTTATTATGTTTATTCAATCGTGTTCTTTTTTTGGTTATACACACTCTTCTCTCTCTCTCTCTCTCTCTCTCTCTCTCTCCGACTCTTTGGATTCATTCTAAATATGTACCAGTTGATGATATACCGTTCACACCTTTCATTTGGAGTACATGTACTTATACTTTGACCTATGGAGAGAACGATCAAAGGCATTTATGCCTGCTGTTCAATCCAATTTATTAATTTGAATAAATATATTTTAAATCAATTAAGCTGAGAAAAGATATCCTATGTCATAAAACGATTTTAAAGCAAATGACACCAGTCTCAGGTGTGGCTTTCATTTGAAGTTGGTGAATTTTTGAATGACTCATATAGTCATATTTGTTCCTCGTATAGTACATATGTATTATGCAATCGGCTGAGTATGTGTACTTGGTCTTAATTTAGAATAGAATACATTTTCCCATAAAACATAGGGAATGTCAAATCTAAGAAAATATATTATTACTAAAAAAGTAAAAACTCATCATCTTTCATGTCAGAGTTTTCTATATTTAATTATGAGACGCCTTGAACTCCCCTTTTGAATTACGCATACCAAGTAGTGAAATATATACGAAATTCCAAATACTAATTTCTTGCAAGGTGACTGATGTATATTCCGTGCATTTTCATCATTATCCTTAGAAAAGAATCTCAACCAAATTATTTCAGGGAATTGCTATGTCGATTAATTCCAACCATATAGTAGAATCTTAGAATCATTTTTCCTCGTTTCAATTATTTGCTCTCAATAAAACGAAGAAGAACGTCATATTACACTGGTGTCAGTTCTCCTCTTTTTAATAAACAAATACTAACTTCCAGTGCCATGACATTTACGGCATCGATCCACCTATACTAAAGGGGACACTGTTCAATATGAGTATAGGGAGGACTACAGATCTGTATCAAATTGAGATGCATTTGAACCAAGTGGGTGCTATTTCAGATGCATTGGATATGAGAGAAAACGTGTTGGTGGCTAAAATTGTCTGTGTTGAACAGTTTATTTGAAATTCCCATGGTATCAGATATATTTTGAACACGAATCCTTTTTAAAATAAATTATACGTATATTCATCTAAAGTTAATGAGTTTTCACATGTATGTAATTCCTGTGCATTTGACACCACATACATAACTTTGAACTTCTTTAAGCTACCTATAATAATCTGATGAAGATTTTTCATTAAAAAGGATAATCGTAGAAGCCAAATCAATAAGTCAAAAAATTACCATAAGAATTTACTTGAAGTTGGTCTTTCTTCCCATCATAAAGGAAAATGTGGCGTATCTGAGCTGAAAAAATGTAATTGTACACTGATATATGTTAAACATTTTTAAAAATTTTTCACCGAGTGTAAACTCGGATGTCGTGAAGATTTCCTTAAAACTTTGCTATAATTGGAAAAAGAAGTATATGTTTTCAAAATACCATTATTAGGACTTTTTTTTATAATACTTAACATATCTGCCTAGCTGCCTCTTCGTCGCATTTTTCCTGTCAAACTGAATCTATCAAGCTGCTTCTATACTCTAGGAAACGACAAATTATTATATATTCAAATATATGTACCTATCTTCAAATACTATAGTATTTGAATATATTTTCATTTATACCTATCTCCAAATAATCTATCAAGCTGCTTCTGTACTCTTGGAAACGACAAATTATTATATATTCAAATATATGTACCTATCTTCAAATACTATAGTATTTGAATATATTTTCAATTATACCTATCTCCAAATGAATTTTAAGATATGATTGATAAAATTATAACTATAAATAACAATAATGAGTAGTTATAAATTATCACTCATAGCTCACTTTTTAGGGAGTAAATTTTTCAAATAATATGTCAGTTTTGAAAATTTTTAATATTCCAAACAACCAAACGAATTTGAATTACTATATCTGTATTGGATTCCAAAACTTCATAAAATCCTTAAAACAAATATATATTGCGGGTTCCAGTATATGTTCTACTAAGCCTCTTTCACTATGAGTTTACACTAGTGAAGTAGAAATACGAGAGAAAAAAATATATTTGAGTGGACACTAAAAAACTCCAAGGAACTTTTGGAACAAATTTACCAAAATAAAAAAAAATATAAAAGACTTTTCAACTTTATATACAACAATTCCCCATGATGAATTAAAGTCTAGGCTTTCTGATTGATAGCTGCTTTTTTAAATAAAAATGGAACTAGTAAATTTACTGTACATTGGTCATTTGCAAAATTACTTTAAAAACAAAACCAAACATTCTGATTGTGTACACAAGAACTCTGAAGTTGATATAACGTCGTAGTCTCTGTCTAAAATCTTGTACGTGAAATGAAGAAAGTCGCTGTGGCCTTCAACTCGACAATTAGATATATTGACTACGTATTGTCAATTAACAATAGTTATTTACATTATTATTTCGACACGATTTACCCCGGTAAAGTTGAAATAAAAGGTACACAGAGTCTGACACATCTGTTTCATATTTAGATATTTTACAAAAAAAGACGTTAATGGTTAATAAAACAACCAAACCCAAGCTTTATGGTAAACGTGATGACTTTAATTAAACTGTTCAATCGTCAAGATCCCTTTCTTATATAGTAGCAATATACCATTGTCACTTGGGTATATATCTCTCAGTTGATTCTTTACGCAAAAGCATATTTTACATTTTTCCGTTTTTTTCTCGTACATTGGTTCAAAATTGGTCAATTTTCTTTGATACGATGGTTAGGATAAAGAAACTACTAGTCATGTACATGTAAATGAAGCTGCATTAAAATCTGCGTTCGATGTTTCATATATATACGTATACTTTTGTATCTAAATCAATTATAATTGGTGGATACAAACAAGTACGACTGGACACACTTCAACAATTAATACGTCCTCTCGCCCTAGAAGGTGTGATGAAGGCTACGGAATCATTCGAAGTCTGCCGTAGAATTCATCCGTAACTACTCGGCCATTTTCCGAAAGAGAAATAACCATTTATGGTTCACAGAAATGGCTGAGTAGTTACGAATGCTGTAAAATTAAAGCTGAATGGCTGCATTGACCTTGAACTTTTTAAAAATGTTACTTTGCATCCTTCAACACACTAAGAAAAGCAAATAATGACTACACATTGAGGATTACGCAAGGCGATGGGCCAGATATGAAAAAAAAAGTTGTCAGAATGGATGAAATGTATGAGATTTATAATAAAATCGAGTATTAAAAGATTGAGGCAATATTAAAACCATCTTTGCTTCTGTATTCAATAATCCGGAAGTGAAAAAAGAACTAGATAGATTACATGATCAGTATGTACTGGTTCCTGCTGACAAAGCAGGTAACAACATTGTCTTTATTTGTAAGACCCATTATATAAATTGAATTTTAGAAGAACTTGGATTTAATTATACAATGGTAATCCAATTTATACTCATAGTTCCTTTTCTAAGGAGAAAATTCTTCAAAATCATATGTCAGTTTTGAATTTATTTTAATATCTCAAAGAACCAAAATGATTTTGAACTACCATAAACACTGTATATATTTGATTCCAAAACTTTTAAAGAATCCATACAAAGTTACAAACAAAAATACATAGTGGGTTCCGGTAAATATTCAACCAAGCCTCTTTCTTGACTCCTCGCTAAGAGTGAAGGAGAAACGTCAAGAGTACTGTGCAACAATATTTCAAGTGATGTTGTATTCAAAGAGTGGTGTAAATCAGATGTGGATACTCAAAATTCCAAAAACCTTTACACAATTTGAAATCACAAGATTTTATAAAAATCAGCAGCTGAAAAACTAACGACTTTTCAACTTAATACACCCTTCCCAACGATAAATTAAAGTCCAGGCTTTTCGATATCATTAACAGCTGCTTTTTGTTTTAATAGAACTCATAAATTTACTTTGTCATATGCAAATTTATTTTGTTTACAAACATTCTGATTGTACACACAAGTACTCTGAAGTCGACATCAAAAAGATGCTTGAGTTTCTGATTGACAATATTTATGTTGTTTTTGGAGACCATCTTCCAACAATCTATTGGAATTCCCATGGGTACGAATTGCGCCCCGTTTTTAGCAGATATATTTTAGTATTCATATGTAGAGGATTTGTGCAAAATCTTATCTGTGAAAAGAAGAAAACACTTGTTGTGGCCTTCAACTCCACATTTAGATATATCGACGACGTATTGTCAATTAACAATTGTAATTTCCGTTCTTATGTCGATACGATACATCCTGGTGAGCTCGAGCTTGAGATTAAAGATACCACAGAGTCTGACACATCTGTTTCATATTTGGATATTTTACTTGATAATCTAACAACCAAGCTCTATTATAAACGTGATGATTTTAACTTTTCTATCGTCAACTTCCCTTACTTATGCAGCAATATACCTTCATCACCTGCATACGGAGTTTAAGTGTATCAGTTGATTCGATACTCAAGAGTATGCTCTACTATGAACAAGAATATCAACAGTATCGTTTAAAGTCATCATTTGCAAGTTTTATGGTCGATACAATGACCTTGTCAGCAAATACAATTTATCATTGAGTCAAATGCTGACTGACGTTTTTCATACTAATTGTTAGTCCATTCTTTATGTATACACTGAATTGACGACGGATTTTCCCGTTATTTCCCGATCATGAACATGATCATGAAGGAACACACGACGGATGTGACCGGTCGGCAGGGGATGCTCACACCTCCATGGCACCTGATCTCACCTCCGATGTTTTGGAGGCCTGTGTTTGCTCTGCTCTGTACTTTCTCTGCTGGGAAATATGTACACAATTCAGTGTGTAAATGATGACTTACATGTAACAGTATGAAAAATATCAGTCAGCATTTGACGTGAAGATAAATTGTACTTGCTGACAATGTCTTTGTCATAGAACTAACGAAATTACGACTTATAACGAAACTGTGGATATTCTTGCTTTATCAACCTGTTTATCAATAATTTATCTAGCTTTAGAAATTTTTCACACGTATTTAGCATGCTCTTACCGTTGCGTATTTGAATCAACTGAGAAATAAACCAAGTATGCAGATGATAAGGGTATATCCCAGATAGCATGACTATGTTGGGCCAACATTTGTAAAAGGTTGTATGGTTGGCGTTGGGGGAACAACGTTGGGCCAACGTTGGACCAATGTTACCAAGTCAACCTTCTTGACCATGACAGAATTCCTATGTTGGCCCAACGTTGGTCCAACGTAAGCAACTTCCATTCACTTTAGTTCCCAAGGAAGGAAGGATCCTGGTGTTGGTCCAACGTTGGACCAATGTTTTTAATACACCCTTAAAGAAAAGTGTATTTACAAGTTGGTAGTATTATGTTGGCCCAACGTTGGCCCATTGTTTGTAATACACCCTTTAAGAAAGTGCCTTATCAAGTTCAAGTAGTATGTTGGCCCAACGTTGGCCCAATGTTTCTAATACACCCTTAAAGAAAATGTCTTATCAAGTTGATAGTATTATGTTGGTCCAACGTTGGCTCATTGTTTCTGATACACCCTTAAAGAACGTATCCTATCAAGTTGGTAGTAGTATGTTGGCTCAACATTGGCACAATGTTTGTAATACACACAAGTGTTATTTTGTTTAGGTGTTTAAAAGATGGTATATTTATATAGGGCCAACGTAGGCCCAATTATTATACTGCCAATTAATTGATGGTGTCAATTTTATAATAAGCTGCTGAGCTTTGCGTTGGGACAACGTTGGCACATTCTGAAATAATTAAGAGGACTTTCTATGTCCATGCTTATCATTGGATGACTGCTCTTGTTTAGATATGATATTTTCAACATTTTAATTTTGCACTTAAGTGATCAAAGCACCAAAGAGTGTTTTATTCTATTTTTTGTATTGTGTTTATGATTATTTTTATTTGTAATAAACCAGATAGCAGAACATCGTTAGCCCAATCTTACATTATGGTTGTATTATCTATGTTGGGTTACCTTTATTGGGCCAACCATGGCCCAACATGGAATATCGATAGCTGGTTATGTATAATGGTGCGCTAATGTTGGGCTAATTGTTCGCATTATATCATAAAATTATTATCATGAGAGAAAATATTTGTTTGGGGATTGGCATCGGCCCAACGTTGGCCCAATATACCATGAATCTGACTGAGCATCATGGGTAGACAACAACCGGGCTTCTTGTAATATCCGCGCCATTTTTAATCTGACACGAGCGAGCGTAATGAGACTGATACCTTGCATATCTGCATCCACTTTGTAAGTATTTATAATATGTTTGCCTCGGCACAGCTGAATTAACGTTTAGTTTTTAAACGATATCATGTACAAATCTGCGCAAAGCAGACGGGGAAGTGCAGAGGCCAGGTGCTGTTGGGTCAACACTGTACCCCAGATGGCATGCTAACATTGGGCCAACGTTGGGCCAATGTAATCAGTTACATCGGGCCAATGTTGGCAAATGACATTGACCCAATTTAAGTTTGCTCATCGGCCCAATGTTGGCCCGATATGTTGGGCCAAAGTTGGCCCAGTGTAGAGTGTTATTTCTACAGATATTGGCCCAACGTTGCGCCAACATTGGCCCAATGAATGCGACATTGTTTGACAAACGTCAATTGGAACATTGGGCCGATGTTGGCAAATGAAGTTGGTCCAGTGTCCTTTTGCTCCTTGGCCCAATGTTGGCCCGATATTTTGGACCAACATTGGGCCAATGTGTATAAACATTCAATTGTTACAAATCTGTATATTAACAAATCTGATCGTCTCTACAATCAAAAATAAATCTACAACGAATCCTACTTGAAAGTACAAGCTAGCTAAACTGAATTTACAAGGCTTGTTAAAATTCTTATAATTTATCAAAACAAAGTAAATTATCAGTGATTAAATGTTTTGTTTTTATACAAGAAAAATAAATTAAAGTATAAAATAACAAATGTGTTTTAATACAGTTAAAACAATAAATAATTTGCCCCTTATTTAGATTGAAATGTGTGACTAGTAAAATACATTTCCGAAGTCTACCACTTAATTTACTTATATACACTTAAGGTCGAGCACATGATCAAACATTTTGAAAATGTTGAACTTGTTGAAGTTAAAACTAAATTTATTCAGTACTAAACATAAATTGGGTTCTTTCAATTAAAATTTGTTCAGTGTAACGACTTTTCTATACATGTATTTTATATGAGGCAACATTGAATCAAAATCGTTGTGATGATGATGATGATCAAGCGTAGAAATGTTATGCATAAATGCCTTCATCATGCAAGCTAATCACTTAATCACACCATAAAACAAAAAAGACGGTTATTCCTTAATTGACACCTTAAACATATAGTGATATACTTGTAAATTTAATCGTATGTTTACTCTTTACTGAGAAAAGTAACAAATGTATTAAGTACCAAATACTACAATTTTAGAGCTACTGGAGATTCTAAAAAGACATTCAGAACACAATCAAAGAATAGCTAAGGTATGCCAAGGAGAGGGATGGGGGAAGAAGAAACGGACAGAGAAGAAAAGAAGGGGGAGGAGGAGACTCAGGAGAGAGAAGAGAAGACTTAAGAGAGGGATCAGATGGAAAGTGGCAGCGCCTAGCTTTTTTCTGTTATATACTGTGACAAACCTGTAGTTCTACCCTTTTCTGTGTCTGTTTGTCGGTTACAAACACGATACCAGAAACATTTTTTGTGTAAGTAAACAAAATGACGGGATTCATTTTAGTATTATTTTAAGAACAGGGGGGCTTATTTTATTCGTTGGACCTGCTTATACCTGCAATTTACTGAACTTGTGCATAAATTTACATCAGAGAGGGAGTATACAGTCATGTAACCCTACATGTATCACTTGAAGTGAGCATCAACTTTTATTTCTTTATTAATGTTTTCTTCATGCACTGAGCAATAAAATACTAGTATGTTATAATTTAATTTTATATTTTGATTTCTTTTTCCTCAGTTTTTTAATCAATGCTATGAGATATTAATTGAGAATATGTATTAAACTATTAATCTAGCATATATAGAAAGTATTAAAGGGCTTTTACCATTAAACTGTACTACAAAACTAGTATAACCTTAATATATGTATTTGTTTGTCAATTTTGAGGACAAATGGCCAACCAGTGAAGAGCAAATGAGTTGTTATGATGGAGAGCCAATAAGATACAAACCAACGTTGGCCCAAAAATGACGTTTGCCTAATATTGAAAGAATAAGTGGCCCAACAATGGCTCAATAATATCCGTTCGTTGGTCCAGCAATAAGCCAACAAGTTGGTCTGATTAAGGGCCGATGAGCAAATTACCGTTGGCCCAACATTAATTGCTTACAATGGCCCAAATGTACAAAAATGACGTTTGCCCAACATTGAAAAAATACATTGGCCCGACAGTGGCCCAATATTAACTGTTACATTGGCCCAACAATAAGCCAACAAGTTGGTTTGATTAAGGGCCGATGAGCAAATTACCG
>PRKT01000041.1:522418-560233 GCA_003671525.1 Saccostrea glomerata | reverse complement strand
GGGGGGGGGGGGGGCTAAGCCCCCCCCCCCCCCTCATTCCGACGCCTACGCAAATGGTATATCCCTTAGTTGTTTTAATAGAAAAAATAACACATGTAGTTGTTCATCAGTTGAAATGAAATATTTCTGTCTGAGAGGAGGGGGTTCTCATCTCAAACCTTATTTCACATTCAAATCCCGACCAGTGATGGGTTGTTTTGTTTGAATTTTAGGGGGCAAAAGTGTGTTTAATGAAAGTTATGTTTCAGATGGAAATATTAAAGTCAGACATGACAAAGACTACTGTTCAGTTACATTTATTAGTACATAATTTTGATGGTAACTCCCATAAACATATGATTTAGGTTTGAAACCCTATTATACATTGTATTTTAATATGTTTACTGGGGATGTGAATCCAATAAGGGTAACCCACAAAATACAGGAACATTAGTCCCCTATAAACAATGATGACTTCATATTATATGCCCTGGATGTATACTTGAGAAGGCTTTCATCATAGGTGAGTTAAAAATAAATTTAAATTCAAAAGGTTTTATGCCTTCTTATATGACATAAATAGAGGAATTGGTCTTTCCAGTGCACATCAGTAACTTCTGCAAGTCCTTCTATTAGCTCCATGAATGAGCTAATTCTAAAATTGTCACTATCATTTTTAATCATCAAGGTAATTGAAGGCATTGTAACTTTTTGATATCATTGATCAAGGGAATTAACTCATGCTCTAATGCCTCACTGTCTCCATTGTTGTTTACGATGTGATTCCAGTCTGAATAAGAGTCCAGTCCACATTCAGATTCTGCATCATCTACACCTGAAGGAAACAAGAATAATATATTAAAACTTGTCTTCTGTGAAGAATTTTTCTTCATTTCTTAGTACCTTCAAATGTTTAGAAAAAAACATGAATAATGTGGTGTGTCCTGTTAATAAAAAAGGAATACAGATACATGAAATTTAATTTTATTTCTGCTCACCTTTTTTGAAAACAAATCCTCTTTCTTTCCTTATTGCTGCAGTTGCCTCGACACGGACAGTTAAAGTTTTCTGTGGGTAATATTTTAGGAAATATTCAATATCTGTTTTCCTTCTCGCATCACTAATTAACCAGATCTCTTTATCAGAATCTGTGCCGGAAGTTGCAAGAACACAGAAATACTCTGAGTTTTCATTTCTTTTCTTCTCTCCCCATTGAATCATATCTTCCCTGTATGTCTCCTTGTATTCTGAAGAATCCAAAAGTCTCTGCAGATCAAGCCCATTCTCCTAAAAGCAATGTGTGAATATTATGCTCTTTTCTTTAGTTGTATTATTATACATTAGACTTAGAGATTGGTCAAATAAATCAAATAATACAATATTGACTTGTTCTTGGACAGAGATGTGTTGGAGATAATGCTGTCCTCTTTATCTTTGCCCCATTTTTGAATTTGTCCATTTTGATCAAGGGTGAGAACAGGGCACATGATCTTTGGCTATTTCCAGATCTATATAAAGCAGCCAGGGGTAGAAATTTAATAATTTAGAAGATTTTGCAATTTGCAGCAAGAATCATGAAGGATTTTGATGAAAATGGTTGGAATGGTAGAAAGAAAATCTTTAATAAAAGGTTTAACTTGAAGTAACTTAATCAATGTCAAAAAATTATACAAAACATTCTATGACAATTGTCAGTATCTTATAAAAGTCCATAAAATTATGATTAACATGGACACATTCTAAAATTCAGTTTACCATTTTTCATTAAATTTCTATTTTGTAGAACAAACATTTTTTTTGGGGGGGGGGGGGATTACAAGATATGTTCAGAAAAAATTAAGTTGTCTACAAACTTTCTAAAGAAACCTCACATTGTGTAAATATTAGAATAGTTCATAGAAGAGATACAAACCTTGGCATACTGTGATTTCAATGGACCAGACAGTCTTAAGATTGCACAGAGTTCTGCAGAAAATCTGCAATAGATAATACATTAAGCAGACAGTGTAATTTATTAAAGGCAGAATGTTCTTTTTTGCACTTAACTTAATTTTGTAAGTGACTTATTTTTTTTTTTAATTAAATACAATGACTATAAAGATATAGGTAATTGTGATCTGTTTAATTCCTTTTCATTTGTTATAAAATCAACAATATACATGTATGTGTTAATACATGTAAAAAGGTTTTAGTCAACATTTGATGTCTAAAAGAGAAAAACTACATGTTCCATATAGTCCATAATCTATTCAGCAAGAGTCCCATGGGCCACATTGCTCACCTGAGTAACTAACTTTGACCATGCTGTTCTTTTACAGATTTCCCCCCTTGTAATACTGATTGTGACCCCATCCTACCCCCTAAGGGTCATTATTTGAACAATTTAGAATCTACACTACTCCAAGATGCTTTAACATAAGTTTCATCTTTTCTGACACAGTGGTTCTTGAGAAGAAGATTTTCAAAGATTTTCCCTATATTTTTCATTGTAAAACTTGGATTCCCTATAGAAGCACCGCCCTATCCCCGATGGTCATGATTTTAACAAATTAGAATCTACACTACCTTGGAATGCTTCCACATAAGTTTCAACTTTTCTGGCCCAGTAGTTCTCGAGAAGAAGATTTTTTAATGACCCCACCAATTCTGAAACCAAACGCCTATGTTGATGCATATTCCAGGTATTTTCCACTAAATGCATTTGTTGTAAATCTTAAAGTGTCGGAGGATTTTTCAATCTTACTTTTCTTGAAGCAAATTTGCAATAAAATCTTTTCCAGACTTTCTTTTCCCACTAAACACAACTACTGCTTTTGGAGAAATCACCATGCTTCTACTTTCACTTTGAAGCTAATGAACTAATTTTACCTTCGTAAGCAGGAGAGTGTGTTATCCACATGGTTTTTTGATGATTTTGTGTGTGTGTGACAGTGTGTTTTCTTTTAATTAAGGTACAGTCTACTTCTTTGTGTGTTTTATATATATTATATATATGCAATATAAAATAATTTAAATGACGGTGTTTTAATCTCTCTTTTTTAGATTACGGTAAATAATGTCATGAACATGCACACACCACTGTTTCAAAGAAGGTAAACATTGCAACGTCGGGATTGGATTGCTTGTGATTTGTAACATGTTTGATGAGTGTAAAGTTTATGAAATTTCAGCAACTGGTTAAATTCCTAAGCAGATTCACAGGTAATAGATTTCAACAAAATTTGGGGATGGAGACCAAAAACTTAGTGAAGGAGGGGAAAGCCGAAGTACTGTACCCCCCGTATGTATTTTATAACCCTGTTCAGGAGTTCAACAGAGACTTAACAATTGCTGTTATCTCTCAGTTCGCAAAAGAAAAACTCATTTCACAAACCAAATCAGCGATCAAAAAAGAGGGAGAGAAATCTCCAGAAGCGGAGGTAAGATTTATCAGCTACTATAACATGATTTACCATAGCAGACAATCCTAATTCCTGCACATTTCAAGATTTTGTTATCTTGTCCCCATGAATTTTTTCTCTCTAATTTTATTTAAAATTTATTGTTGAAAGATAATTTCAAGAAAAAACCATTGTAATTCTTTTTTTTAAAGTTCAGTTCCAAACAAATCATGTACTAGCTGTTAATGTTAAAACACATTTTACAAATTGTTCATTTTTAGGACCAAATAAAGAGTTCAGAGGATGAAGAAGTATTAATAGCTGGAAAGTGTTATGACAAAGGACTCCGAATATTTGAAGGACTTGCAGCATCTGGGTTGCGTTCAGTCCGATTTGGATTAGAAATCCCAGGTGTCAAAGAAATTGTTGCAAATGACTTTGATAAATCAGCAGTTGAAATCATAAAGAAAAACATAGAACTGAACAAAATGGAACATTTGATAAAAGCCAACTATGGAGATGCAGCCATGGTCATGTATCAAAATAGGGAAAAGGAAAACAGATTTGATGTAATTGACCTTGATCCCTATGGCAGTCCTCATCTATTTTTAGATGCTGCTGTTCAAGCAGTCAGTGATGGGGGACTTCTCTGTATCACCTGCACTGATGCTGCAGTCCTGTGTGGGAATACCCCTGAGACCTGTCACTCTAAGTATGGCAGTGTCTCCCTTAGGACTAAGTACTGTCATGAAATGGCCCTGAGGATTATATTGAGGAGTGTGGAGTCTCACGCCAACAGGTACTCTCGCTATACTGAGCCCCTGCTGTCAGTTAGTGTGGACTTTTATTTCAGGGTATTTGTCAGGGTGTACAGTGGTCAGGGGAAGGTCAAGAGGTCACTGAGTAAGCTCTCCACTGTGTATCATTGTGTAGGATGTGGCAGCTTCCAGTTACAGAGAATGGGGCTCATGATCCCTACAAAAGGAGTGGGCAACTACAAGTAAGAAAACAATTTTATTACATTATTTATCTGTACCATGTTTTTATTCAGAAATAAAGGAAATCAATATATTTGTTTAAATGAAAACAACTTGCATTGTAAAAAAAAAACAAAACTGTAAAATAAAGAGGTGTAAAGAAAGAGAGAGAGAGAGAGAGAGAGAGAGAGATAAAGGAGAGAGAATTAGTATTACAAAATGCATGATTCCCTCCCTTGAATTCAATTAGGTACACTGCAGGAAATGGCCCAGTTGTAAAGGAATCCTGTGGTAATTGTGGCTTCAGATACATTGTTGGAGGCCCAGTATGGGCTGAGGAAATGCATTGCCCAGACTTTGTACAGAGGGTAATAGACAGTGTCGATGAAGAAAAGGAGCGATTTAACACAGCAAAGAGAATTGTGGGAATGTTAAGCATGATTAAGGAGGAACTACATGACATTCCATTTTATTACACAATGGATGGGCTATGTGGTGTATTGCATTGTGAAATGATTAGCTTTCCAGCCTTGAGGTATTGAAAACAAAATATTACATCATATTTTCTGTTACATTTGCGTAAAAAAATTTACTGAGTTTAAAGACCAAATTTTTTTACCGTACAGTTACCTGAGGAGGGGGAGTGGTCAAGATAACAGTGGTGCTATTTTATCAAATGCTTTATACAAACTTTCTTTTACAGATCAGCATTTTTGAATTCAGGCCACAGAGTTTCTCTTTCTCATTGTGCCAAAGACTCAATTAAAACAGATGCCCCTTCTTCATTTGTCTGGGTAAGAGTTGTACTACATGTATCTGATAAGATGTGTACTAGTCTTAGCTCACCTCAGCCAAGTTGGGGGAAGCTTATGTGATACCCTTGGTGTTGGTGTCCCAGGTTAACATTTTTAGTGTTTTCATTTTAAGTACTTCTATGCCCTTCATGAATCAGATATTCATGGAAGATACTTCTAGAAATTTGTAAGGAAGAGAAATTTACTTGGCTTAGCAATATCTTTGGCCATTGTACTCTTGCAGAGTTAGTGTGCATTACATATGTTTTCCCTCACTCTGACAGGATGTTATGAGAGCATGGACAAAAGAGAAACCAGTGAAGGAGCGCCATCTACAGGATAATACCCCATGTAAAGCTATCCTCAGTAAACCATGCACAGAGGAAGTGTCATTTGAGGTGAGGGAAATATATTTCTGAAAGAAAATGCATAGTGTGTAAGTACAGAATCAAAGAGAGTAAATGTAAGGGGTCGCCAAGAGATGATTATTTTCATGTAATAAAATAGCTAGTCACAAATGGTTTTAGACATTTTTATTCATTTTGAAGTTTAGATCTACACATTTACAAAAAAAAAAATTTTAAGTACATTTGAATAGAGGAAAGAGTAAGCTTTACTGACATGCTTTCAGCTGCACCCCAATTCTAACCCTGAATCCAGAGTGAAAGGTTTAACACGGTGGCAGACAAACCCGGAGAAGAACTGGGGC
Organism: Saccostrea glomerata; assembly: GCA_003671525.1. Lineage (NCBI taxonomy): Eukaryota > Metazoa > Mollusca > Bivalvia > Ostreida > Ostreidae > Saccostrea > Saccostrea glomerata. The sequence continues at coordinate 554,394 of PRKT01000041.1, read as the reverse complement.
CCTAAGCCCAGGGCCAAGAGACAGGCTGATAATAATGGCGGCACAACAGAAAGCAAAAGGACAAAGAAGGTACCTCGTCATGCTTAGAAATTCTGTTCATTCGAGTCAGTTGATGACATTTAATTGTATATTGTTCTATTTTTTTTCTATAGAATATGCAGATAGAATCTTCATCTAACGAAGAGAAGGATAGCAGACCATGCCGACATTTTAAGAAAGGACATTGTAAACTAGGGGACTCTTGTAAATTTGTCCACTGAGAATATTCTACTGCCTACCATTTCTTTACCCTCTTACCATTATAGACAGCTTGTGATATTGAAGTGGCATATTTTTTAGGATCAACTAAATTATTTCGACTTAAATGTATTCAGTCCATCACAACTGTTAACTCACTGATTTTCAATAAATAAATAAAAGTTAACTGTTTTATTTTGTTTGATAGATCAGACTAGTACTGTAAATGTATTATATTTAGTGTGTACCATATTTGGCAGAAATAGATTTTTGAACAAGTTAGTGTAGATTTGATTTAGTGCATTTCTAAATGTTGTTATTAATGAATACATGCGCAAAACATTTAGCATTGTACTTGAATTAGCGAATGTTTCAGTCAAAAGCCCTAAAAAGAAGACACAGCCAAATGTAATACGTTTACAATACTGTAAAAGAATTATACTTTGTAGCATGTTCTATATGCAGATGATTTTGCAATTTCTCAAAGGGCTAGATATGAATTTTTATGTACATACAGCTGTACAAGGCATTTCATTATTATTGGAGGCTAAGTCCGTGAAAATGCGAATTAAAATAGGCCACAAAATGTAACCGTGTGCAATGATCAGTCATGATTTAGAATCGTTAACATCTGCATTCATGATACAAATGTTCATTGACAGGAACAATATATGACCATAAGTGAATCATCATTTCAAAATGCAGAATTTATTGTAGATTCTTCACAAAATTTCAAAGATAATTTTATTTGTAGGTGTTTTTGGTGATTTTATTTGTCCAATGTTAAAATAAAATTTTAAAACTCAGAGTTGTTAACAAATAATTAAGGAACGTTTTTAAGTTTTGTGTGAGTTGTTGGTTTATGAATCACACAGACATGTCACGTAGGCATATTTCATGAAGCACGCTAGTTCTAATAACAAGAGGCCTATGGGCCACATAGCTCAACAGAGTAACTTTGGTGATTCAGTTATTTACCAGATTTCCTCTCTTCTTATATCTATTGTGGCCCCTCCCCCCTGCCTTGATTTTAATAATTTAGAATCTACACTACCCCAAGATGCTTTCACCTAATCCATCTTGACTGTAATAATTTAGAATCTACACTGCCCCAGTATGCTTCGACTAAAATTTCAGCTTTCCTGGCCCACTGGTTCTTGAGAAGATTTTCCTATAATTATTTCTATATAAAACTTGGATTCCCTATTGTGGTCCCGTCCTACCCACGGGGGTCATGATTTTAACAAATTACAATCTACATTACCCTAGGATGCTTCCAACTAAGTTTCAGCTTTCATGGCCCACTAATTCTTTAGAAAAAGATTTTTACATATTTTTCCTATATATTTCTATTTAAAACTTGGATTCCCTATTGTATCCCGCCCTACCCCCGGGGGTCATGATTTTAAAAATTAGAATCTATACTACCCAAGGATGCTTCCATATAAGTTTCAGCTTTTCTGGCCCACTGGTTCTTGAGAAGAAGATTTTAAAAGATATTTCCTATATATTTCTATGTAAAACTTGGATCAGCCATTGTGGCCCCGCCCTACCCCTGGGGGTCATGATTTGAACAAATTTAAATCTACACTACCTGAGGATAATTCTGCATGAGTTTCAAATTTCCTGGCCCAGTGATTCTTAAGAAGAAGATTTTTAAAAGATGCCCTTAATTTTTCAAAAATTCATAATTATCTCCCCTTGGAAAAGGGCGCAGCCCTTCATTTGAGCAAACTTGAATCCCCTTCACCCAAGGATACTTTGTGGCAAGTTTGGTTGAAATTGGCCCAGTGGTTCTTGAGAAGAAGATAAAAATGTGAAAAGTTTACGATGACAACGACAACAACAACAACGACAGACAGCGGACAAATTTTGATCAGAAAAGCTTTCTTGAGCCTTGTTTTTCAATGAATATATAGTTACTTAATAAATACTGGTAGGTAAAAAACTAGGTTACTAGTTAAGTTGACTCACTTATGGCCATATATGGTAATAATGAATAAATGCACTTCAGATGGATTGCAAAGAAAAGAATCCAGCGGTATAAGTATACAAATGTTCATCACAGACGTCTAAATCCCCCAAATTTGTTAAAATCAGGAAACAAATGGGAGTCATTTCTTAGTTTATTAATGAATACAGATAATAAACATTAACAATATAGCCAGTAATTGGACACAAGCTTTCTTGGAAGTTAATATTACAACTTCATTCAAATTCTTGTTTTAAATCAGTGCATAATTATAACATAATTCAATAATTTATGTGCATCAATACATGTATAAAAAAATTAAATGCTAATATTTTTCACAAACTTAAAGGTCATCTCAGGCCAAGAATTCCCAGTAAAATTCATTAATTACATTATAAAATTATGCCAGCAGTATTTATAAGTTGAAATAAATTGTTGAACCCTGCATGTACTTTCTGTAAGGCAAACATATAAAAACAAAATATTGAACAAAAATATCACAGACTTAGTAAAAGTTATTGCAACATTTACAAAACAGAGAAATATGTCCTGGCACAACTGACCAGAGAGAGACATAATTCCTCAAATGCATTAAAAAAAAAGAAAAATCTCGACATGACAGAAAATCTCTGTCCTACAAGAAACTTAGAGTTAACAGCACCAGATGATGGACGGATTAAAAGATCAAAGAGGGACACAGGTAGGACAAAATAAAATACTTCAATAATTTCCATGATTGTATCATTTCATGGTGTATGTGTATCACAAAATAAGGATGTTATAAAGGGCTGCCAACAATTCAGCATAGATTACATTAAAGGTACATGTATTCATCATAAACAGTTGTATTCATAATTATTTGCTCTTGTATTCATTTGCAGTATGCAATTCATTAATAATGTACACAATTCACAGAATTATGAAAGTGAGAACATATGCTGTTTCTCCTGTTGATCGTTTCAACAAAGTATGACATACATACACACATACAGAATAATCATTAATATACACTTTATACAAAGTCTGTACCAGAAACAGAATTGATTGCATCGTTCAGTTTATAGTTAAGCATTTTCCTTATAAATGCTAGTATGAAATATTGAACAGTGTCCCTCCGAGCAGCATATCTTTTTGGCTGTTTTAGCTGACTGTTAGATTAGGCTACGTCAGAATCTTCAGCATTTTCTACAGTTGTTCCTAGGATGCTTTCAATGTCTTTGATTGCAAGCTGAAAAAAAAATCATGTGTATTATCTTGTAAATTAAGAAGTTCTAATTTACTGATAAGTGGTACATATTTAAAAGTAAATACTGAATGGTACCATTCCTACCTTGAAATTAGTCTCTCCCTGCATGTTGGGTGCTGAAATTTCTTGGTGGATGATGGACATATTTCTGGCAAATGTGGCAAGTGCTCCTTGTAAATTATCACCAAGTGTTCTGCAATAAGATTAAATGTATTTAAAAATGTGAACTTAATGTACATGTCCTTTAATTTAAATAATGATATAACAGCTAAAGAATACTCACAGCATTCCCAAATTCTCTCTGTTGAAACTATCTAAGAGGGTAAATACTGTGCCTTGTTTTTCCTAAAATGAGAACAACATCATGCATATACCACCTGCTACAACTCCATTGGTCTTTACAAAATTTTAACACTTGCAAAATTGTGGCATACCTTGATATCATATCCAATGCCATGTGCTCGGCACATCTGGAAGAATACACTGTAGTGCACCACAGCCAGATTTGTGTGGAGAAGTCTTGTGCTCATAACGGCATATCGACTTGTGTTGGGTGGCTGTTCATCTTCCTGACCTGCCAATCTACGACGTCGCTTCTTCTGTTCTTGTTTGGGTGGTGGTACATTGAATGTATGAGTACTTAAGTCTAGTTTGCCATTACTGACGTAAGACATCAGCTGGAACATTGCTAAGCTATCACTATAGTGCAGACTGAGATCCAAGGCCCATAACTTCTGATCATTCTGTCAATTAAAAAAGAAATGTATCTCAGCCACTGAAGACATTAATTACATGTATTTTATGAAAAACGGTTGCTTCTAAGTTATGAACAATTGACTGAAATACAAAAAGAACTGGAGCAAAGAATGCCACTTACAGATTTGGGATCAATGAATGTGACAAAATCAACTGACAGATAACCAATGATGCCTCTTGACTTGCAGGCCTCTGCTACTTTTTTGCATGAAGCATTGAGGACATCTGGTTCCACGGAGGACTGGGGCATGGACACACCCCAGCAGGAGAAGGGGGTCTCGGCATGAATCTGATCCCCCATACATATGACATTGGCCCGTCCCGTGGGTTCAATCAACATGTCTACAGTCAGAGTAGTAATGCTGTCTGAAGGAGGCGTGGCCTCAATTACTCCTCCTGTAATAGTATAGCAGTGATCATAGCATGACAGGAATCAAAATGAATATTCTAAAATACACTTTTCATTGAAGTGTTGGTAAATGTTTTAATACCTTGACTTAGGAATGCATCCAAGAACTTGGACCAATCTTCATAGAGTTCTAAATGTACAGGTCTAGCATGCTTAGCCAAGACATCGGGGATTTCTGCATGGATCTTAATGTAAGCTGCTTCCTGTCACAAAAAAGTAAAAAAAAAATCGAATGTAAATAAAATTCAAAACTGCTTTAAATAATCCTATGCAGGCTTTGAAATGTATAAGAACATACCTGAGCCCACTTTTTACTCCACTTTTCTCCGTATCTCCGTGATTCCTTCAGCGCCCACTGGTAGCACTCTAAGTGTTCAGCGATATCACAGTATCCTATTCCTCTCCCATCATAACCATCATCTAGCTTAAACAGCCATCGCTTCACCGTCAAGTTTTCTGTCACTAACTGAGCTAGACACTCATGTAACTATTCAGGAAAAAGAAAGGTATGAAGAGTTAATTATTATTGAAGCTGTACATTTTAGGTGAACAAGGATGCAATCAGGAGAACTGCAACTCACCTGACCAATACTGTAAACATCAAATTCACTCGGTGGGACCTCCACGTTAGCACTGGCAAATATCCTCTTACAGCCTGACTTGGTGGAGTAGAGATGTGCCACCTCAGGCTCGGGGGAGAGGATGGGGACATCCAGATAGTCAGCAATAGCCAGGTCATCCTTGTGGGGTACCCCGGTCACTATGTAAGCATCACAGCCTTTGATCAAGTGTTGGATACGCTTCAGTGTCCGAGGGCTGTACTTCAGGATGGAGGACAAACACATTCTGTGGGCCTATAAAGAATATGGTTTTAAGTTTGCTTCTTGGAAAATTTCAAATTATGTAGGAACAGTATCATGGTGAATTCTATGATTTTTCCAAACCTGTCCTTCTAAATTCAATTATTTTGAGAAAAATTATAAAATTGAAAACCCTTAAATGACAGCTTCAGCAACATCCTATAGTGGCATGTGTTTGGCATCTGTAGCCTATACTTACAGGGAAGCTTTTGATGGCCTCTGGGACAATGATTTTGTATTTCTCCCCCATATCACACTGATCCTCCACAACACCTGACTCCACTGCAGACTTCAGTCCCAGGAGCTTAGAGTAATACTGTAAAGTCTCCTCACTCAGGGGCACAGGGGATACAAAAATCACATCCACGTTTGGATCTTAAAAAGTTTGAAAAATGAAACATGATGTTGCTGACGTTTTTATTTAAAACATTGTTACAAAAAAATTTAAGTAATTTAAGTAAATTTAAGCATTGGAAAAACAAAGTTAGAAAATGAAGAACTTCTACCCTAGTATATCATAATGGTTTAATTCTTAAAAATATCAGGCTTTACCTCTGATATCACAAAGACGAGCCATCTGGGTGTTTTGTCTGATTCCAAACTCGTTAATACTGTCTCTTATATCCTGAGAAAGGCCTAATGATGGAATGTGTATAACGGTCCTACGGTGTTGTTTAATTCTATCCCAGGACATGGCAAGTTTCTGTAGAAAATGATCATAGAATGCTTTTACACAAGTCAATTCAATTATAAACACATCAATTATCAGATTTATAAAATGTTTAAATCATTGTAAGCCATTATAAAATACGGAACATGATATGTACCCTTGCTCTCCTTCTAAAGTTTTCTAGATGTTCCTCTCTTGAGTCCTTAAGTTTGATCTTGACCTTTGACATCTTGACATGCATTATCCAGGATATCGCTATGACGCCTGAGGCCCACTTCCTCTTTCTGTACTCCAGATACTCGGACCGATCTCGGAACATTCTCCAGGAGGACTGGATCCTCGTAGCAGCGACATCCTTCCCTCGAGGACCCTTGAATCTGCGACCCTGTTAAATGAAGAACAATATCTGGTACTGAGGACAACTCAGCTAGTTATAGTTATGGAAGGAATGCATCTTCATACTGCTGAATCAGTCTCTAATATATCTCCCATTATGACTCACACATTGAAGAGAGGACAGGTAAACATAGGGATTTTCATCAACATAACTGTCATTTTTCATCTCATTAAAAAATTTCACATCCAAGATGATTAAAAAGGCTGTGTGTAATTGTGTATTGGGTCTTAACTCATATTTTATCTGTATTGTTAAAGACATATTTATAGATATTTGAGTATTTGAGTGTGTATTTTGATGTTTTATTTATGGTCACTTACAGGTCTCCCTATCAAGGCTTCTACATCCTCCCTGTTGATGATGACACTTAACATGTCATCTATACTGGGCGGCTTCTCCAACTCAAACTCCATAGCCAGGTCAGCTAACCTGAAAGGTTGTACAACATTCATTGATTGTGTTATGGATTCTCCATGAATTTTCTAGTCAAGCATTGAAGTTCTTTTTAACCAACAAACCTGTCTCCATTGACAAAGGCCACTGGAATGGTGTAGCTTATGAGCATCTTCTCTATATGTTTGATCATAGTAACAATGCTGCAAGTAGAAATGAACCATTTTAAGTTAGTATGTTTTTGGATTGAAGTGAGAGTTTTTTTTGTATCAAATAGAAGATTTTTGAGAATATTCAAATACATGAATATACCTGATAAATCTTGTATATATATTCAGATGAATAAAGCTTTCAGATTTAAAATCTAGTAATACAGCAATAGTAGTACACAAAACAAAGTGATTGCCTACCTTCCCCATGTAAGGCAGTAGTGTTGCTTGAATGCAATGAATTCTGACGAGCTGTCTCTGGTACGTCCATTTTGGATAGCAAACCTGTGGGACAGCTGCTTAAAGTCCCCACTGGCCGGGGTAGTGGGTGGGGGCTGGAAGAGTCACGGCAAATTTATGCAGAAAACAGTAGTGGAAATTATATACAATGGTTAAAAAGAAATGTTTATAAAGATATGTTACAAAATGTTATTATTTAATCAAAATATGAAATTTATTTATTTAAAGACAAAATTTGTAATAAAAGATGGCATTCTGAAAATGAGGAAAAACAGGCATGTGAATGACTTCTGAAAACCGTGCAGATAAAAAATATATAGCATAGATTGATCCAAAGACTGCAGATAAAAATGGAAAATCATTCAGTCAACAACAGGCATGTTTCAGACCATGCAACATAATTCTTTCTTATGTCTTGAATCTTAAACTTTCACATGCAGATGTTAATTGATAACATTTCTAAATTCAATCAGTGAATTGACATAAAAAATATCATTCTCATATTAATATTATATAAATAATGGTCATTTTCTTAAATCATTAGACAGGAAAAAAAACATGCAATAATCAATATAAATATATAGCTGCTGTTGTGAAGTACTAAGGAATATGTAACCCATGAAAAGATTCCCTAAATTCTAGGGATGTCAAAATTGTCATTAATTGATGTTCGAATATTCGATAGAGGTATTCGAATATATTTCGAATATTCGATAAAACAATACTCTCCTGTCAAGCAGTATACGTTTCATGTCATTATTTTGAAATAAAATTTCACATATAGTTTTGTAATTGCCAAGTTATTATATTTTTTAAAAATTAGAGAATATATCTGTATATGAAGAATATACATCCAAAATGTAATTAAAATTTGTTTTTGAAAACTCAAGATTCTTTACTATGTTTTAAATCAAATGATCGTCTTACTAAAGTCTGCACTAATTACTCCTTCAAATCTATACCACGCTAAACAATTATCTACTGAAGAGAAATTATAATCAATTATTTTAGCCAATAAATTTCCTGATAATTATTTCTAAAGATGTATACATAAGCAAGAGAGCCGTGTGTTTTCTGTACAACTGTGTTCTTGCAACAAAACAAACTGATTGTAAATAATTGGCACTGTTATACCACTTATTAAATGATCAAAAAATAATTTATTCTTATAGTTACATTCTTCGAACTTTTTAAATAATCCAACAGGAGTGTCTTTTAATTTTTTTTAAATCAAATATTATTCCTAGTCAACGTTTGGAATTTATTCAGTTTCAAATATAATTTGCCATATTTTTCTCTCTGTTAAATGCTTGTACACAAAAAAAACGAATATTTGAATCATATTTTTATATTCGAATATCAACCCATCGAATGAATATTCGAATAATCGAATATTCATTGACATCCCTACAAGTAAATTCAGAGTAAATATTTTAACAGTCCCAATGCAATCCTTTTCCAAATTGTGCTTCATATTAACACAATCACCTGCCAATTCCACCTCTTTAAAAACAAAAGTCAAGGTATAAAAGCACAAACCAAGAGATGATAATACATGTATATTGAAATGTGTGCCATGATAAATGAACTGAATATAACCAGTGTGAAAGTTCAACAGATCTACTCAGAACCCCACAAAAAGTCTGCTTTCTACTGACTCACTGTCCCTTAATGGTTAGGAAAAATTGCCTAAAGTTGTTGGAACAAAGCACATTACAAATTTAGGTTAACTGCCTTCTTGATTTGAACCATTTTTTTAACACAAGGAGGAAATAATACATATATCATGTTAAGCAGACTTTTTGTTTGTTTGTTTGGAAACCATCAAAATTAACATTTCTACCTCCTTTTGGTCTGGCTGAAAATATCATCACAATTGACATTAATTATGTCATTCAGTGTTCCCTCTTCCAGTTATACTAAATACTGAGAGTGCTACCTGCTATATTTATTCTCTGAATACTTATGCATTACAATTATCAGCTTTATTTATAAGATAGGCTGATGATGTTACTGAATAAATGCATGAATATGTACAGTTGTCTGCATGTACGTTAAAATATTCAAAATTCTCTTCTTCAATCAAATTAACTTGAGTAACTTCACTTTTATAGCTATAATTGTAAATCAAAGAAAAGGTAAATGTATCAAGATATGGGTAAGAAATAGTTAAGGTAAAATCTTATAAAATATAAGGTGAATACATGCTTACAACAAACAATCAATCTATCTAGGGGGGAGGAAACAGAAAATTAATATTATCATTTCTAAAGAATAGGAATTACAAAGGTATTTCATTAAAAGTATAAGCTGTTTTAGTATATAAATAGGTTTGGTTGGCGGGGATATGTTTTCTCACCCCATAATATGCATCCTAGAAAAAAAGTCAGTCATGGTAAGATTTATCTCCCTGAAAAATACCTCAGCTTTAGAATTAAATATTTCTCTTTAAAAAACTCAATGGTGTTCATGCATATGTGTTTCTGCATAGTGCTGAGTGTTCTTAGAACTTACTGACAATACTTGATTCTTACTTGAGTGATTTTTTATTTAAATCCAAGTGAGCTGCATGTTTAATCATCAAAATTAAATTATCTAGGGGTACTTGATGGGTATAAAAATTATGACCATTATGAAAAAGTTGTATGTTTTATGAATGATTCTTTCTCCTGAGCTGAATCTGTCAACATACCAGAGGCTGTATTGGCATCTCGTAAGTTTTCAGTGTTGCCGGTGTTTTAACCTGAGGCATTGAGGACGAGGTGACTCGAGTTTTAGCGGACGGTGTTCGAGTTTCTGTGATACTACTGGAGGCAGACTTAGGGTGGGGAGGGACTGCTGGCATTTTGCTGACGTCGTTTTTCATGGTAGCTGGATCAAGCTTGACTCCAGAAAGTAGTGACACTGCCTCTGTAGGAATATAATGTTTACTATGTTCAATGATCCTTTCTTTTATTCACTAGTGTGACTTTCTTTGTTTTATAAACTTTCATATTTATTACTTATTACTTGTTTTACAATTAGTAATTATAGTTTTACTGTACACAAAAATTTTTTTGTTGGATGAATATTCACTATATTCAGATTCCTCTAGAGCACTTGAAAATGAGAGAAATGATGAGTAATTCGCAGGTTCAGATATCATTAAATGTATACATGTAGAAAAGTTTAATATTTCTACCTATTTAAAATTCTGTGAATGGGAACCAAATGAAAAATAAGTGAATTGTTTTTCCAAATAAGGATGATGTTGAGGTAATATAATTGTAAATGAGAAACATTAATTTTGGGTTTTCAGTGTAAATTAATAAATTGGTTTCACATAACACTGAATATTATAAGATCTGAACGAAAGAATTTAATTAAACAATTGTAGTTATCAAACTTGACAAATTTATTACCATCTACAAACATTAAAATAACTTGTTTATTGATATTTCTACTATGTACAAGTATCTTTAATACATAATTATACAAGTAAATTTCTATCAAATAGCCTTGCTGGATCTGTACAAATCAGTACAAAAATCTGACATATATTGAATATCAGTAGATTATCAGAGAGATAATCTACACCTGTCTGACTAATACAGAATAGTTATATAACTCCTGTATAAATCTCTGAGCTCAATCACACTTTAATTTTAATATGAGGTCAAAAATGAATAAGATTTAAATATCCTATTACACCTCGAAGTCTATTTAATGTTTTCCTTCCATTTCTGAAAACGTGTGATTAGTTCCGAAGGCATTTAAATTCCTTGTATGATATAATGGATTCACAAGTCAATAATTGTAACTACCTTTACCTGTAAGAATATGAAATTCCTTTGATGTTCTCTTTGTGTGTATTGAGGTATTAGAATGCAACAGTTTTATTTTTGATACTTGAAAGTGACCAGGCAGCAGAAAAATATAACATGGCAATAAAGCAAATATAATAAAAAAAAGTCCTAGATTATTTTCTTAAAAAAAGATACAAAGCTCAGAATAAGACAAGAAAGCTGCCATCATTTTTTGAAAGGACTAAAATCTTGACCTTGATATTTTTGCAAAGATAAGAATCAATTTTATATCATGAGCATTTGGTTCCCACTAAAATTGTTCATAACAACAGGTGAAGGAAAAATAGTACAAAATAAGCCATTTACTCGACATATATTTAAGACCCAATTTTCCTATTTGTTCATCTAAGAATTTATACAAAACACTGCTCTAACCTGGTTGTGGGGGTTTGTGTTTGATCTGAGGCTCGTGTAAGGGGGCGATCCTGTTTCTTACGGGGGAGGGGTCCAATGTCAGCTGAGCTGCTGGGGGAATCAGACCCCTCTCTATCAGGCTCATTATCCCCTTTCTGGCATCTTCCTCTGAGATTGGGGGTGGTGCAAGCTACAAGTGTTCAAAATAAGTCATAATGTTCAATTTTATATCCATCATTATAACTTTTGAATTTCTGTACAAATATTTCAATCTTGGAATTTGCATAGAGGTATGTAAATGTAGTTGTGACACATTTTTTTCATTAAAAATATATGAAAATAAGTTTTAAATGAGTTAGCAAAACAAATTTCTATTATAATCAGTTCCTGTCCATAGCTACCAGATAAAGTATCAATAACTAAACGTAAATTATCAAATATTCATTAACTTTGTCGAAAATGAACTTACAAAAAATCAATACACACCTGAAGTATTAAGTAAATATGCTACTGACATATTGTTTTTAAATATGCTTAGTGTCCTATTCAAAAATCTACAATATTGAGATCTCTATAAATACGAAACATCATTAGAGTACCTGGGCATCCACTCTGTTGGCTTTTGGGAGTACAGCCAGTGGTTCTATGGTAGTACCAATGATTGGTTTGCTGTAGGAAGGTCGGGAGTGTTGTTTGGTGTTAATCAGAGGAAGTTGGATCCCAAAGTTATCATTCAGGGCCTGTCTGTTCATGTTACTGTGGGGGTCAAGGACGGCCCTCAAGGTCAGCATGTGCTTGGCCTGTTGACCTGGTGTAGGCCCTGGCATCTGGACACTCTGTCTTTTTGGAAGCAGAGCATTACTGCGAGAAGCTTGTGGCTGCCGCATCTTCTCTCTACAAAATCAATATACAGGTCTAGTTTCCATCCTGAAAAACTAAGATAGTTACCTTTTTTGAATGTTTCTTTAGAAAAATTGTGGTTATGTTACCTTCCCAAGAAACGAGCAGATATCTTGCGAGGATCTGCACTCTTCTGACTTCGCATGTCCCATGTTGTTTCAATAGCGACCACATTGTTGTCAAATCGGTTGGCTTCCTGGTTGGGTAAAGTCCTCACCTGGTTGTTGTACTGACTTATCACCTGTTCTGTTTTAGCCTTCAGAAAATAATCAGAAATACACATAGGGGTGCATTTACAGAGTAAAGCATTATTAATGTAGCTTTAGGAATCTGAATACTACTGCCAGTGTCATACTATTGTTCATCAATTAATTTTTTTTCTGTATATAAATCTTAGGTTACAATATAAGCTACTATTATGTATATGACATTATCAGATGGGTAAGACAATTCACCTGTAAACCCTCCTCTGTTTTCACCAGGGCTGACTCCAAGTCCGAGATGCTGATTGTCCCCCCTTTGTTGTTTGCTATCTGTTCACGTAAAACCCGAATGTCATCTTGGACCTGGAATGTCAATTAAAACGGGGGTAAGATATGTTTTATTTGATTTTATTTAAGATAAATTCCTTCATGTAAAGTTAAACCAAATGTTAGGAATTGTTTAAAAAGATATAACTGCATGATTATCACCTTAAAAGTAAGCGTAAATAGTCGTGCATTCCTTAATTAAGAGGTTAAAAAATCAAAACTTAAATTAATTTCATACTTAATAAAAATTGGGTGCAACTACATATTAAAGTCTTTTTCATTTATGTTTTATACTATAATATGTAATTCATTTTATGATTTTAAAATATAGAGTGCACTGCATGTATGTCACAATAAAGAAATGGTCTTCATTTCCATTTTTAAAATATAAATACTGCCATAAAAAGTAATCTAAATGTTTTCTGATTTAAAAAACACACAAACATTTATAAAATCATTTTTTAGAAAAAAATTTATGAAGCCAGAAATAAATCACAAAATTAACACTGAAAATAAGATTTAAAAGGTATGGGCTTTTAATGAGTATTTGAAAATTGATTTCAAAATTACATTTAAAAATCTCAGAGACATTAATAGTTGTTTACCAGTACTGAATTTCCTTCTATCATCAAATTTTTACATATTTATAATACTAGGCTGAGTAACTGTCAAGTATACAAATTTTATCTCCAAGAATTTGACATTTAACTTGTCTATTCATAACTAAACCTCAATCACCAATCCTAGAATTTCTTTTCTTAATTTGCAAGAAATGAACATCAATGCTACCCATGCAGTAAAATTTGAAATTAAAGATTATTTTAATTAACCCTAAATAATTAGTTTGCTATTGAAATAAACATGTTTCCTCATGATCAGTGACTAGATATCAATATACTCAAACTTTATGTTGTCTATAAATTTGGAGGTATTACCAGAAAGAAACAAGGAGATTTCTTACCCCTTGTAATATTACAGGCATTTTAACATGGTTACCACCATTAAAATTAATGTCCTCTTTGAACACATTTATCTCCCTTTGAGAGAAGTCCTGGTATGTATCATTCAACTTTGGCAGAAGGGTGGGTCTCCCTGAATCACCCCAGATACCACTCATCTCTCCTCAAACTAAAGACTCCAGTGATACAAACACACTCTTTCCAATCCCTCAATTCATTCTGTCTTCAGCAAGCACAATTTGAATATTTAAAATGCTTTTAAAGGATGATTTACATATAATTCATCCATGATCAGCAAATATAAAGGAACTATAAAAATGATGTTAACTTAATGGAAAATCTCTAATATAAAATAAAAAAAGTTTTCCAGTATTTTTCAAAGGCAGATATATGCTAATCCAAGAGCTTCAAATCCACTCAGTAAAAAATTAAAGAACTCCAACTTATTATCCTTGGAAATATAGGCATTTGTGAAAAATTGATTTTTCCTTTCAATTAAGTTGGTGAAACACAAACAGATTTCTGATTAATTCATGGTAAAAATCAAACTGTCCCAAACTTGTAAGATGAGTACACAGGTAGATGATAACTTTACGTCTCCAAGCAAACCCACAAACTTCTTATACCGGCAGAAATATTGATCAATGACATCCAAATTTGGCATGTTTTTGGTAAATGAAATATCTGATCAATAGTGGTTTTATCACAGGTCACAAAACTTTTTAAAATACCAACACAAACAAATAGAATTTAATAGGATATAAGGCGAGCACAAAATGCCTACCAGAGTATGATTCCCCGCCTCATGAAGGTTATTTAAAAATATGGATCAAGAAATATAATGGCTCTCAGCTTATTATGAAAAGGAGACGCAAGCCATTGTTGACTGAGTAGAAATCATTTGACGAGCATAACATTTCACTCCTGTCTGGCTACAAGAAATTTTCATCATGCAAATTGCCCATTAAAGTAAAATCAATCAAGATATGAACATCATGAAAATGGTCCATCTATAATAAAATCAATGCTTTGCTGCACATCTCAAAAGACTTAAAAATATTTATAGTTGAGGCCCAATAATTGAAACATAATAAATTATTCTCTCTCTGGAGCAAAACTGATTTAAATAGTTTTATTAAAGTAAAATTTACTATTATTGCATAGGTATATTTAAAATATATATACATGTACTAATTACAGTATTTCATATTTTTGATGCATTGACTTTAAAACCTAAAATATATACTGACAGTATAGAAAGCTAAAATTATTGAATTTCACTTGTCATCAAGCAATGTTAAGTACGTATTGTACGTTGCTTATAGTTCTGTCAAACTGCAGGGCATGGTTTCATCATAAGGAGGGTAAAAATGTTTTTTAACAATGTTCTTTGACAAATCAAAAAGTGTGATTTTCATGAGTCAAGTAAAACTAATTTTTCCAAAATTTCTATCTTCAATTATGCCCCTATTTTCTTGTCCCACCCTAAGCCACAGGGCACATTGGCAAGCTATGATTTGACCAACTCACTAGGATATTTATTGTGACTAAGATGTGTTTTCATTGCTGGGATTTCATTCATCAAATCGGCATATACGAATGCCACTTGACCTTTGGGAACCCAGCTTAATTTGTTGCTTCATTTGACTAGGGAAGGTTCCAGGTTCCCCGGCATATGCTGATCTCCCTAGTCTGAAAAGACCAGTGAGGAATTCACTGGTCTTAGAAATATGTTGATGAGAAGATAAATCAAATGTTAAAATCAGATACTTTTAACCACTACGACATGTTCTTTAAAATATTTGCATTTCTTAAGCTAATCTCCATTCAAATACCGGTATTTAAAATCTGTTATTTTCTAAATATATACCTGTAACTTTATTTCATGACTCTCACTGATCAAACCAATTATACATAAAATAGCACTATTCACTCTGAACTATGGAACCAAACTAAGGATATAATTACAAGTATTTACATATAAACTAACAAAATGAATAAGCATTTAACTGCTACAGTAAAACACGCTTTCAATGAAGTCAATCTGGTCTGGTCCGCTGCATTTTCTCCTTTCCCGTTACATTTGGTGCCGTGACTGGAGAGGAGAAAAGTGCAGCGAACCAAACCAGGATTCGAACCGGGGCCTGGTCTGCTGCATTTTCTCCTTTCCCGTTACATAACTATATTCTAATGCAACCAATCTAGCCATGATCTATCAAAATTCATAATATACCATTTTGTGTGACCAATGAAAAAAAGAGCATGTGATTTGAAAAGTATATAGTGCACTGTAGGCACTCTTGACATTTCCCTAGCCCATTGAAATCTGAAAGTTGTTATTAAATGCTATCACATTTCTTCAACATAAAGTGAAAACCAAAATTATGATGGATAATTCTTTAGGTCAGCTAGGAAACCAAATACAGGTGGAGGATTCTTTGCATTTGGGAAGAATTATATTTCATCTAATGGGACTAAAAATTGAATTAAGCTATCACATCACACCAGGGCTTCGAAATGGGAGAATTATTTAAGACAAAATGGAGATTGAGTTGAGTGGGTTAAATATTTTTTCCAGTACAGAGATTGAGACTAAGATGATAATGAACAGATTGACCAAGTGTCTGTTGATCATAATATTTCATGTTTGATGGACTCTCCAAAAATCCCTGCACTCTTTTTGCAAGGATTTTTGAATTTTCATTCCCTCAATAAATTTAATTTTTCTCAAATTTTCCTTATTAATTGTGTAATGAATTAAACAGTGGATATCGGCCTGGGTAGCTCATTTGGTAAGGCACCTGACTAGTGATGCAGTGTTCCCATGTTCAATTCCCGGTCCAGACATGTATACAATTTCTCCCCTCCTGTTACAGACTTATATATTGCTGTTAACCACCCCTGGACTTGCAGGGGAAAGTCCTGCCAGGGGGTAATAAGAACTTGGGTTGTGTCTTCGAGGGTGAAGACCATTTCAGGAGATAGGAATGTAATTGGTCTGGGTAGATCAATTGGTAGTGCAATGACCTGCATGACTAGTGTTGCAGGGATCTCGGATTCAATTCCCGGTCCAGGGATACATTTTCTCCCTTCCTCTTACAATTGTTATGATTTTTTTTTATTAAACTGATATTATCATGAGTTCAATTTTAATTTATGTATTGACAACACCATATCATTGGCATATACTGATTCAGCTATGAATACAACAAATTAAGCAGATCTAATAAGTGTTAGAAGTCATACACACACACTCACAATGACAACAAAGAGATATATATCCCATGCTTTTTTAAAGATCAAGATATCACGGCATGAAAATTGTTCTATAATAAAAATAGATCATATATGTGTTTAAATAAAAGTCTTGTGGTCCTTGAATTGAGTGCATTACCTTTAGGAGGATTTGTCCGACCTCCTCTGGTCTTGCCTCAAATTCCGTCATATTGTCTGCTAAATGATATTACAAGGGGGCTTGTATTTGATACCTAAAACAGTAAAAGTAACCCCCTTTTATGGTAAACAAGCATGAAAACCCGCCATGTTTGTTTCTCCAGCAACACATACAACAACGAAATCGATGACGTATAACACATTTCCGGTTGAATTATGTCCACCAACTCGGCACTGTTTACGTCGTGTTGTAAGCATTATGATCCAGATTTGTTAATCAAAGGTAGAAATATTGTGCGTAAATTTTACGAGGACATACTATTTATTTATATACATTTTAAAAAATCTGAATTGTAACTGACAGTTTTATATGAAATTAGTTATCCGAATTTCCTCTCAAAGTTAAGTGACATGCCGAAAGTGTTGATGACTGATGTTCCGACCGTGGGACAGACTACGTAAATATAAAGACTTTTATTTCACCTTACAGAAACGTAAATAACATTGTTATTCATGTCTTAAGTATGGGCTAAGCAGTAGCAAAACATGCAGAGTGATATCAGTTGAGTACATTTGCTTTTATGATTTATGAGGCAATAATGAGTATTCTGCTTGTATCCAGATAACTGTGTTTGAGAGGGAAATACTTTATAAATATGTTTGTGATTTATTAGAGAAAAGGAGCATTAATCAGGTTTACTGATTTTAAAGCCGTATGTTTTTCTTTACTGAAGACAAGAAGCTGCGTCCTTATGTAAGTCAGTGATGACAGCGCTGCTTGTATCCAGATAACTGTATTTGAGAGGGAAATACTTTATAAATTGTTTGTGATTTATTAGAGAAAAGGAGCACTAATCAGGTTTACTGATTTTAAAGCCGTATGTTTTTCTTTACTGAAGACAAGAAGCTGCGTCCTTATGTAAGTCAGGATTTCCTCTGATATTCTTGAAAAAAAATCAAAGAATGCAAATATAAGTAATAAACAACGCGCATCATAAACTAGCGCGCATCATGGAATATGCCAGCAGAGCAATTGCTATTCATAACGCCATGTTCACTGAATAACGTTGTTTATTTCTTAATTAACTCACCACCTTTCATAAAAACCAACGTATTTAAGTTTTAAAGGGGCATTTCGGTATTTCACGGGGCATTTCGGTAATTTCCGGGGGCATTTCGGTAAATCAGGGGCATTTCGGTAATTCGAGGTACCGTGAGTATTTGTACTGAGAAAATCAAAAATGTATTTTGCACACAAAAAAATGCATTGCATGCTTTGCAATATTTCTCCATGTTATTGAAACTCACTCAGAATATTACTTACTGTCTGTTCCCAATGTATTCTTTTAGTTTTAATCTTTTACCACAACAAAATACTTGTCTAAACTATAATAAATACTCTCATGGTGCTTGCTGAAACTGAAACCATTCAAAATTTTTCTTATTTACACGTGAATCATTGTTCAAACATACTCTGTGCAGATATTAAATATGAGAGTAGTTGTTAGGGGGAAAACCATCAAAGGAATATTTTGAAATTGAGATTTTGTACAGTTAAGGTTCAATCTAATTAAAATTAGATCTTTGATCCACTCCAGTTTGATCGCTACACAGCAATCAAACTGGAGCGGATCAAAGATCTAATTTTAATTAGATTGAGTTAAGGTTAGAATTTGGAGAAATTAATCCAAAACCAAGCACAACTATTTGTGCACAATTCAATATGAAATATACTTTTTTCTATGGATAAACTTGTAGCTCTCTGGTCAAATTTTTTTCGAACCAGCTATAGCTACAGGTCTGCAGCTAGAAGTGTAGGTAAATGGTTAGACAAACTCAGGTCAGAGCATATTGAAAATGTGGTGTTTGAACAGATTATTTTTCAGAAATTCATACTCTATCAATCAAAATGAAATTTTCAGATTAAATTTCTTATAGATGGAGTTTTTCAAATGTTTACGATATTATTAAAACAAGTATAAATATTTTTTAAAAATTTTCTTCGTGACAAATAATATAATAAATTTAAAATGTCCTGGTTTTAACCATATGATGATATGAAGACATTTAAATATTTTTTCTAGAGATTTTGGATGTTGACAGTTTGCCAACAAGTAATAAGGAAATAGAAGATATCGTTAGTTATAACTGGAAGATTGACACAAAGTACTATACTGCTGATATAAAGTTATGTACAACAAAGAAGCGGACAGTTGGAACTGCTGAGTTTGCGGAAAGTGTCCAGGCAGCAGTCATATATTTTAATGCAAGCCAGGTACACGTAACAGTAGCACACATCAATAATTGTTTAATGCCTATTGTAATAATGTATTACATTGTATTAAAATTCTGGAATCATTTTCAAAGTAAAGTTGTACATCAAGACTGAATTCCAAGTCATAACATTTATAATGTTTATATGCAATTTTCCTTAAATTTCCAGGCAGAAAGTTTTGATTTAGCAAAAGCATGGTTGCCATACTTAGAAGAAATATCACCAGCAATACAATTACTTGTATGCAGAAACATTCCCCAGAGTCAAGGTATATATAGACTGGACTTTTCTTATTGGTTTAATTATATATACCAGGCTATGTGATAAAATGTACAACACTATCAAATCAATTTTCAATTTGATACTGTGCATGTAGACATAGTAGATACTGTAGACTCCTAATTATATGCGAGGAATTAATTATCGCATAATTTCGCTAATTATTATCTCGCGTATGTATGTGAAAGAGCTGTTTCGCGATAATAAGTTCTCGCGAAAAAAAAGGGAATCTACAGTATGTAAGAACTGTTTATAATTACCGTAATGTGAAATGAAATAATGTATTCTGGAAGTTTTTATCCAAAAATTATTTTTATGATGGATTTTGGTATTTTAAATTTCACAATTTTGTTTAAATTTCTAGCTACTCATAGACACAATGTACAGAAATGGTGTTTAGACAATGACTTTGAATTAGTGGAACTTGAACCAGAAGTGAAACAAGACGAAGAGGGTAATGTATGCCAAAACAATAGAGACAATTTTTATGGCAAGGAAACGGTAAGCCTCAAGGTTAATCTTTCTTGAATGTATTTCCTTGCAGATGATTTTCAGGAGACCACAGGAATCAAAAGAATTATCCAGGCTCTTCATGCCCACATGTGGCCAGACATGGTTCTTAAGGGTAAGCCAATTTATAACAAATAACAGTTACCGACCAATTGTTATTATGTTGCTATGTTTTATTAGTACACTCTTATTCTGCTGAAAGCTATAATGCCGTTCATGTAATGCTGGTGAATCAATCATTAAAAAACCTTCATGAGTATAATTTTGTGACTTGCCTCAAAAATTAATTTTCAATTCAAATTGAAAGATGGTTGA
Source organism: Saccostrea glomerata (assembly GCA_003671525.1). Classification (NCBI taxonomy): domain Eukaryota; kingdom Metazoa; phylum Mollusca; class Bivalvia; order Ostreida; family Ostreidae; genus Saccostrea; species Saccostrea glomerata. Next base: position 533,645 of record PRKT01000041.1, on the reverse strand, counting down.
TCTAGTTCAAAATGTAAATTTACTTTAAGTTTAAGAAAATGTTATTTCAGAGAACCATCACACAGTTAGTCCATACATGAGGAAGCTGATGGAGGAGGAATCTGCATCAAAGAAAGAACAAGAGGCAGAAGATTCTTCCAAGGGGGATGACTCTTCATTAAAAACAGATAGGATGAAAGATGGTTCTCTGGAATCTGATAAATGTGAAAAAGAGACAAATGGGCAGCTGGAAGAAAAAGCACACCTGACAGCAGGAAAATCAGCAAGTGTAGACCTTGATAAGGAAGAGGCAGCTACACATTCTACAAAAGAGGAAAATAAACTCTTAGGCAATGCTTGTTTGTTGAAAAACAAATCATGTTTTGTATATTAAGTAAATATATACAAAGATTGTTTACATTTTTAGTAATGATTGAAAATATTATGTGAAAGTAACATTATGCATCTGACTGAAAATCACAATTAATTCTAAAACATGGTAAGGGACATGTACGAAAGAATCATGTTAGTAATTAGTTTAAAGCTGTGATGTACGTACTATGTGAATATATAGATTTGTTTTAAATGTTTTTGAACAGAGGACCTACTCCCTGGCGATGACGTTGCCTTGATGCAGGCTCTGTGTTCTGAGGAGGAGGAAGCCGAATCATTTGAACAACTTTTCTCAAAGTTTAGGCTAATGAAAGGTAGGTTGTCTAGTTATGTTTATCGATATCATCAAAGAGGAAGAATACTGTAAACCAACTTTTATTCGCGTACGAGAAATTTCCGGGAGTTTCGCAAGTGCCTTGTCATCGTGAATATTTCTCGCTGCGAACCAATCCTTTAGGTCTTTGCATTTATCAACAGATCCAAAAAAGGCTTGAATGCAAAATTTAAACCTTGCGAACTACTTTACCCTTGGTAAATCAAGAAATAAAGTCGTTGCGAATAAAAGTTCGTTTACAGTATTCAACATACTGATGTACTGTATTATAATTCTTGAAATACTGTAAACCAACTATTATTTGCGTTATCTTTTATTCCAATTTGTCAGTTTGACATCAATTCATGTCGAATAATTTTTCGTGACTGAGAAAGCATTCTTCACCAATATGAAGGAAAATAAATGGTTCATGGTGATAAATATTCACGAATTAAAGTAGGTCGCGGAACTTGCAAATATTTCTGGCACACAAATGAAAGATGGTTTACAGTAATGTCACTGAGTGATAAAAAGCTATAATTTGCATTTAATTGAACTCAAATTGTTAACATGGAAGTTAATTCTTCTTCAGAAAAAGCCGAGTCCCTACCACAGGAGGAGAAGAAAAAATATGCAGAAAAAGTAAGTTTATAATTCATACCGTTAAATACATTTAGAATGAATTTAGAAGATATCCAAGCATTTATATTTACACACATAAATATTTTAGGAATGAATTTTAAAGAAAGCAAACTTATTCTATTATAATCTGGGTTGGGACACTTTATGCTTAATGAACCATGAAGCAGTTTATAAAAATTAGTGTAATCTGTTCCAACCCTTGAGTTTATTTTTATGCAAAAAGTTGCACATTGCAACCAGAGTTGAATTATATGTGCATATCTTTTAATTCCTTATTTGTTAATAGGTAAAATATTATTACATGAATTTCTTTCAATAATATCCTATTCTTTGAATTTCTGTCCATAAATCGCCAGGTTCTATATAAATAACAACATAATTATGTGTTTCTGTTTGTCAAATGCTTTTTTTTGAGTACAAGAGAGACATGTTTTTGATGCAGTTTTTTGTTGGTAGGTTACCCTGGCATTCTGGAAAGCCATTGGTGGAGACGAGGATGAGATTGGTGACCTTTCTGACCTTAGTGACTCTGAAATGCCATAATGTCATACAAAAGACGTAGAATGTGGCATAAACTTGTGCTGTACATACCAAAAGAATGTCGACGGCCAACAGGCCAAGTCCACCCTTCATTGGCATAGCAATACAGAAAAAGAAGACTGTGATAGACATGGTCTCTTCCTGGATTCGTCATAAACTGAAACATTATTCATTGATAAATGTATCAACCATACAGTTTAACTTAAGTATTCAGATTCGAGATTTAAACAAATTGATTCTGGAATATGGAACGCTGAGATTTCCATTTTGTCAAAATAAATGTATATACAGTGTAGATATTGTTACGTTGACAAAGATTGGTGTCTTGCTACTGTATAATTATCAATGATTTATTAAAAGAGATATAATAAAACCCCATGAACTTTAATGGTCACTTGAGTAACGAGTGTCTCAGGGTATGAAACTTTGAGCTTATACATGTACCTGGAACTGTGGTCCTTTTCACAAAAAATCTTTCAACAAAGACAAAAACATCCCCCATTCTACAACAAATATATAAGCTGTGAAAATCTTATTTTTCTATTTCATTATATTAATATTTTATGCTTAAATTGTAATTAATTAGAAAATATCTTTCTATAGAAAAAGAATTACAGAGTGGTGCAATCTTAGTCTTAGTCATAAGATTTTTTGTGAAAAGGGCCACTGGTCTGGACTTAACGTGACAAAATTTTAGTCTCCTTTATAATCACTATCATTTTAAGGCATGACGTTTCCAAGTTCAAGAGTAAAGAAGATGTATTACACTTTATAACAAGAGGCCTGTGGGCAATGAGAGTCACCTGAGTTTCATTAATTTCTCAGGCTCTGAGTTCTTCAGGCCTGCAACAGGCATGGACTTACCGGTACATGAAATGGATTTTCTTATTCCCTCATTCTAGTAGTCTAGGAGTAAAGAAGAAAACGCACCATGTAATCAGTTTAAATATGTACATGCCTGTGTATTACCAATTTTACCCTTGTCTGGGGCCTCTACTTAACCTGTTAGAGACAAGGAAAGGGGAATCTTTACTTAATAATTAACACCATTTTCAATAATAATGTGAATTGCAACTCTCATTCCTAAAAAGTAATTGAGTGTTCAAAGAACAGTGATCTCACAAGTGGATTTTAATAAATACTCAACTTAACCAACCCTGTTGCTTGGGGTGCTTCCAACAGCATAGCTGCATGTAAAGCTACACTCTTGAATGGAGTTAGCATAAATATTTGATGCTAAGTACCAAAATTCAAAATGGCCTCCTTTATCAGGTCCAGCACAATACCCCGATAAAGGTATATAGCTTGATAAAGCTATATAGCTTTATCAAGGTATTTACAATACCTTGATCAAGGTATTTTATGTAATGAAAATTCAAAAAAAATCTTTAAAAATTAATTATTGAAAGTCGAGTTCTGAGTTGTTGTCAGTAAATTCACCCATACATGTAAAGTACTCAAACACTATGACATCGGTAGAAAAACATGTCGTATGAGGAGACGTTATTTTATGCTTTCTTTTTGATACCAGAGTGTTTATTATGCACAAGCAGAAACACTGACAAAAACTCAGAACTCGATTTTCAGTATTTAAATTTTAAAGCATATTTTTGAATTTTCATTACATAAAATACCTTGATCAAGGTATTTTAAATACCTTGATAAAGCTATATAGCTTTATCAAGCTATATACCTTTATCGGGGTATTGTGCTGGACCTGTTTATATCTTAATCTTTTTTCTTTTCATTGAAGCTAATAAAACAAGAGAAGTTTGTAAAACACTTGTCCCCCTCCCCCAAATTGGAATTTTCCAAGTCCAATGGGTATAAATCTGTCAAAAAATGGTGAGATTGTACCCAAAACAAAACTTGACCTAGATATTTATCTGATAATTCTGTATACTAAATTTCATTTCAGTATGTGCAACCTCTGCAAAGAAAATAAACTGAAAATGCAAATGATTGGAATTTTTCTACATGCAAGTCCAAGATGCATAACTCTGCCAAATGGTGCGAGCATACCCAAAATAGAACTTGACCTAGATATTTATCTGATAAATCTGTATACCAAATTTCATTTAAGTATGTACAAACCTTGCAAATAAAATGAACGGAAACTTTTTTGAAGGGGGGGCAAATATCACCTGTATCTGGAAGCTACATTGCTATCATTAATCAAGATCTTTCCCTTTCTTGATTATTAATGAGGAGAAAAAAATGCTGAACAATGGAATTTGATATTTAAAATTTATTCAGTTTGCATGCCACATAATTCGACACAGACACAAAATGACAAGATCCTTACATTTTAAACAAAATATATATTAATGTACATTGTAAATGTAGTTACACATCATAGATGTTTCTAGTTTCTCTGACTGAAATAGATCACTATAACTATTTTTATGTATAGCACTATTTTTTTGTGTAATTCATATTTCTGTGTAAATATATTTCAACCTGTATGAAAATTTTATACCATCTTCAAAAATTAGATTTTAGATTTGGTGAATTCCTAGTTTTAGATACAACACAATACCATTACTCAATAGTGACAAATTGCATTAGGAAAATGCTTCACTAAATATGGTATATATTTTAAGGCGTAAACGAAAAACCCTAAACAATAAACACTCTAAAAAAATGAATATTCAGAAAAATACTGTATTCTTAATCCAAATTTAAATGTTAATACACATGTACATGTACTTACATGTAGAATAAACATAAGCATTTCATGAAAACACTGAAATGTATCACTAGTCGGTCAAACATGTATTAATTATAATAAAGTGCCGTGCCACAGCATGATACGCCCGTCAAAAAATTACCATTTTCTTGAACAGTTTAGGTGCAAGAAAATCACATCAACCTTGATTCTAAGATTTCGATGATTTTTCCATTCCTTAAAATATTTATCATCCCCTGTGATGTAAGCATCAATTATTATAATAAATATTACATCACTGATAGATTTCTGTGCTGGTTGTGTTAGACCTTGTCAAATGCCCATCATCAAATTAGTCTTAACAACTTAATCTATACCAAATTAATTTTGAAAAGAAAAGGCTGGCCATCAAATGACATGTTATAAACTGACCAGCAGTTTCCTGTCTAATCCCCAAAGGGTACAGATAACTGCTTAATCAGAGCGACTGAAACAGCTAGCCTTCCTACATTGAACTCATTAATTAATCTTTCACTGGATGCTTGTCTACTCATAACTACCAAGAGATGAATGGGTCTGCACTATCTACTATAAATTTTTTTTAAAAACATATAAAATACTCAAAGATTTTTTTTTTGGTTGAGATTTAATGTCCGACAGGTTTTTAATATGTAATTCATATGGACATGCTGATTCCACCCCATAAAATAAAATTAGCTTTCAAATTAATAATATTACATAATATTATATAAGAGGATTATTTTCGTAGTTTTCATTGGCTGAAAGGACGTCACATGACATTCCTCCTTTTGCGATAGCGACGTGAAAGCGCGTCCGCGGAAAATGATATCGCACGACACGCCGTTCGGTTGCACTGAAGTTACGTAGAACGTGACGTCATAATAAAAGAAACGTGAATTTAACCATTGTGACGTAATGACAGCCAAGTCCGTTGTGTTAGGACTGTGTCGGTGCATTCACTTTGAGTGATTATATAATATAACTATTATAGACTTCAGTGAACGGTCAATATGTGGTTATAAGGACTCATGGCAATTGATATTGACCTCAGACACAGAAAATGATAGCGACCTCGCAGGCTCGGTCGCTATCACTTTCTGTGTCTTCGGTCAATATCAATTGCCATGAGTCCTTATAACCACATATCGACCTACACTGAAGTCCATAATTGTATAATATCAGATTTAGTCTATTGTGCAATATCAAATTAGTTTTAATTACTTTTCATCAAATTCATTTTAAAACTAAAGCTAGTCAACAAGAGCTATTTTTAATCAAACAGGCTTACCCATGCATTTGCCCAATACTCAAGGGATATAGATAACACCAATGCTCTGTCAGTTAGCTCCTCGCACTCAAAACCCATTAATTTCTCTCTAATTTGACATGCAATTTTCTGTTATCAAAATTCTTCTTGACAAGTGCTTGATAATTACAGTCATGGGAGAGGTAGGATTTCTCTAACATACATTATATTTGTTATAGATTGCTGTCAAGTATATGCTTAAAAAAAATAAGTATTTTCTTAATTTAACACTTTTTTAATAAGGACAGTGCAATACTCTTACATTATTTGGGATGTGTAAATGAATAGTAAAAAGACACATTTTTTAAAAAAATTCACTTAAATTAAAGGTCACAGTGACCTTAAAATAGGTCGCGACACACCTTCTACCTAAGATGCATAAACTGGCCAAGTTTGATGATTGTAGGTCTTATGGTTTTCTAGTTATGGGCCGGAAAGGATTTTTCCATATTTGGCTATAACTTCTTAATTAAAGGTCAGAGCGACCTACTTTTTGTGCGCGACACACCTTCTACCCAAGATGCATCAGATGACAAAGTTTGATAATCCTAGGCCTAGTAGTATTAAAGTTATGAGCCGGAAACGAAAAAGCTAACAGACAGACGGACACGTAGCCTATAACATAATACGTCCCGTCTTAAGATATACATGTATAAAAATCCAATAACTTATCAACATACATGTATATAAAACACTACAAATGACAAAATGTTCTCTGCAGAAATTGATACTTGCATTACCATGTATTGGCTTGTCTTACATGTAGTTTTCAGATGCTGATTAAAAAAATTATACCAATCAATGATTGTACCAGACACTACTTATGGATCTGAAATAAGGAATACATCCTATAAATGAATTAGATACCATAAACCAAATTTAATTTGTGTGCGAGAAATTTTCAAAAGGTTTGCGAGAGCCTCGTCATCGCGAATATTTCTATTATTCTAGATGTTCTAGGTATACATAGTAAACATTGAATTAAGCAGTCAAAGCTGAAAAGGGTTCCTATCTACTCTACTATTTATGTTATGAAAACATGTTTCAATACTCTGTCAGATTTAAGAGCTTTAGAATCAAATACCAAAATGCAACATAATTTTAGTATCAGCTCTCAAAGAGGACAAAGAGCTAGCTTTTAAAAAGAGTTATACTTCAAGGCAAAGCAGAACTATCAATCTTCATTAAAATTCAAACTTGACATCTTAAAATTTCTAATAAAGAATTTATGTTTAAGGTAAGTAAATATTTGTTGATAAGATCGATGTGAACATTTATTGTCATCTTAAAATCTTATTTGACTTGATGATTAATTGTAGAATTACTAAAAAAAATTTGAAAAAGTGTGAATGATTTACCAAGTATACAGCTAAAAAAAATTACGAGAAAATAAACATTTCTTATTTTTATAAAGTGGCAAATATTGCAAATCAAGAAGGAAAATAAATATCCTGTGCTTGACAACATTTTATACAGTGTACTTTAGTTTACTGTCCTGTGTATGACAAACTCCAAATTCTATAGTTTAATTTTTACAGTAATAATTTGTAATGTTATACTGAATCTGTAAAAGAAATCGTTAAATTAACACTTGACTATAATACTACGAAACTTTTATGTAACTATATAGATAGATGAACTAGTAAAAAGACTCTAAAAATTGTGTGAATTTATCAAGCATGCTCTATCCAACATGTTCTACTTTTTTCAGCTGTCTGTCAATTTATTTGATATCTTAACCATGCCATCATAAGGATGTGGATTATTTCTTTGAAAAAAGTAAAACTGAAAACATGACGACCTGCTCTCTTGCATTGGTGCTTGTTCTTAAATGAAATTGCATAAATACATGAAATTTATTTTACAATCTATGAATTATGTTTACACTCTGGTTCAATGAAAGAAATTTACTACATATTTCTTCAAATCCTGTGGTCCCAAAACCTACACAATACAGCAATGGATAGCCAGAAATCAATACCAAATGGCAACAGCAATTGATCTGCTAATTCTAGGTCATTAAAAGTATGTACAACTCAAAAAGGGATTTTCAATACCATAGTAATTTATGAAATATATCTAAACTTAAAAAAAGAGTATTAATAATATACCCTGTCAGTCAAAAGTCCTGACATAAAAACAATGATTATTTACAATGATAGTATGTAGTACACTATTCTTTCACATTAATGGGTAAAAATAAACTTGAAATTACTGAAATTAATCACTTTCTGAAAGATGAAGAAGGAGTTCCTCTTCTGACATTTGATCACCAGATGATATATTAATGTCTCCCGACTTCTTTGCCGGACTTGTCAAAAGTGGAATGACCTGGCTCATCTCTGAGCCATTTGACTGATTGTCTAATATTTTATTTACATTAACAAATGGAATCACTTCACTCATCTCCCCATCCTGAGTTGTTTCAGATCCCCTGATTGGATGGTTTTGAAGACTACCATTTGTGACCTCACTTCCTGAGGTATTTCCAGAAGTGCAGGAGTCCTGAGAACTATTGGCAGTCACTAAGCTGTGGAAGGTTGGCTGGTTACCGGTATTGTTGATGGGAATGTTGCCATGGCTGCACATTTTAGGGGGTGACGGTAAGATGGGGGAGGGTGCATGTGAGGGACTAGACACAGTTTGGGAGACTAGACGGCGTGCAGGAGACTTGGGAATGGCTGAAAAAAGTAAATGAACTCGTCATATACTATACATTCCAATATTGGATCAAATTCAAGTTAAACAAAGGAATAAAATTCAAATTTACCTGCATCTAATAAAGCTTATGTTTTAATATCAGTTAAAAAAAAACTGCCAGTGTAAGCATATCTCGGATACATTGTGGAGTCTCTCTTAAGCATAATTAATCTCTTTCAAGCTAACCTGGAGTCTTGAAGACTGAGTGCCCGGCATGTTTATTAGCTCTCCTCTCCATGGCCATTTGGCGACTTCTCTCTAACCTCTCCCTCTGCTCTGGGGTTAGACCCTAAAATCAGATTTATGATGAATTTTACACGAAAGAATTCATGAAGAAAATCTTGCTGAACATTTAACGAGTCATGCTAATAAATCTTGTGCAAATTTAGTCTAGTGATAGTTTTGTTGATAATTGTTCCTAATAAACTCTACCATTTCTATCTGATAATCATTATTTATAGAAGCTGATATGAAATACAGCCAGATTTAGAGCTTGCTTCAAAAGAATAACATTAAGTTGTATCGCAGAGGTGTAATCATGATACATGTACTAAGTTTTATGTATTTTGAAGAAAAACAAAAATAGCCTCTTTGACAAATAATCCGCAGTTGATGTGAACTTAGCAGCCTAGCATACATAGATTTGCACTCACCTGTGATACCCCAACACTGGCGTTCACGGCTTTGGAGGTAGAAGGGGTGGAAGAGAGGGGTTGTGAGAGCTGGGTCTCCAACATTCCAGTTCTTGGAGTCCCCCTGGGGGAGGAGGAGGGGGTACTGGACCCGTTCTGTTGTGAGGCATGCTTCTTCCTCTCCTCAGATATCATCTCCTCCCACACTTCCTCCGCATCGAGGTCAAGGTCCTATAATAGGTCAATGGGGAAAAATTACATGGAGCAAGACAGGATAAAAAATATCAAAATCTTGTAGAATTTTGGTAAAATAAAAACCAAAGGCTATAATCTTTATCTTTAATTTTATAGAAGTTCAAATCATTGTCAGTGGCTAATGTAAGCTAACAACTCTACTGAGTACGAGTAACACGTAATAAAGAAGAAAATTTTGTTGTAATTTAGGGCTCTCTTATCTAGAGCCAGCTGAATCTTTTTTCTTGTGTTTCTGGTGCTGACCTTTCCATGTCCACTAAGTACACATGTATCGTATATACTCGCCTATTAGTCTGTCCGCCTACACGTCGGTTGTATTTAATAAGCTTATCAGAGGGACTGACCTCATATAATACCATTCATTTTATAGCTCGCCTATAAGTCGGACATAGAGTTTGGACATGAGATTAACTCCCAAAAATCCGACTTATAGGCGAGTATATACGGTACTACCATACTAACCTGAGATGCCTGGCCTGCTTCTTCTTCCTCTTCAGCGTCATCTCTCACAAAGTCATCATTCAGGATCGGCATATCAAGACGCATTCTCTTTATACAAGTCTACAAACAATACAATTTCAGTTCTGTTACCATTAGCTCAAAGTCAAAACTGGACCTAATCTTCTCACTGGACTTGTCTCCTATATTTCTGCATAATATTTGTCAAAAATATTTATTTACCTCTAAATAAAACATGCCATTAAACCTTTCTCACCTTGACTTCGTTCTTTGTTCCCAATTTCTCAATTCTCTCCAGTACCTCATCAAAAGGCATTTTAGGAAACAATCGATGGGCCCAGTGCTCCAGGTACCTCATAATAATCTGCAGGTCTCTGGCCTGTAAATGTCAGTTCTGTTTACAAATCTGGGATAATATAATAAACATGAGCTCATATACCACAATACTAAACTGAGTCAATATGGCTCCTTTTTTTTCATCAGCAGATTTTCTCAATCATATATACAATACCTAAGAAGACTTCCTTATTCATATGATTAATCATGACATTACTATTCTTGAGAAGAACATTTTTTACTTATCACTACGTAAAACTTTGATCTCCAATTGTGGCCCCTCCCTAACCCCTGGGCAAAAGATTTAAACAAATTACCTGAGGCTGCTTCAATATCAATATGACTAATCAAAGCTTGCCCATCACTATAAAACAAATACTCTATGAGTAATCAAGACATGATATTTGATAGGCAGAAAAGTATGACTGAGAATACTGTATACAGGGAAATTTTCGCCCCCGTTTTATTTTCACCCCATTCGCCCTCTTCTTGAATGGGCGAATTTAAGACGGAGCGAATTGAAATTCCACAGCATAATTTTTTAAACAGAACTATGATTGGGCAAATTTAAAATGGGGCAAAACTGTTCGCAAGTGCAAAAGGGCGAAAATAACACGGGGCGAAAATAACCCTGTATACAGTATTATCATTCTGATTACTGATATTTAAGCAAATGGAAATTAGAAAAAAAGTGAATATAGTGTATTTAAATTACCACGTGTACATAATGATGATATGATATAAATGAAGGCTAGAAGAATCATCAACCAATAAATTCTAATGATAAGACCAGGATTGATAGCCCACCACCCCAGCTCCAAACTAGAAGACATAGAGAATCAAACTTAGCATCAAAATATGTATTTCTGCCTATTAAACTACCATACCAAATTTAAACTTGATTGGGCAACCATAAAAAAAGTTATTAGAAAAAAACAGAAAATTTGTGGACGGAAGAGTGACAGACGGACAGACAGACAGAC
>PRKT01000041.1:510411-521869 GCA_003671525.1 Saccostrea glomerata | reverse complement strand
CCCCCCCCCCCCCCCCCCCCCCCTTCAGCAGGTAAAAATTTGCATGAATGGGAACCTATTTTGCAGATCAGTGAAGTACACTAATTATCATGACTTAACAATATGCAATGGTCAAATACAGGTCATATTCAGCTAAACCTGACACATATCTTTAAGCCAGCCATGAAAAGGTATAATTCTGCTTTAGTGATCATCAATAATGCTGAAAGCTGACCTGCCAATACAGATCACATTGCTATTCTTGAAGAAGGGAAGGTGAACTCATTCGGCTAGCTATTATCATGATTACAACAGTTTAATAGTTCACATTCAAATTCCTGTACCCATTCTTACAGATTGTCAATTTATTATCATAACCTCTACTTAGATCAGCAAATGACTTCTGGCAAAAGTAAGCTGTACTTCTGAGATCTGGTTGGTATTGTTAATACTAACAGACAGTATTTACCTCATGGCCTTGTCCTTTGAACTTCACATCTTGGAAAACCTTCGGTAAAATAGGTATTCCTCTTTCACCTGTCAACCTGAAAAATTGTTTTCAGAAATGAAAAAAAAGGAAAACAGCCTTGTGAAAAGCCATGACATTTTATAAGCTTTTATGGATAATTTCTTTTTAAAAATGAAATATTCCAAAAACTGCGAGTTTGAATGAAATGAATTAATAGTAAATAAACTTTTATTTAGATTATACAGTTAACTTCCATTAATTTGGAAATATCTTCCCATTTTTTCATCTTTTTTGTTTGTTTCTTGGCCAATCATACATTTTGAAATTCTATTTTTTTTTCTTTATAAAATGAACATACATTTTGAATTATAGACAAAGTTGACAAACTGCATATAAAGCATTCATCCTGATTGAGTGAAAATCAACAAAGGACAAATAGAATTCTATTAGAATCTTCTTTTCCCTGGTGATGAGTATTTGAGGAAAAAAAAACAGACAACATTTGTCTCTAATGGGCATGATAGAGTACAAAGACCAATATGATTTGTTATTTATTTTTTGTATGGATGGTGAGGGAGTGAAACAGAAACTTAACTTTGGAGAAATCTATATTTGGTTGAAAATGTCTACATTCTTTACTTTCTGGACAATGCCTGGAATATTTCCCCATTCTGTGGTTGTTTTGACCATTTAAATGACCAAACTGTGAAATAAGTTTGGTAAAGCAAAATGAATAGTGATGTTAATACTGTGTTATGAACCTCTTTCATTTCTTTCCTAATGATTTATTATTCTACCCTTGGCCATTATAGGATTATACCTATACAGGTAATGGATCTTAAATATTGACGAGGAAAGAAGTAATGTCATCTGAATTCACCGAGTGGTACCTAACTTAACCACAAAGCAGCACCAGTCCGTTTTATTTGATAGGATCATGTACCATGTCATGACATAAGGAATCCTGCTATTGTGTGTAGTAATAGATTTTATCTTCATCAGGGACATTAACTCTAATGATTCTATCACCACATTTCTGGAAATCTCTGCCATACCTCACTTGTAGACAAACAGAAAAATAAGAGAGCAAAGACACAATTTCACACAAAGACCCCACTGTAATTGTAGTCCTCTTTTAATAAAGTAAAACCTTACAAGTTTTATATGGATTGTATCACTATAAAGTGTACATAGAACATGGGATTGGGGTATTTCTGAAATAATGACTTCATACAGAGCATCCCTGTATCTGGACTGGTCTAAAAATAAACTTTAAGACAGTAAACCATAAAATTAAATCAGATGCAGCATCTGATACACAGACTGATGATTTAGCCTGCTTCTAATCCTCAATAAGATGCCATTATTGTTATGTACACTACTGCAATAAAGAAGCAGTTGTAATGTCCGCAAATCTTCAAAGCATGGGAATAAACTGACCAGTAAAGCTGTCCTGAAAATATTTTCTTAAAATAGATATCTGATGACATCATTCTGGACATCTATGTCCTGAGGTCCTGAGGTCTTGTAGATCCCAGGTAAATCTAACACCTGTGTAGGAGTAGAACCTGGCTGCCTGTTTTTCGGATTATTGATGTACCTGTCATTACGGGCCTTCACCAGCCCTAGCAATAAACTCTCCAGTACTTAGTCTTTCTGTCACACTGGACCATATACAAAGTAGAGTCCGCACTTCTCTAGGGAAATATTGGGGACCACCATCATTGTGACTCCATCTTACTTATTTATACATAAACATGGGCAACACTAGGTTAAAAGTCATTTAAACATTTGGACAAATAGAATTAAATCTTTGTTTCATATTGAGCATGAGTACAAAAATTTTGCCAGCGAAAAAATCAAGGACATCCCCCACCCCTTCCTATCCACAATACTCCCAATATCTGACTCGCAATTTAGAATAAAAAGATGATATAACCAAACAGGTAGAGGTCTCAATCTCATAAATTTGTTATGAATAGTCAATATAAATTGTAAACAGGCAAACCAAAAGAAAAGTATCTCTGGAAACACTTCAGATTGTGTCTGATGCCTAATTCTATTTGTAGAAAGATGGAAAATCTTGGCAGTTAAGTTGAAGATCAAACGTACATTCTTCTCCCAGATAAATACAATGTACAATCAGATAATTCAGGAGTGGAGGGGATTAGGAAGTTAGGAAGTCATGAATTGGGCTCTAACAAGTGACCACACTTTGGCGGACATGGCCTTTCTGTTTAAACACTGACCAGAGATAAAGTCAAAATAAACATTGATTGGGTGACCTCTTGACCAGGTCAACCTCTTAATATGGGAGGGGAAACATAGATTATAAACAATACATCATGGAATACACAAGAAAATATCTACCCACCACTCTTATCCATACTTGATCAAGGTTTTTTTTTAGCAGTACTGAACTCCAGAAAGTGTGAAAAGAGACGTCTTATCTAAGTTGTTCTTGAGAATTTGTTTATGACCATGTCAACTTTAAGCACTTACAACTGTAGTAGGTTGTAAAAATATTATGCCATTCAGACATAGCATTGATAAGGCTACTGTCAATAACTTCATAGCCCTAGCACCTCCAATGAATCTACTGTAAATCTCCCAATCTGCTGTATTTTCATAAAAGGCCTGTAAGCTAAGAGTTATCTGAAGATCAACTGTCTTGTAATGCTGATTTTTTTCTTTAAATAAATTAAACTCTCTATTGATTCTCATGTCTTATAAAGAAATATGAATGGAATCCCACTGTGACTGTGGTCTGAAACAAAACCCCATCTGAACTGATGACAATAAACTTTGGTAATAGTTTGGAAGGAAATCCAGCCGTATGTGGTAGCCTAGTTTATGTGGTCTTAAATGAAGTCCTACCTGGTGGCATCCAGCTTTGGTTGTGGCCTGCGGACAACCTTCTTGGCGGCTCCCTTCGATAAATCCTTCAATCTGGACAACACTTCTGCACTATTTTCTGCAAAAGAGGAAGAAAGACTTAGTCTCACAAAGAAATGCTACCGAACATTCATACAAGTACATGTACTGATAACACTGTACTTTTATTGCATATATACATGGCATATGTTTCTTTAATAAAAATATGCAATATTCCGTCTTCTTTTTCAATTTTACAGAAATCAATGCACGCATAGACTAAAGAAGATGTGATTCCATTTGCAAAATGAAAACAGAGTCAAAGAAGTTTTTAAGAATGAAAAAAGTAAACTGAAGAAAATGCAACACAAATAAGGAAGGAGATGTTCCCCTACCGTCATTCTCCTCCCCATCCTGTGTTCCCTCCACCCCTTCCTCATCTTGTGGGAGATCAGGAAGGGGCCCCACAGAGGGGAAATCTTCTTCCTCCTCAAAGATCTCCCCCATATCTAAATCCACAGACTCCATGCTTTTCCTCTTCAAAAGCCTGCAATAACAAAAGAATATAATATAATTAAATCAGTAAGAATTAGCATTCCTTGTCAGTTATCTCCATTATCAAGTAGATTTTACATAACAAAAGCTTGTGAGCAAGTTGAATTCCCAGAGACAAACATTTTCTTAATTTGCTTCTGAATTGGTTCCTTATACAATAATTGCTACAATCTTTGATATGCGAAAGATAAGATTTTCCATGTCAACCAATAAAATGGGTATATTGAAGTTGTGATCTCCAATCCAAAGTTTGAACAAAATTAGTGTACTTATGCTCAGGCTTTTTTTTAACTAGAATAACTTCCAAATAATAATTCCAATTTCCTTTATTTTCACCTGAGAAAATGATTTACTCATGTAAATAGACCATGATGACATCTTCAAATGAGTCACTTGGGCCTTTTAGCATGAACATCTAAGCTTGTCCAAGATGGGCATAAAGCAAAAGCTAATTAATAAACTTAATAATTTATACAATGCATTTAATAGACATAGATATCTAGCCACCACCTTTTAGGTTACACATGAAACTGCTAGATCTTTTATGATGCACAATGGCAACCCCTTATCCACTTGATATTCTTAGTTTATTTAAACATAACTTCTAATACCCCCACCTCCTAAAAAATTCTATCACACCACAAAATTTCAATGTCTAAGGACTTGTGTTGAGGTTGATAGCCAGTGTCACTATGAACAACCATGGACTTCACAATTGAATATGACAGGGCCCCGAGTTCTATGTAACTCTGATCTTGACATATTTTAATAACCTTGACATGAAAATTTGATGAATATATGACACTGTCAAGAGCTTTAAGTTGTGACACAGAAAGGAACAGATTGTCAAAGAATGCTTAGCTTTTCCCACAAACAATAAATAATAAATATATATTTTAACTTTGGGAAAAGTCAAAAATGGTGTATTTAAAAATCATACTGCAATATAAATTACAACAAAGATGCACAATATATAGATTGGTTTTTTAAAGATTTTCTTTTTTGTAAAATCCATACCAAAAAAAGGTTTTAAAATAATTTTTTGAAAGGTTCCTACCGTTTAAGTGTGTAAGGCTCTGTCATGGTTGTTTAACTATTTGTTATATTCATGTCCACCGAAAATATTTAGTAATCAGCTAAGTTATGTAATCATGGTCAAGTGTTGGTCAGAGAAACCAATCAAAACATCCCATGTCCGACTGATCCAGAAATAGAATAAGGGAAGAAAACTCGATTCAAAAATAATACAAATCTCACAAAAATCTCTAAAAGTTGCTGTCAGTTTGAAGAAGTATATTAAAATTTCTGTTGCTGTTTTTAATCCTTCAGGTCTATAATTGTTACATCTATAAAGCACACGGTGTGAGAGGATTAAACCCTCGATGATTCATTCACAAACAAAACACAAATATCTCTGAAGCTTTGTTCAAAAAATTTAAATCCTCCTCCCCCTCCGTAGAATAGTCAAGACAAAAAATATCTAATCCTCTCCGAATGCCACTGACCACCCAGTTATGTGACTGGACAGAAATTGATTGACTCCCAGACAGCCAATAACCAAGTCTGGAATATATTTATAGCAGGTCAAGATGACCCCCTATGCATGGTCATCATAAATAAGGTCAGATACTTTAGTACATAAATAAACAATAAAGCCTACTCTTACAATGTGTGACACATTTAATATCAAGAGAAAGGGAACACAATGTTTGTCACAGTGGACAATACAAGTGTAATAAATTAATTAAAAATGATAAATGGTTTTTATAATTAATATCTGCACTTAATTCACACTATTGCTGAAGTGAAGTGGTGGATCCAACATTTTTCAACATAAAAAAAAAAAATACAGGAAAGGAGCTGCTCAAGATATAAATGACACAAAATTAATACCTTTAAATATATATAAAATCGGACTGAGAAAACGCTGAAAATAAAATTTCCAATTTCATGTATAAAATTTAAAGTTTTCCCCTCATTGGCCTATTATCTAAATATAGATACTGTTGGTTGGGTAGACTTCTGTTTATTGATAATTTATATAACAAACAGGCCTACAAGAAAATCAATGCCCTGCTATATCAATTTTTAATTTATAAATCATACTTAATTAACACGATCTTAGGTTTGAGTCATGAATCCAAGGGAAATTAATCTAGCTACCTTACAATTTTTGAATAGGGCTTAAGTGTTTATGATCGTGCAAAGAGTTTTTCTGTTTTTGAAAAATGACTTTCAATGAATATTCAATTTTATGACCGAGCTCAATACTGGGGCCTGGACCCAGGGGCCATGAATTTTACCATGTTGATAAATGACTGAGTACTCATTGAAGTGTTGCAAAGTAATTGAGATTTTCTAACTAAAGATGTAATGTAATCTTAAGACATGATCAACTTAACCTCAACCTGATTGTGTTAAAACTCTGGTATACATCATTTTGTAAATCACAATACATGTATAATATTGCAGTTTGTGAGCCAAATATCCAAGAGTTAAACAAACATTTTTAAAGATGTAAAACACCCTATTCCACTGTACAACATAATGAAGCCTGATCTTGAAGAGTAAATATTTTTTTGACCCTATCCTAATTTTGTGACTTTTTGTCTTTTCTTGATAATCTCCTCTTGTAAGGGGGCTTGACCCTTTATTTTACCAATTTAAACCCCCCTTCACCCAAGGATGTGTCACCGAGGCACAGCGCACCAGTAGATAAGAGGAACTTACTCTGACATTGTCCTAACCAAGAGACAGACCATCGGCTTATATTGAGCTTAACAACACCAAGAATGAATATGCATGGAGCTATAACTGGAAGGCAGCTAGACAGTTTTACAATTTATTAAGTTGCAATTTACTTCAATAACTTTATCAAACAATGATCAATTAAAACAAATCCCAAAACAAATAAATTGAAGTATGAATTAGAGAATTTGAAATGATATAAAAAGAGAAAAGAATGAAATAAATCTAATTCTGAGAATTTGTGTCCCCCGCTGAAGGTAAAAAGGGGTGGAGAGAGAGAGGGTATAAAACTGTTTTACAATTTCAAAGGCTTCTGCAGATTCTCAAGATATCACACAGAGATGAAAGTGTTAAATAAAGCAGACAAAATCAATAATGAATTTATGACCTTGACCTTAGACCTCAAGAAGAGTAGGGGTCTTTCTTAGGCCATTGGAAGTTGTGGTATAAAATTTCATTGCAAAAGCTGTAAGGCTCCTCGATATATCCTACTGAAATGAAAGTGTCAAAACAGACAAACAAGCAATTTTTTGAATTTATGACCTTGACCTTTTGACCTTAAAACTAATAGGGATCTTCCATAGGCAATAAAGAGTAATTGTGTAAAATTTAATTGCAAAAGCTCAAACGCTTCTCGAGATATCGCATGGAAATGAAAGTGTTACGCACAGACAGAATACAGAAGGACGGACAGACAGATCGAAATTAATATCCGCCATTTTCAGTGGGAACAATAAAATGAATTTATGCTCGGCACTTCTTCACTTGATCTACCAGCAGACTGGTGGACAGTCTGAGAGAGCCATATTAAGGACTCAGCAGGGATAAATCTAGGGCATTTTTACTACCGATTTTTGGTATTTTTCCCCAAGAGAAATTTTCTTCTAGAAACCTAATTAATTTTCCCACTTTGATAAGTAAATTTTCCCTCAGATAATTTCCCTCTTCTTTTTATTGAGTTCTCAAAATGCATTTCGCCGATTTCCTTGTCCTCGCAATCTCTCGGCAAGTTATACTCACAGTGTTTCCGATCTCCTATGTCTGTATCAGCCAGACGTTTGCATTTACCCACATGTTGATGTAAGCCCAAAATGTCTGGACAATACAGACTTATGACCGTGTAACATCAATCGAAATAATTTTAAAAAGGGAACGGAGAAGGGTATCCTATGTTTAAACAAGAGGCCCATGGGCCACATCGCTCACCTGAGCACTAAGGGTAGGAAAAAGTAGAAAATGGCTTTTTATTGTAAAGTTTAAATCCAAAAATAGTCCCATGACCAATCATGGATTTGCTTCTTTTTAGAAAATGATTTTTAAAGAATTTTCCTATATATTTCTATATAAAACTTAGGTCGGCCATTTTGGCCCCGTCCTACCCCCGGGGGTAATGATTTAAACAAACTTGAATCTACACTATCTGAGGATGTTTCCCCATAAGTTTCATCTTTCCTGGCTCAGTGGTTCTTGAGAAGAAGATTTTTAAAACATACCACTAAATTTTCATTAATTCCCAATTATCTCCCAATGAATGAGGGCGAGGCCCTTCATTTGAACAAACTTGAATCCCCTTCACCCAAGGATACTTTGTGACAAGTTTGGTTGAAATTGGCCCAGCGGTTCTTGAGAAGAAGATGAAAATGTGAAAAGTTTACAACAACGATGACAACGACAACGATGCCAACAGAGTGAGACAACGGACAAATTGTGATCAGAAAAGCTCACTTGAGCCTTTGGCTCAGGTGAGCTAAAAACTTCGTAAAGAAGACACTTAAACATGTTAAAATAAATGATACAATGTTTAAAAACAACCAAAGCTTGTGGATTCTTCCAAAGATGTAGACATAGCGGATTCAGAAGCTGAAAGTTCGAAAGATTGTGATGATGACGAGTTCGATCAAACCGAAAGTGCAGAGGATTATGAACATTTTTATTTTAAGAACTGTAGTTGTTTTCCTTCCAAGTAATATACAAAGTAGTGAAACTGAACATCTATTTTATAAATCAGTATCATTTTTTAGTTTTAAGTAAAGAATTTTTCAAAGATTTCTATCTTAGTAATTTTTTTCAATAAAAATAGGAAATTTAAAGTGTATAAATTCTAAGAGGATGCATCTATAAAATATGATTTTTCTTTGCTATTTTATGCACTCCAAATGGTCTTAAAAATGCTGAAATTCAATTTTGGGACAGGGGGCTTTGCCCCCCTGGGCCCCCTAGCAGGGCTCTGCCCTGCACCCGCTGGGGGCCTAGAGCAGCCCCAACACCCCCCGACTGATTTTTCCCACTTTCTCTAGAAAGGGTAGTTTCCCTAAAAACCTAGTTTCTATAAATTCCTACCAGTATATTTATAATGCAGAGATTAATTAAGTCATTTAATATAAACAAGAGCCCCAAGGGCCACATCACTCACCTGAGCACTGTGGCTAGAAAATAAGCAAAATTCAATCCAGTTTTGAAAAAGCTCAATGCATAAGTGGTCCTGACCAACCCCTAACAAGAGGCCCATGGGCCACATCGCTCACCTGAGTAACTTGGGTGATGCAGTTCTTTACCAGATTCCCCCTCTTGCTATACCTATCATGCCCCACAACCCCCTTCCCTTTTATGATTTTAAAACTTTATAATCTCCACTACCCCAGGATGCTTCCATATAAGTTTCAGCTTTCCTGGCCCAGTGGTTCTTGAGAAGAAGATTTTTAAAGATTTGTTCTATATATTTCTATGTAAAACTTGGATTCCCTATTGTGGCCCCACCCTACTCCCGGGGGTTATGATTTTAACAATTTAATATCTACACTACCCAAGGATGCTTCTACATAAGTTTCAGCTTTCCTGGCCCAGTGGTTCTTGAGAAGAAGATTTTTTAGTGACCCCACCCTATTATTGTCTTTTCTTGATTATCTCCCCTTGTAAGGGGACTTGGTCCTTCATTCTTACAATTTAAACTCCCCTTCACACAAGGATGCTTTGTACCAAGTTTGGTTAAAATTGGCCCAGCGGTTCTTGAGAAGAAGTCGAAAATGTGAAAAGTTTACAGACGGACGGATGGACAGACAGACAGATGGATGGACGATGGACAAAATGTGATCAGAAAAGCTCACTTGAGCCTTCCGCTCAGGTGAGCTAAAAAGGGGGAGGGGTGATTTGAATTAACTTAATAGGGTTCATTGTGGCCCCGCCCTATACCTTGGGGTCATGATTTGAACAAACTTGAATCTACACAACTGAGGATGTTTCCTTATAAATATGACCAATCATGGCTTTGTTGACATTATTCATCAGATTTTTAAAGATTTTTCCAGTATATTTCTCTGTTAAACTTTGAACCCAAAATGTGGCCCCATCCTACCCCTAGGGGTCATGATTAGAACAAACTTGAATCTACACTTCCTGAGGATGCTTCCATATAAATATGCCCAATCATGGCTTTGTTGTTCTTGAGAAGAAGATTTTTCAGTGCTCCAAGTCATACTTGCTTTTAGGTCGCTAAAGGCGACCTAAAAAAAATTTTGGTCGCCATTTCAGAATTTCTGGTAAACACAATCAAATACTTCACTCGCCATGAAAAAATACATTTTGTCTCTGGTTCTACAATGAAGCACATTGAAGTGGTAAAATTTTCCATTTGGACGAAACGTTCTGAGTCATGTTTTGAACGTCAATTATAACATAACGACACGACACGAGAAAGAAATATTCGTCGTAATGTTTAAGGACACCCCACTTTCCGTGACAAGTAACATGAGTTTCACTCTAATGAAGATTTTCAAATAAGAAAGAGCAACATATAGAGTCCTCGCTTCTGTAAAACATGCATTGCAACGAAATTGTACATAATTATGATTTTATCATGTTTATTGGAGTTAGCATAACACATGTATCAGTCGAACACGTGCTTACTCGGTGTTTATGTAGGCCGCCAATTTCATTGGCTATTATATTTATAGAATACCTGTTCTACAGGTATTCGATTGAATCATTTGACCGATTTTCCCTTTCTAAAGAAATGGGCGTGTCTAAAGACAGCTCAAAACGTTCCATCCAAACGGAAAATTTTACCACTTCAATGCGCTTCATTGTATCAAACTTTGTGTGTCACTATAAGACAATAGGGCTGTGCAATATTACCGGTATATCGGTATATTGTGGTATTATCCACCACGATAATATATCGCGTTAAAAAAATACTTCGTCAGCTTTCAGAGGCAGATAGAGAGAAAAGAGAGAGAGAGGGGGAAGCTTTTCATTCACTGTTGCAATTTTAAATATCTTACTTTAAAATAAAATTGATAATTAATAAAGACTTTTAAATAAAATTATTAAGAAAGAAAATATATAAAACATTTCTACAGAGTGTATACCATGTGTATTGTGGTTCTCAAAATCTCATGGAATCTACACGATCGACGATTTAAGTTCAATATACATATTACAAATAAATGGCCATCCATGTTTTCACTTGATACAGTGTTGCTTTTTATTATTTTTTAACAAGTTTCATGCCATTTTAAACACCTTCATGCTTTACCAGGAGCTTGTATATTAAAACAATAGAAATAGGCCAATGTCGTTCCTGATAGTATGTGTCATAATGTGAAATTAGGTCGGGTCAGACTAAAAACACCAAACGCCCGAAAAATAGGTCAAAATTTCTTTCTGGCTTTATTCTATTCTGTGACCACATAAACTTTCTATATAGTATATATTGTTTTAATCATTAAGTTACATTTTATGCTTTTCAATAAAACAACCCCCCCACCCCCGAAAAAAAAAACATATAAAGAATATACTATGCATAAACTTTTTTTTCAATTTGAAAATACATCAAAT
>PRKT01000041.1:493358-508699 GCA_003671525.1 Saccostrea glomerata | reverse complement strand
ACCATATCATCTTGTCTACACAATCTATATATTTCAATATACTTAATATTTAAAAGTATTTTATCCAAAAGTATTAAAAGAAAACGCTCAATCAAGTGTATTTTTGAATTTACTCATTTTACGTGCACGCACGTGCATACATGAGCATGGTGACCATACCTTATTGTAGAAGTCCATTATATCTATTTATATTCTAAATCCCACCCCAATTGGTTGAAAACCAAGGGAGTTACAGCTGTTTAAAGTTTCAGCCAATCAGATTGCAGCCCTAGTACACGCACGTGTATGCATGTGCATGTTGACCATACCTTCTTGTAGAAGTCCATTATATCTATCTATGTTCCAAATCCCATCCTGTTTGGTTGAAAACCAAGGGAGTTATAGCTATTTAAAGCTTGAGCCAATCAGATTGCAGCGCACGTGCATGCACGTGTTTTCATGAAAATTGCTATACATCATGTTGTAGAATATCCTAATGCATGGCAAAGTTCAAAATTTCAAAGGATTTTGTCAAAAGACAAGAAAGATATTGAGACTTTAGTTTCAGCCAATCAGAGCGAAGTGCACGTGCATGCGCGTGAGATCTTGCTATTTTGACCATGTCATATTGTCTATGTTACTAATATATCCTAATATAATGAGTTTCAAAGCATTTCATCAAAAATGTAACAAGAGGCCCATGGGCCACATCGCTCACCTGAGCCATCTTTTCAAATTTAAAATGTTTTTTTTTTTCTTTTATCATGTCTCCTGACTTCCAAAAGTGTCATGTTACAAGTATATCGAATCCATTTTGATGATTTGGATGCTTAAATTCCAATTTGACTAATTGTGTTCTTTTTACTAAGAAGTTTTATCATCTAAGCTTCAGACATATATGCACATACTGTAATTCCATTTAAGAGCCAAAGATTGTTCATTAATTACTGCATTTTGCATTAAGCTTGGCAAGTGCAATCAGTAATTAAATTTCCTTCAGTAAATAAGGAAAATACATGGTTGTAGTTAAAATTTTAATCAGAAAGTTATGCAATTCATAAGTAATTATTTGCAGGCAACAATATGAGTAAAATAACAGATAAAATGTTCAGAACAAGGTGGTACATATTAAACTATGTTGACACATTTGATATTAGAATATACATATTTTTTAAATACATTTCTTATCTTGAAACTTAAATCATGCACATACATACATGTGAAGTACCAGGTGGTAATTAAGTCAAAAACATCATTAAATCAGTAGATGTATTATTAAATTTAAAACATAATGATTGTAAATGACAATAAATTTTAATAAAGAGTATGCTGTATAAAGCATTGGAAAAAGATTTGAAAATGCAGTCAAAATATGCATTTTTGTCTTAAATATATAAATCACTTTTTAAAAAATACAATCACACAATATACATACCTTTCCCAATGAAAGCGAAAACGAAAGCGGGAAAGGTTTATGTGTAAGTGATTGAAAAAATAAGATTTTTCAAGTTTTACCAATATGCATAGTACCCTATGTTTACATAATTGCATTACCAGAACTCCTGATTCAAAGAATCTTGTTGAACAATTTAAAGGAGCGCTTTTTTTCCTCTGAAGTTTTTATTACAGATGTAGCTTATTGTATGTGCAATTATATTCATCAATAATTTTTTTGTCTTCTAAAAGAGGTAGGTTTACCTCCCTTTACGGGCTGGCCATTGACCCCCTCTTTTCATACTTACCTTATATCATAGATTTTGTACACATTAAATTTGATCTTAATGCACCTGACGTTCAGAAAAATCTACATGACCTAATACGTCTTATTCATTTGAATCAGGGAATCTGAGTTTTCATATATAAAATTCAACTGTGACAATGTAGTGACATTTTTAAATTGTAAGCATAGTATGTTATTTACACAAGTTTTTTTAAGAAGCATAATTTACAAAGAAGTTTATAGTACAAATAAGAATTATTATTATTAAGTAAAATATATTTAATATTTTGTATGTGCAGTCTTATCATGATTTTTTTAACTTATAATCAAATTAAGAAAACTAAACAAACAGCCACAAATCCAAAGTAAAAGTGCAAAAAAATATTTCAGCAAAAGATTTAAGGCATGCAGTCAATGGAGACATCCAACTTAATGGTTTGCACATTTTCTAAGGTGACACATATTTATTTTTTGCAATGATATATCTGGCATTAATTATGAGAAGATGAGTATCACACAAATTAAGTAGGCTAGCTGGAAGAGTCAGATCGAATCACAAGTAATGAAATGCTCTATAGTCACAAATTACAATCACTGCAGTCTATCAAAGAGGGTCCTTCAATGTTCTTCAAGAAATATTACAACATACCAGGATAAAAGAGTTCCCAACACAAAATTGTGTTGTCGGTATTTAAATCCAAATGTCATACTAAGGGACAGATCATTCTCAATTTCTGAAACATAATTATTGTTTGTACATGTGAGATATATGAACTCTATAAATGGTAATACACATGTACACTGAATTTTACACAGAATAGACAAGATATATCCAATACAATATTCTACAAAATGATATTATGCACTATTATTTTGAATATACATGTACATGTAGATGATTACTTGTAAAAAAAAAAAACATTAAAGTAAAATAAATCAATTTCACAAACTTGACATTCAGTAGAGTTGTTACAGATATATACATGTGGATTGAAAAAATGTAATTTTACAAATTTTCTGAAATAAAATCAACAGTTGATCAACTGACAATGGCCAAAAATGCAATTATTCGTGAATATGACAACCTTTCATTTTAATTTAAATATGCATTAAGAATTTAGCACAAATTGTAGTCATAGCAAAAAATATGAAATTATCTTATTTTTACAAATAAAATCTTAAGAAAGTAAACATATATACATGTACATAAATACAATAGGGATTCAATATGTAATTAACAAACAGGTCTAAAAGGTAGATGTATTCATCTAAAAACAGAGGTGTTATATAATACAAAGATTACACTACAAAATTCAAATTTTCAAACAGTGGGTTGTTTTAAAAAATGTCCAAATAGGGCTAATACCCCAAAAAGGGAATAAGAGAAGACATACATGTACTTCGATCTCTATAACCTAGCTACAATTATTGCAAATGGCCAATGGGATGGCCTGAATTTTGCTGACGTGTAATTAGCTGAAGGTCATGTTAATCTCTAGTGAGTCAAGAACACAATTACCCACTGTTCAAGCTTTAAAATGTTTTGGATCAAAGAATACTTAACTTCTTAGTCATATTACTGAATGATCTTGTACAATCATTACATCCAATGAGATCACGACAGATCTCTTTTTCATAAGAAACCTTAATAATTAATTTGCAAAAGTATATATAACCTAATATTCACCCAAAACCAAAATCATAAACATATAAACTTTGTGACCTTGATCTAAATCATTTTAGCTGCTGGTCATGACAGCATATTAAATAAAATTGACTTTGACAAATTAAGACACAGGCAGATGGACATGTTGAATCCAGTATACCCCCAAAAATTTGAGGGGTATACAAAGATGGGACAAAGGGATGAGGGAGGGGGCATAATTATGGATCTCCCTCTGCTTTTCTTTTTTACTTTCGTGCCCCATTGTATTTAGTGCTTACGTCTTATCAAATGCACAGTACACCATTTTATGATCTGACCAGTATGCTTCAATCACATCTGTTTCACATGGAGAAATGTTTGTAAAAATCAAGTCAAGTTTTGAACCAGAGTCATGAGTAGTCTTACTCACAATTTGTTTACAGCTGAAGCCTCTTTCCATAAAAGTTAGAAAGTCTGTATAAATTCTAAGAGGATGCATCTATAAAATATGATTTTTCTTTGCTATTTTATGCACTCCAAATGGTCTTAAAAATGCTGAAATTCAATTTTGGGACAGGGGGCTTTGCCCCCCTGGGCCCCCTAGCAGGGCTCTGCCCTGCACCCGCTGGGGGCCTAGAGCAGCCCCAACACCCCCCGACTGATTTTTCCCACTTTCTCTAGAAAGGGTAGTTTCCCTAAAAACCTAGTTTCTATAAATTCCTACCAGTATATTTATAATGCAGAGATTAATTAAGTCATTTAATATAAACAAGAGCCCCAAGGGCCACATCACTCACCTGAGCACTGTGGCTAGAAAATAAGCAAAATTCAATCCAGTTTTGAAAAAGCTCAATGCATAAGTGGTCCTGACCAACCCCTAACAAGAGGCCCATGGGCCACATCGCTCACCTGAGTAACTTGGGTGATGCAGTTCTTTACCAGATTCCCCCTCTTGCTATACCTATCATGCCCCACAACCCCCTTCCCTTTTATGATTTTAAAACTTTATAATCTCCACTACCCCAGGATGCTTCCATATAAGTTTCAGCTTTCCTGGCCCAGTGGTTCTTGAGAAGATTTTTAAAGATTTGTTCTATATATTTCTATGTAAAACTTGGATTCCCTATTGTGGCCCCACCCTACTCCCGGGGGTTATGATTTTAACAATTTAATATCTACACTACCCAAAGATGCTTCTACATAAGTTTCAGCTTTCCTGGCCCAGTGGTTCTTGAGAAGAAGATTTTTTAGTGACCCCACCCTATTATTGTCTTTTCTTGATTATCTCCCCTTGTAAGGGGACTTGGCCCTTCATTTTTACAATTTAAACTCCCCTTCACACAAGGATGCTTTGTACCAAGTTTGGTTAAAATTGGCCCATTGGTTCTTGAGAAGAAGTCGAAAATGTGAAAAGTTTACAGACGGACGGATGGACAGACAGACGGATGGATGGACGATGGACAAAATGTGATCAGAAAAGCTCACTTGAGCCTTCCGCTCAGGTGAGCTAAAAAGGGGGAGGGGTGATTTGAATTAACTTAATAGGGTTCATTGTGGCCCCGCCCTATACCTTGGGGTCATGATTTGAACAAACTTGAATCTACACAACTGAGGATGTTTCCTTATAAATATGACCAATCATGGCTTTGTTGACATTATTCATCAGACTTTTAAAGATTTTTCCAGTATATTTCTCTGTTAAACTTTGAACCCAAAATGTGGCCCCATCCTACCCCTAGGGGTCATGATTAGAACAAACTTGAATCTACACATCCTGAGGATGCTTCCATATAAATATGCCCAATCATGGCTTTGTTGTTCTCGAGAAAAAGATTTTTCAGTGCTCCAAGTCATACTTGCTTTTAGGTCGCTAAAGGCGACCTAAAAAAAATTTTGGTCGCCATTTCAGAATTTCTGGTCACCACAATCAAATACTTCACTCGCCATAAAAAAATACATTTTGTCTCTGGTTCTACAATGAAGCACATTGAAGTGGTAAAATTTTCCATTTGGACGAAACGTTCTGAGTCATGTTTTGAACGTCAATTATAACATAACGACACGCCCATTTCTTTAGAGACGAGAAAGAAATATTCATCGTAATGTTTAAGGACACCCCACTTTCTGTGACAAGTAACATGAGTTTCACTCTAATGAAGATTTTCAAATAAGAAAGAGCAACATATAGAGTCCTCGCTTCTGTAAAACATGCATTGCAACGAAATTGTACATAATTATGATTTTATCATGTTTATTGGAGTTAGCATAACACATGTATCAGTCGAACACGTGAATCATTTGACCGATTTTCCCTTTCTAAAGAAATGGGCGTGTCTAAAGACAGCTCAAAAC
Source organism: Saccostrea glomerata (assembly GCA_003671525.1). Lineage (NCBI taxonomy): Eukaryota > Metazoa > Mollusca > Bivalvia > Ostreida > Ostreidae > Saccostrea > Saccostrea glomerata. The sequence continues at coordinate 503,003 of PRKT01000041.1, read as the reverse complement.
GTTCCATCCAAACGGAAAATTTTACCATTTCAATGCGCTTCATTGTATCAAACTTTGTGTGTCACTATAAGACAATAGGGCTGTTCAATATTACCGGTATATCGGTATATTGCGGTATTATCCACCACGATAATATATCGCGATATGAAAATCAGATACCGGTATTTCACGATATCTATAAAAAATATATAAAAACCTCCTTTATTGTAGAAACTGCTGAAATAATACTTGTAACTTATCAAGGCCTTTTCAATCTAGCAAAAAAATACTTCGTCAGCTTTCAGAGGCAGATAGAGAGAAAAGAGAGAGAGAGGGGGAAGCTTTTCATTCACTGTCGCAATTTAAAACAAAATTGATAATTAATAAAAAGACTTTTAAATAAAATTATTAAGAAAGAAAATATATAAAACATTTCTAGAGTGTATACCATGTGTATTGTGGTTCTCAAAATCTCATGGAATCTACACGATCGACGATTTAAGTTCAATATACATATTACAAACTAGGGCTAATTGTAACGGGAACCGTTACAGATGTTCCCCAAACGCTCCCCAACTCCCTTTTGGTGCCTTTTTCCCTGTAAGCTTTATTAAATAAGACAAACGCGATACATTTAAGACTTTAACAAAGTTTTACCAGAAGTATTCAATTTCAGCATTGCACGCATGTGCATTTGAATGCATGTGCGTGATGACCATATCATCTTGTCTACACTATTGATATATTTTAATATACTTAATATTACAGCATCAATCCAAAAATATGTTTAATCTAGTGTATTTGGAATTCTACTCATTTCACGTGCACGCACGTGCATGCATGTGCATGATGACCATTCCCTGTTGTAGGCGTCTATAATATCTATCTATGTTCTGAATCCCATCCTGTTTGGTTGAAAACCAAGGGAGTTATAGCCATTTAAAGTTTTAGCCAATCAGATTGCAGCACACATGCATGTGCGTGATTTGATTAAAATTATTATATATCATATTGTAGGATATCCAAAAGCATGCCTATGTTTTAAATTCAAAGCATTTCGTCAAAAAACAAAATAGATATTGAGATTTTTGTTTCAGCTAATCAGAGCGAAGCGCACGTTCATGCATGTTCATGATGACCATACCTACTTCTAGGAGTCTATTATGTCTGTCTATGTTCTAAATCCCATCCTGTTTGGTTGAAAAACAAGGGAGTTATAGCCATTTAAAGTTTAAGCCAATCAGATTGCAGCGCACGTGCATGCGCGTGATGTGATGAAAATTCTTATATACTATATTGTAGGATATCCTAAAGCATGCCTATGTTTTAAATTTCAAAGCATTTCGTCAGATAACAGAGAAGATATTGAGATTTTTGTTTCAGCCAATCAGAGCAAAGCGCACGTGCATGCGCGTGAGTTCGTGCTAATTTGACAGTGTCACATTATCTACACTATTAATATATCCTTATATAATGAGTTTCAAATCATTTCATTAAAAAATGTAAAAGTTATAGCTATATTGAGTATATCAGTCATTTCACTCATATCACGCGCACGCACGTGCATGCGTATGCGCGCAAAATGACCTTCGTTCCGCACACCTACACTACACACCTATTAACCCTAAAAAGGTTTTAGCTCAGTTGGATAAACAGTTTCTGAGAACATTAGCGGACAAAAAAAGTCCGGAGAAGATATAAGAAGAAAAAAGAATAATAGTAAGAAACAGAGTAAAAACAATATGTTCCCAAACTCCGTTTGGGGAACATAATAAATGGCCATCCACGTTTTCACTTGATACAGTGTTGCTTAGGGATGGGTATCGCCAAAAATTTCGTCTGCGATATATCACGATTTTTTCCCACAATAGCACGATAATATCATGATATTTTTAAAAGCAGTTTTTACCATGATTTTATATGAAAAGTCATTATTTTTCTAAACAAGAGGCCCAGGGGCCACAACGCTCACCTGAGCACATTGGCTAGGAAAAAGCACATATCAGATCAGAACTGAAAGTTTACGAGGAGGGGGGGGGGGCTGAATTTTAACCCCACAGGGGTTCATGATTTGAACAAACTAGAATCTACACTACCTGAAGATGATTCCATATTAATATTATATGACACTAATCATAGCTTTGAAGTACTTGAAAAGATGATTTTAAAAGGTTTCCCTATAAATCCCTATGTAAAACTTGGGTCAGCCATTTTGGCCCCACCCTAGCCCCAGGGGTCATGATTTGAACTAACTTGAATCTACACTACCTGAGGATGATTCCACATGAGTTTCATCTTTCCTGGCCCAGTGGTTCTTGAGAAGAAGATTTTTAAAGATTTTTCCTATATATTCCTATGTAAAACTTGGGTCGGCCATTTTGGCCCCACCCTAGCCCCGGGGGTCATGATTTGAACAAACTTGAATCTACACTACCTGAGGATGATTCCACATGAGTTTCATCTTTCCTGGCCCAGTGGTTCTTGAGAAGAAGATTTTTAAAGATTTTTCCTATATATTCCTATGTAAAACTTGGGTCGGCCATTTTGGCCCCACCCTAGCCCCGGGGGTCATGATTTGAACAAACTTGAATCTACACTACCTGAGGATGATTCCACATGAGTTTCATCTTTCCTGGCCCAGTGGTTCTTGAGAAGAAGATTTTTAAAGATTTTTCCTATATATTCCTATGTAAAACTTGGGTCGGCCATTTTGGCCCCACCCTAGCCCCGGGGGTCATGATTTGAACAAACTTGAATCTACACTACCTGAGGATGATTCCACATGAGTTTCATCTTTCCTGGCCCAGTGGTTCTTGAGAAGAAGATTTTTAAAGATTTTTCCTATATATTCCTATGTAAAACTTGGGTCGGCCATTTTGGCCCCACCCTAGCCCCGGGGGTCATGATTTGAACAAACTTGAATCTACACTACCTGAGGATGATTCCACATGAGTTTCATCTTTCCTGGCCCAGTGGTTCTTGAGAAGAAGATTTTTAAAGATTTTTCCTATATATTCCTATGTAAAACTTGGGTCGGCCATTTTGGCCCCACCCTAGCCCCGGGGGTCATGATTTGAACAAACTTGAATCTACACTACCTGAGGATGATTCCACATGAGTTTCATCTTTCCTGGCCCAGTGGTTCTTGAGAAGAAGATTTTTAAAGATTTTTCCTATATATTCCTATGTAAAACTTGGGTCGGCCATTTTGGCCCCACCCTAGCCCCGGGGGTCATGATTTGAACAAACTTGAATCTACACTACCTGAGGATGATTCCACATGAGTTTCATCTTTCCTGGCCCAGTGGTTCTTGAGAAGAAGATTTTTAAAGATTTTTCCTATATATTCCTATGTAAAACTTGGGTCGGCCATTTTGGCCCCACCCTAGCCCCGGGGGTCATGATTTGAACAAACTTGAATCTACACTACCTGAGGATGATTCCACATGAGTTTCATCTTTCCTGGCCCAGTGGTTCTTGAGAAGAAGATTTTTAAAGATTTTTCCTATATATTCCTATGTAAAACTTGGGTCGGCCATTTTGGCCCCACCCTAGCCCCGGGGGTCATGATTTGAACAAACTTGAATCTACACTACCTGAGGATGATTCCACATGAGTTTCATCTTTCCTGGCCCAGTGGTTCTTGAGAAGAAGATTTTTAAAGATTTTTCCTATATATTCCTATGTAAAACTTGGGTCGGCCATTTTGGCCCCACCCTAGCCCCGGGGGTCATGATTTGAACAAACTTGAATCTACACTACCTGAGGATGATTCCACATGAGTTTCATCTTTCCTGGCCCAGTGGTTCTTGAGAAGAAGATTTTTTAAAAATGCCATTAATTTTTCTCTAATTCGTAATTATCTCCCCTTGGAAAAGGGTGTGGCCCTTCATTTGAACAAACTTGAATCCCCTTTACCCAAGGATGCTTTGTGGCAAGTTTGGTTGAAAATGGCCCAGCGGTTCTTGAGAAGAAGTCGAAAATGTGAAAAGTTTACGGACAGACAGACGGACAGACAGACAGACGCCGGACAAAATGTGATCAGAAAAGCTCACTTGAGCCTTCGGCTCAGGTGAGCTAAAAATATGCGAGAAAAACAAAATTTTACTTTCTTGAAATTTTAATGTATATAAAATCAATTATGTTTGGACGGTAAATAATGTTCTTTTCACTTAAAACATTTTTTATACTTTCTGTAATTGTAATTTGAAAGATTTAACGAATACATGAATAATTTCTGGACTTTATAATAAGTACCTGAAGACCAGTATTTAGGTCTCCGTATCACGATACGTATCACGCAACAAAAAAATCACTATATACCGGTGTACCGATAAAATCGCACATCCCTAGTGTTGCTCTTTTATTATTTTTTAACAAGTTTCATGCCATTTTAAACACCTTCATGCTTTACCAGGATCTTGTATATTAAAACAATAGAAATAGGCCAATGTCGTTCCTGATAGTATGTGTCATAATGTGAAAATAGGTCGGGTCAGACTAAAAACACCAAACGCCCGAAAATAGGTCAAAATTTCTTTCTGGCTTTAATTTTATTCTGTGACCACATAAACTTTCTATATAGTATATATTGTTTTAATCATTAAGTTACATTTTATGCTTTTCAATAAAACAACCCCCCCACCCCCGAAAAAAAAAACATATAAAGAATATACTATGCATAAACTTTTTTTTCAATTTGAAAATACATCAAATAAGCACATTTTGTTTTTTATTTTTTACCTGGTTTTTGATAGAAAGTAATTATAACTAGTGCTAATTGTAACGGGGACCGTTACAGATGTTCCCCAAACGCTCCCCAACTCCCTTTTGGTGCCATTATCCCTGTAAGCTTCATTAAATAAGACAAACTCATGCATTTGAGACTTTTACATCGTTTACCCAGTGTACCACGTTCTACTTTTTTTTCAATTTGAAAATACATCAAATAAGTACATTTTGTTTTTATTTTTTACCTGGTTTTTGATAGAAATTTGAAAATACATCAAATAAGTACATTTTGTTTTTTATTTTTTACCTGGTTTTTGGTAGAAAGTAATTATAATTATGTGTGCGATTAATGTCTTATCCCCCCGCCCCCTTTAAAATTTATAGATAAATTCAAATAGTCTTTGAACTTGACAGCATTTTAAACTTTCTGCACAAATTTATTAATGATAATTAATCTACAATATATTGCAATATATTGCAATATTCAACCTTAAATATTGCAATATATCGCAATATGGTTTTCACTCGCAATACCCAACTCTATAAGACAAACATCACCAAATATTTTCCCATAGACTTCCATACAAACTTGAGCCCCTCTCAATGACCTTTTTGTGGTGAGATTTTAAGATATTGGAAAACAAAACATGCCAGAAAAAATACACTGTTGAGTTGCACTTTTACTTTCAAATTCCATTTGTTTACAACTAGGTGCTTTCACCACCAAATGAAAAAAAATCTCTAACCAAAGTGCATTCCTCCCTTCAAATTTTTACCTGTAACTCCTATATATCTCAAAGAAACCCAAGTCTTGATATGAGATTTTTTATCAACTTTATTTAACTTGTCAAATACATAACAAGTCTTTTCTCTTATTGACCAATCACGTGCGAGGTAGCATTTTCTTCTCCGCACAACTCTGGGTGTCCAAAATGTCTGTGCCCATGTAATGATGTATTTGTTTATGTAGGAGTTTTTCCTATTACAGCATGCTGTCATAACATTAAGTGATCCAAGTCCATGCGACACTTTGTAAAGTGTATTAAAGTATATGTCTTCAAACGTTTTCTTGAAAGAGAATCTTGATATCTGTAAATTTTGATCCCGATCATCAAAATGGACGTTACCAGCCCAAATTTTCTCCATTGCGAAAATGGGGGTTGTTTTAATTTCTAGTCTCAAAATCAATTTTTTGGTCGCAAATGTGACCATTTTAGTCGCAACTTGAAGCACTGTTTTTAACCATTTTTCCTATGTATTCCTATGTAAAACTTTGATCATCCATTGTGGCCCCACCCTTCCTCCAGGGGTCATGCTTTCATCAAATTTAAATCTACACTACCTGAGGATGCTTCCTCACAAATATGACTACGGTAATCATGGCTTTGTTGATATTCAGATGTTTTTTCCTATATATTTTTTTTGTCAAACTTTGATCCCAAAATATGGCCCCATCCTACCCCTGGGGTCATGATTTGAAACTTGAATCTACATCAGGGATGGGGTAATTGAAGAAAGTAATTGTAACTGAGGATAATTAATTACATTTTTCAATGTAACTGGAGGTAATTTGTATTTGAGCCTGCTTTCAATTACAAGTAACTGAATGTATTTAAATACATTTTAAAAAATAGCTTGTATTTTCAATTACTTTTCAATTACATTTCAATTACTTTTTTCAAGTTTAAGGTTTAGTACAGTGTCTTTTTATGATGCATAGTTTGCATACATGTTTGGGCTAAACATGTTTGGTATGAGCTTGTGTTTATGCAATAATTAAATTCTCATAATTTTAATTTTTTTTCGGGACCCATTTGTTTATACAGCATGACATGCTGCCCAGGGCAATAGGTAAAGGACTAAGGTCTAATTTTTTTCAGGTGTGAACCACCCCTCTCACACCCAGGAACAATCATACTGAATAAAAGTTTACTATAAAAAACATCTTGTTTAGAACCAAAAATGAATTCAAGGGTACTAGATACCGGTGTAACCGTGAAAACTGTCGCTAGTGCTCAGTGTCGCTCTTCATAGAATATATAGGGAAGAGAGCGACACTGAGCACTGGCTTCTGCGCATGCCTAGGGATTTCGGTCGCTTCAAATCGAAGCGGTGTCCCACTGAATTTAATTCCATGGTAATAGTATCCAAAGTTGTAGATTTTTATGTTTTCTTTGTTTATTTTAATCTTAAAAGAAGGCAAGACAAATAAAATTTTAGAATTTTAGAACTTTTCATTTTTTTTTTTTACCTCGTATAGAATTATTAAATGATCTTTTAAATTTCTATATTATAGAGAATAAACGGCTACACATTTAATCGCGGTAAATTGAACAGATACTTGGATTTTTAAAAAAAGAAGAAAAAACATGCCACAGTCCCTCAGTCATTTCTTAATAGGTGTGAACCACGCCGTGGGCGTTATCTCAGACAGGTGTCAAAAATTACCTGCATGTTAATAACTAACAAACTGGTCGATTGATAATTTGATACCAATTAAAGGTGTGAACGGAGGTGAACCGAGAACTGAAGACTAGTAACGAACCTTAAATATCTGTAATTTATCAAAATATAAGTTGAAAAAAATATATATATAAGTTCTATCAACCAGTTTTTATTTAACAGATAAATAACGAGAAACACGCATAATAATGAAGAAAGAGCATCAGTGCTGAGTGTCGCTCTTCAAAATGGCACTTTCATATTTTCTCAGACCTGACTGATATATCCTCTATAAAACAATTATACAGTAAAATTTCTCGCCGGTTGCAGTTGATATAGATGATTTAGGAATAACTTAAGATAGTGGAGTATCCATACCAAATATAAAGTCTCTCATGGTTTGAAAAGTTATGGCAAAGGTTAAAGTTGACAACAGACAGACAGGACAAAAATAATACAAGTCTATTGTTCCATTTGCATAAAAAATTCTTCATCTTGGATCTATTACAGAAGTTATCGGACTACAAATACATGCATTTCTCTATCCAAAAGCTGTACATGTTTATGTAAAAAAAATTATATGAAATGTCCTTTAAAAAATTGCCCATATAATTTACAGACCAAAATCTTGTCATATATGCATGATTTATGTGAACTGAATCTAGTGCAATTAACCAAAAAATGTCTTTTTTCCTCCATCGATAGATCTAACAGGAATGGACATCTCCTTAACACATGCATTATCTTTTAACTTAAATAGATGAGCATGCAGATTCTGTAGCGCAGTGTATAAAAAGCTTTGGTAATGAAGGAAATATCTGCATATTAAAAAAACCAGAAGTCTCTATAGAGACTGTAGCTATACCTTTATACTTATAACAAAGGAAGAGAAAAGTGGCGGTTGTGACTTGAAACTTTACAACAGAAATAAGGCCAAACAAAAAAATAGTTGGGGTTCCGGTTACACCTCCCAAAAAATTTGGATAGGTAGGTAGAGATTTTTTTTTTACAAAATGATATATGAAATTTTTCTTTGTAATACCTATCACTGGTTTGCAGGTGGCATTTAGATATAGCATGATTATATACAAGTCAACATTGGTGGGTGCATAGTAATGAAAATCAACCCCCTCTCACTTAGTCATTATTCTATGAGGGTTATTTATTCCTCTTTATACCAGCTGTAACAAAAACTAATTCAGGAACCAATGACATAAAGAGAGAAAGTTTTTAAAAATATGGAAATTATAAAAAAAAGTTTTGGGTCTGGGGTGAAAAATAAGGAAGGTAGAGTAACCGGAACCACACATATTTTTTTATTTTGCCTATAGTAAATAGAATAATGATCCTTAATTGCTTTTTTGTGGCAAGCTTGCAAAGAGACCATAACTGTAGAAGGAGCTTTTAATAAAATTTTACAGAATTTTCAATTTTAGTTACCATGGCGACATCAATTAACAAAATAAGACAATTATGTATATATGCATAGTCTAAAAACTGCACTTGCATGCCCAATTATACTATTATCAGACTAAAATGATTTTTATAGTATTTCAGAGAAATTTCTATATTTAGTAGCCAAATCAACACCGTTTATGGAAATCAAAAACTGATATACAATATTATGAATCAACTATTGAAATCAAACATAAACTGTAGGAGGTGTTGCATTTTGAACAAGATGTGTTTGTGAAACACTATGCGCCCGGCGGCAACAAAGTTCAAAAAATCTATTTTTAGCATATTGATCACAGTCAAGGTAACAAGGTCATTGATCATGGTGTCATTCGAAAGAACTTAATCAGTGGAGTATGCATACTAAATATGAAGTCCCTATCTCCTATGGTTCAAAAGTTATGGCAAAAAGTGTAAAGAGCTATTTTTAGCATATAGGTCACAGTCAAGGTCACAAGATCATTGACCTTGCCGTCGTTTGAAAGGACTTTATCAGTGGAGTATGCATACCAAATATGAAGTCCCTATCTCCTATGGTTCAAAAGTTATGACAAACAGTGGAAAAAGCTATTTTTAGCATATAGGTCACAGTCAAGGTCACAAGGTCATTGACCATGGTGTCATTTGAAAGAACTTAATCGGTGGAGTATGCATACCAAATATGAAGTCCCTATCTTCTATGGTTCAAAAGTTATGGCAAAAAGTGTAAAAAGCTATTTTTAGCATATAGTTTACAGTCAAGGTCACAAGATCATTGACCTTGATGTTATTTGAAAGGACTCTATTAGTGGAGTATACATACCAAATATGAAGTCCCTATCTCCTATGGTTAAAAAGTTATGACAAACAGTGGAAAAAGCTATTTTTAGCATATAGGTCACAGTCAAGTTCACAAGGTCATTGACCTTGATGTCATTTGAAAGGACTTTATTAGTGGAGTATGCATACCAAATATGAAGTCTCTATCTTTTATTGTTCAAAAGTTATGGCCAAGGTTAAAGTTGACAACAGACAGACAGACAAACAGACAAACAGACA
>PRKT01000041.1:419597-481769 GCA_003671525.1 Saccostrea glomerata | reverse complement strand
AATTTTAGCTCAATTTTCATGATTTTTTCACTGAAACATGCAGAATTATTCAAATTTTCTTATCTTAAATGATGAACAAAATGATACTTAAACTATTGAGAATAAATTATAAAATATTGTCAAGACAAAATTTTCTAACCTCAAATTACTATGATTTCTTAACAAATTGAAGTCTTAAAATTTTTGTTTTGCACTTGACCTGTGATTTCATGGTAATGCATAAAGATAAAACTATTTTGAAATAATGTGAAGAAACTACAACAAATTCTGCATTTTATGGTGTTTAAGACATTAAAAAGAAACAACAAATGACACTGCAATAATAGCGAGCGCAGCGAGCGTCGCGAAGCGACGCTCGTAACTGCGAGCTCTAACGACAACGCCTGGGCGAAGAGAAAATTCGGACTACTGCACATTCATTCTTTAGAAATTTTTGCCGCAGTAATTTTGACCCACAATGCATCACTTAGCAAAGTTGCGTTCTCGCGAGAATGACGGCAAATGTTCAATAAAAAAGTTTACTCGCCTTGATTATGGATACATATTGAAGATAAATTGTAAACATAACTTTTTTCATTAACTTTCAGCACTGTTCAGGCTTTTTCTTGATATATTGCAACTTACATACAACGTCATGTGACGTCAGAGTCTAGACGCACCAAATGTCACGTGCGGTTCGACGAGCCCGATCTTAATCAAAACAAAAGAAGAGTTTGCGCTCGCTCTCACGGTCGCACCGTCAACATATTATTTTATAAAAATGTGTTTTTCAATGAAATATATAGTGTAAAAATAAAATTATGACACACTTATGGCCAGGTACTGTAGTTTTAAAGGCGTTATTTCAAAGTTTTGTGGAAAAAAAAATGTATGAGATAAATAGAACATCTATAATTGCATGGTTTGATATTTACTTTATCAAACTTGTTGAAATGGGGTATATTTGCTCGGCAAGCCTTGTGAATATCTAACTCCATTTCAACTCGTTGGATAAAGCCAATATCAAATCACTTAATATAGAATATCCTCTATATATGCTATATTTGTCGATGGATTAAAGTATTGCAACTTGAACACAGGTAAAAATATTATTTCTTGCCATATCTATGACTATATGTTATCTCCTATATTTGATGCTAGGTCGATGCATCTGCATGTACGATCTTGATGTTGAAGCTATTGTGCGTATATATTTTGTTCAGCATTGTTGATTAAGAAGTTAATTACATTGATTATTTAATTACTTTAGACATGCATACCAGTGATCAAGTGCAGTGGTCTCCAACTCTGTTGTCTTTCGCGGCAATTTCAGCAATGCAACACGCATGCGCAAGAAATTGAAAGTAGAATTTAGATAACTCAATTATAAATATTTCGATAGGGAAATGATCCGAAATAATTTGGTACATTTTGTCTATGCTATTTGAAAAAACAAGCATCAGAAATGACAAGTGTGACAGTTTGTAATCGTTTAGAAACAGGGAAATCAGAGAGATTAAAGATCAACTCTGTAAACTTTAAAGGTTCAGTTAAACAGCTTAAAGAGGGGATTTCAAAGAAGATAAAAACGTCTGATACAGAGTTTGGTAAGACTGATAATTTGCTCAGCTGCACAAAAGATAGTACACCATTTACTAGCTTAAAAACTCTAATTTTGAAGTTATTCATTTATTATTAGTTTCTTATTTTAACGTGGAGTTTTCAAAGTCTGTATGCAATTTACAATAATTTGAGTGACCATAATTTTTAATATTTATGTTGAAAAGGATGACTGCATGCTGTGTTTTGGGTCTTTTTCGATCGCATCTGTTGCTTTTAAATGTTAACTTAATTTCACTTTATATATTTACTACAGAAGTATGTCCATTTGACACCTAATTTAAATGTTAACAATAATTTTAGACTGCAATACAATAATTAATTTCATGTTTTATGTCCTTACGGTTTTCAGAATTCAGAGAATTTACACTTACCTGCCCTTGATTGAACATTATTGTTGTATGAGAGGAGGAGCTAACATCGTAAGAATGGCTATAAAATTAAACTGGATAAATAACAATGAATTGTATTGAAAAATTACGATATCTCTATTTTCCATCTTCCTATTTATTCTGTATGGCACAAGTACATCATTTACTAAGGTTTAAAATGTCTGAACCAATCCATGTATTAAGTATTTAAAAGAATATTTTAAATCGATGGCTGACTATTCAACGTGTTCGAACACAGTGTCCTAGTTATCACAAAACATGCTATCAATAAGTCAGTTGACGGAATTTAGTATTCACAAAATTACCTGAGGGAAGATATCACGTGGTGAATTATGATATTCAACGTGTCACAGCCATTGGTTACAACAGAGAGAGCAAGTGTAAGAAGAAGCAGTTTTTTCTCTTTTTAACCATGAGCGCATGTTTGTCTATTAATCTCCTTTTAACAAAACATTACTTATGCAAATATACAACTACTGTTAAAAGGAGAACAATAGACAAACATGCGCTGAATGTGTATAAAGTCTGTAAAAAAAGTGGGCGTCCTCATTATTGTACGGAGATTGAAGAAATGGTGTTGACCCTAACCTCAGAAAACAGATTCGTACATTGTAAATACATACTTTTATTTATTGTAATTAAGTAAAGTTGTTGACGAGATGTTGATCATATCTGCAATTGGAAGAAAAATGAGTTTTGAAAGTTTATTTTGATGCATATTTCGCATATCTTTAAGTGCAGTCATCCTTTTACAAAAATTATATTGAAATGATAATGTGATAGGGTGAATGCATCGGACACATACTTTACATCGGACAACTTTAGGCAATAAACTCTCGTTCAACTTAAGAGTTCCGTGTACGGTATTTATTTGTTTCTGTTTTGAAACTGAAGATTTAAATTTTTTAATGATACCGATCATTGTTATTATCATGTTGTGATAAAAATCCCCGAGAATGGCCTTGAAGTTATGTCATATTTTACATCATCAAAGGGGAATTACCAGAAATTTATGATTTTGCGATTTTTAGAGTTATCGTTCTTAAAATTCGACTTCAACGGAATGAGTCAGACTTTGGTGAATAAAGTCAAAGATTGGTAATTTTACATAAATTTTATAGAAATTTCAATTCAATGTTCGTATAATTCTTTTTAGAGCTGGTTTTCACTAGTATGTTTATTTCTCCGTACATCGGACACAAATTAACCATGCATCGGACACTTTCCGATGCAAAAATAAGCCCTACCATTTTCATACAAAACCCAGCTGACAGCTGTTTTTTGCAGAAAAAGAAAATAAAAAATCTATATTTTCAGTCAAAATACAAGTTATTGATATATGACTTCTGGATTTTGACTCCATTTATTTCTACAAACCAGAGTATGATAAGCCATGAAAAAAGGCGCGAATTATCGCATTATAAGCATTTAAAAGCATTTCTAAGCCAGAGTGAGGTCTCTTGAATCGTTCTACACTTGTGCAAGGATATCGTCAAATAAATTTAGTTGAGGGTTATTTCTTAGATAAAAGATAAAAATATATCCATATCAAGGATTTTAAAGCATTGTGATGAAGGTATGATATTTTTCCGGTCTAAATACCATCTGTCCGATGCCTGCTAAATAATGTCCGATCCATGGTGAATTCTGAGTTATTCCTAAAAACTGGATTTTTGAGGATATTTTCTCAATAAAGGGCATATAATTGTGTCCCAAATTGATATTTTAAACACAAACTAAATGTTAAGCTCCATTTTAATAATTTTCCATCGGCAGCGATATCACTAGAACTTGTTGAAGTACAAGGGTGTCCGATGCATTGTGAATTCACCCTAATAAGAATTAATATATATGTGTGATATTGCTGTCTTTTGTGACTTCATCATTTTATGTCTTAAATTTTCTGCTTCAACAGAGGTAATCTACTGTGGACAGTGTTTAGACGAACAAAAGCCTTTGGATACATATGGATTAAGAGATGGAGTTACCTTGTATCTGGTCAAAAAGTACAAAAAGGAGCCAACAAAATCACCAGGTACAAATAGCTTCAGATTCTTTAGAGCTGGTCTAAAGTATTAACTGATATACAATGTATTCTCCTTGGAGATGATGAATTAGTATAAACCAAATTATTGACATAATTTTATGCACACTTGTGTATCGATTTTTGATTTAAATGATTGATATTGATATGATAAGGCCTAGATAAATAAATATAAGTGTAAATTACTAAGATTACTAAATACATGTAAATGTATAAATTTCTGTCAAATTCCTTTCTTTTCCTACATGTTTTGTCAGATTCAATTAAACTTTCTAGTAGACTATACTCAGATTGGTAATTACAAATGGTAATTTCTTTGAAAGGACAAGTAAGATATGGTTAAATTTTCCAAATTTTTTTGATTATTTTTTTTTTCAGAAAAGATGTCTGACATGGCTATGAGACAGTTGGTGGTGACGTTACAATCTGCATTGTTAAATCCTTCATGTAAAAACACCGTGAGTGAAATTAATTACATGTATTTATTTCTTTATGTAAAAATAGTGTATTATACAGAAATTTTGCATACCAGGCCATCTTTAATATGATGTTTGTTTGCCCCCACCTGACTCAGGGTGAAAAATTGGGTCAGTAAATAGGAAGAAAATCTGTTGGTTTTTTTTTATAAAATTTCAGCATACATGTGTATATGTTGACAGGATGAGAAAATTCAGGAATAGTTTCAATTCATTTATTGACAATTATTTATTTCTTTATGTAAAAATAGTGTATTATAGAGAAATTTTGCATACCAGGCCATCTTTAAAATGATGTTTGTTTGCCCCCACCTGACTCAGGGTGAAAAATTGGGTCAGTAAATAGGAAGAAAATCTGTTGGGTTTTTTTTTTCATAAAATTTCAGCATATATGTTGACAGGATGAGAAAATTCAGGAATAGTTTCAATTCATTTATTGACAACACCATCATACATTGGCATATATAGTCATGAACACAACAATTAACATACATAAAATAAAATATCAAAGAAAGCATATCAGGTTTGTTGAAGGTTTTCTTTCCTAATATCAAAGCACTTTTTCAAAAAGTTAAAACTCTCCTAGCAGTTCTAATACTTGTAGGATTGATGATGTCATTAATAGGGTTTTCCTTCATGTAACATTGTGCATTAAATATATCGTAATATTGTAATCTACATTGATCATAACTAGGACAATAAAGTACAAAATGGTTTTCATTTTCAATAAAAAATTTACAAAAATGACATACACGTTTTTCTCTAGGAATAGGTGGCCTTGAGTATCTCCCCATTTCAATATGTAGTGTATGAGCACTAATTCTTAGTTTTGTTAGGATTGTTCTTTCAGATTTTTTCAATGGTAATTCTAGATAGTTTTGTAATTTATATTCATTTAAATCAATTATATTACTATAAAAAGTTAATTTCCCAGAATTTGATTTAGAAATGTTCTTTAATTGTTCACTGATTTTGTTTCTATAATGTTCCTCTAATTTATATTTTAAAGTTTTATGTGATATGTCCAATGAAGATAAAGACAATTTCTGTTGTAGAGTATAAAGTTTTCTTTGCCAAGATATTCTAGACCCCAGTGTTTTATCTTCCTTAAATGCAGACACCACTAATTGGTTATTATGATCATTTTCTCTCTCTAAGTTTTTCAGTCTTAAATAAAATTTATACATATTTTCATAACACAAATAAAATAGTGAGAACTGTCCCAACTCATATAGAACAGCAATATTAGAAGATTTTCTATGAACACCCAAAATGTCTTTAAAAGGAATAAAATGAAACATATATATTATTATAACAGTAACTTGATCTGAAGGGTCGTATCACGTCGAGTTGACAGGTGCGGATCATCAGATCTAACGAAACACGAAGCGTCGAGTTTGATCTGATGATCCACGCCTGTCAATGAGACGTGATACAGCTCTTCGGATCAAGTTACTGTTATAATGATAAATTTATTAAATACCCCCTCATAACTAGCAAAATATAGCAAAAGAAAACTTTAGAGATCAATTGTATAACATTTATCCATAAAACAAAGCATAATAACAAGGGACTTTTTAACGCACAAGAAAAATAACGTCATGTTCCTGCATACTACGTCATCAGTTTCAGAGAGTGGTGATATGGATTAAGAAAACCACAGTGTGGTGATCGGGAAAGTCGGATCATGACATCACTTGATCGCATAAATTCAACAGTAAAATTGAGTGATACACATTAGGTATATAATAAAATATAATATCATTCTTGGAATGTTAAAAAAAATGTTTTGTATTGAGCCATTTTAGTCAGTCTGTCGATAGAGGGCAAAAAAACAATTTTTCATAGATGGCCTCATATAAGTTGTCCCTAAGACCCAGGGGCCAGGGAATTTCCTAATAATGATGTGATTTCCCGGTTATTCTGGTATTCCCTGTTTACTCCCTGTTATGGGAGGAACAACAAACTCCCCTCTAATTTACTGAAGTCCCCTTCTTTAGTTCTTAGGAACAACCCTGCTCATATATGAAAATTTTGGCAGTCAACTAGTTATTTATAATTCCTTGGAAGAATGAGATTTTTGACAAACAGGGCAACAACAAGCCAATCATCAACTGAGTAAGAAATTCAAATATTACAGTTGTCATTTTCAGATAGAAAGGATCTTAAATAGTCCCGAGGCATTGGAGCGTTTGATATCTGCCACTCCAGGACTGGAGAATGATCCTGTGGCTCTGTGTAAGTCAGCAGCTCCAAACTGATTAGTAACACATCTAAAGCACACTTTCACATAGAGTAAATACAGAAATTTATTTATGTTGATAATTATGCAAATTTTACCGAGCACATTATGAATTGGGGTTACTAGTATATTTTTGATATCAAATTATACTTGTTAAAACGGAATATTTACATTTCCAGTGTCTTTGTTCAAGATAAAATTTCAAACAGTAAATGTACTAATACATAAATCTACTGGATCATTGATAGGCATGGTAAAAAAAAATAATCACATGTGGGGCGGGACAAATAGAGACAAAAGCAGGGCTTAGAACACATGGATTGGGGGAAGCAAGAGCATGAAAATACACTGTATAAGGAATAACTGTCAGATTTTTTTGAATCTGCTATCTCTTCTCAAACAGAACATAAGCGATAGCGGATTCAGAACATCTAATTTTAATTAGATTGAAATGCTGAGGGATATTTACACGGGGTAAAGGATATTATGCATTAAAGGTACAAGAGTTAAAAGACATTGGAAAACATAATTGTGTAAATGTAAACCCACCAGTAAATGGAATTACAAACCTGTAACAGAGAGACAATGTGTGTGTGTGTTTTACAATGATTTATTTAGTATTTAGTTATAGTTAGCTACACATGACTCTTTTAAGATTTTTACCTACGGTACTTTTTATTCTACTTTTCAGCCATGTTACAAGATCAAGAACTTTTAGCTATTTTGGCTCATCCTGAAAACATAAAAGAGTAGGTACTTTACATAACTGACACTGGTCTCAAATCAGATTTGCTTTGATTATTCAATCAAAAAATGTATACATGTACATATAGCTATACATATATATAAATAGATAAGAATATAAGTAAATGTTTTATCTAAGGTATGATGGGGCTAAAATGATTCTCAAATATTCCTTGTTAAGGTTTTACTGCAGAATGCTAGTTTAATTTAATTTATTTATTTATTTATCTTGCAGAGTGGTAAACAAACACCCAGCCTTTGGACAAGCAGCCATGACAGTTTGTCAAATGGTGAATGAAGAAGGCTCTGGTCGAGATTCCGATAGAATTACTACAGGTACAGGGCCTGACAAATAGATTTTTAAGGCACTTGTCCAAGGGCAAGTACATGGTCAAAATTTACTTGCCCTACCTGAATTTTTGCTTGCCCTACCATAAACTAATAATGCATTTATAAATATTTCAAAAAAGAGGAAGACAAATACTGAGCAGATCATGCAAGCCCCTATGCCCAGCTTTAAATCAATGGCTTACATGTTGATTTTATTTACCGGGTATGTATTTGCCTGCGAAAGTTGATAAAATTTCACTAGCCCACCCCCTAAAATTCACAGGCAATGGAATTTGTCATCCCCTGGGGTAGGTAGCTGTCAGGTAGGTAGATGTGTTTATGGAACACTGATGCCCACCCCCGCCCCATTTCCAAAATGTAGTTCATACTCAAAGATCAATCTCCTGAGATAAAAATAAAAATAATCGAATCAAAGGAAAGGTCTTCTCACAAGTATTGCACGAGTGAAATATGTAACTCTTAGCAGCAACTTTGTCTTAAAGCAAGGTTTAAGTTTCTTCAAATGTAGATGAAACTCAAAAGTCAAGATCATGATTAAAAATGTTGGTACCCAAAGGAAGGTCTTGTCACAAGAACTATACTTTTGATTTTCCTGGCACCCACCATTTAAAAGTAAGGCCGAACGATTCTTTGATTATGGGGGCATAAAAACACTTCAGATAAGGCATTGATTGAAAAACAGTAACGGCCATCAGCTTCTTATTATTTCTGTCTAAAGTATATCATACTTTATTGATTTAATAAACTAAGCAAGTGTATACTTTTGATTGCAGGCTCATTCTACCTGGATCAAATGTCTGATGATGAAGATGACTCAATAGCTAATAGACCTGGTCCCAGTGTACGTACTATATACATGTATCTGCTTTCCAACAAAATATCATTGAATGTTTATAAATTCTACAGCCATTCTTTAATTAATAATATTTTTTTAGTCTGGTGGAATCACAGCCTCACAGTTAGCAGCAGCCTTAGCCTCAGCCACAGGGGTCTCACCAGGGGGAGCCACCAGTCAAGTAGGTCAATCAAGTCAATCAATGAGATAAAGAAAGAATTGATAGAAAATGTTTATGTTAAAATACTCTGTAAATACATCTCAATGAAAAATTAGATTTTTATCTCCTCATGAAGAGTGAAAATTGTAGTTGTATCAAACATCTTACAATGAAATAATGGTCTGAAACCCAAAAACTATTGAAAAAAGATTCTGTCATACATGTAGAACATACATTACATGTACCAATACATGTATTTTGTACTGTAAATGTACTTTTCCTTGCATCGTCTCAAGCCATGATCCGGAGTTCGCATATAGCTCTCTCCTACCTGTAGCTGCTTGATCACTTAAATTGTCAGAATCATGAATATTTAAGCCTCTTTATTGTGATGCCATATTCAGTCAATGACAATTTTTGTTTCCATCGCAATTGAAATCAACAATTGACATAACTCACATTGGTCAATATTTTAATTAGCTATGAAATATTCTCTTCTCATTCAACCACGACCAGAATGGGAGAGGATCGTATATTTTGCCGTGGTTTGCGACAATGTTTTCCCTGTGACAGCATTAAAAGTGTAAATTAATGCCACACGGAAAAAAGAATACTTCTTAAGTTATTTTTAATTAGATAATGAAAAAACTGTTATTTGTTTGTTGTAGCCATTGCCTAACATATTACCTGGTGCAATAACAGCAGATTTCTTCCAACAAGCCATAAGGCAAGCCCAGGAGTCAACAAATGAGGTATAAAGCAACATTAAAACAAAGAAATTAATCAAATTTAAGGCAGCACCATTTGCAATCTTATTAAAATTCGATGTTACATCCTCTCGAATACTCCCTACACTAACATCTAACAACATCCCATAGAGGGTCACGGCAGAGGTCAAATTCGGAACATTCTGAAATGACCCTCTATGGGATGTTGTTGGATGTAAGTGTAGCGAGTATGGGAGTGGAAACTAACATCTAATATTAATAACATTGCACCATTTATAACAAAACAATTTCTTTAAGTTATTATATTCTGTTGTATTTAGGGCCCCATATTACAGACACAGCTACAGCAGCTGAGAGACATGGGAATCACAGACGAGGCTTTAGCCAGGCGAGCTTTACAGGCCACAGGAGGGGACCTTCAGGCAGCACTGGATATGTTGTTCGGGGATGGACAGTTTTAATAATCAGATAGTACCGGGGGTATTAATGAAAAAAAAATTATTGATTTTTGTCTTTAAATGTGAAGTAAAATTTGCAAGCAATTAATTTATATGAATGTTCATGTATTTACTTCATAATAAATTGTTGTGAACATGTCTTCTTCTATAGTTCCTTCCCACAAATATACATTAATATTCACCCAAAGAAGTGAGGATGAGGGAAAAACTGATCATGAGTTGTATGGTACAATTTTTATTCAAGATTCAAAATCTGTCGGGGTTTTTTGACAGTACTGTATACCCGGTAAATGTTTCACTCTTAGCAAGTAGCCTGTGTGGGGCAGTGGTCTGAATGTTTGTTCTAGTGTTGCAAAGTATGGCATTGATCCCTATATCACTGGTTCAAAATTCTATCAGAGACCAGTAGGCCAGACCTTCAGATGCAGGTACCATGTTGCATTAGTTGCTGGCACAAAAAATGATTCCTCACTGCTCAAAGGACCTAAGTGCCAAGTTCAATTAAATTTACAATCCACCATTGGCAATCCAATGCAACATAGAAATAAAATTTATAGTGATTTTACTTTTTAGTCAGTCTTAAGTAAGAAATAAATTGTCTGAAGCCCATAACTCAGAAACTTGATCTGAAACTCCAACACAGCAGTGCATCAAATTCTAACTACATGTATATATCTACGAATTCTATTGCAAAAATACTGCTTGAAAAATACAATTTACAGCAGAGGGATGGGAAAAATTATATTATAATAAGCACAGATATCCATTGGGGATTAAATTTTGTTGTTAACAATAATCAACAGAATTAAATTCAACACGAAATTTAAAGTGACTATATATTAAATAGGGTTACCGTATACAGAGTTATTTTCGCCCCGTGGTATTTTCGCCCTTTTCACATTCGGAAACAAGTTTGCCCTTTTCAAATTAGCCCAGAATGTATTTTTTTTTTTTTTTAGATATTATACTGTTTACTTTGAATTCGCTCTGTTTTAAATTCGCCCACTTCCGACAAGGGCGAAAATTAAACGGGGATGAAAATTTCCCTGTATACAGTACTTTCAAAACAACAAAATTAAATGCCAACGAAACTATTTTAGCTGCTAATTGAACGAACTTTTATCCCCATGAATATTAGTGCTTCTACAGTTAATTGTAAATCTGAAAATAAAACACTTGCCTCATAGCTTTTCCAAACTAAAACATAGGTAATCAGAGATTACAGAGCTCACCTCAACTAATGTTGTCTTTAACTAAGGCAAAGTCACACAATTAACCAACAAAAAGTGTACATCCAAAAATGCAAAATTTATGCAATTTTGATTCGATTCTTTGGAATAGACCTATATAAAAACTTCAAACAGGTTCTCCATCATGAAAACGTAATTAAAATCCAGCATCTGAAGCAAGTTTGAGAGTTTTCATCCCTTGATGCATCATTTGTGCAAGTTTGGTTTATATAAGCCTTATAGTTTCTTGGTAATAGACCTGCACCCATAACTTTTACAAGGTCCATTATCTGGAAAATGTATGTCGAATTCAGCATCTGAAGCAAGTCCATTAGTGTGCATCCAAAGATGTATCATCCATGCAAGTTTGCTCAACATAGAGCTCACAGTTACTTGGAAATGAAAACTGTATAAAAAAACCATCTTTTCACTAATCCAGAAAATGTAGGTCAGATTTAGCATCTGAAGCCAGCCTGGTAGAATGCACCCTTAGATGTACCATCCATGCAATTTTGGTCATTATAGGGCTTAAAGTTACTTGGAAATGAATCCTGCACTAAAAACTTTAAGCTATTTACTCAACCAGAAAAAGTAGGTCAAATTCATCATCCAAAGCAAGTCTGGTAGTATGCATCCTTAGATGTACCATCCATGCAAGTCTGGTCACAATAGAGCTAATAGTATCTTTGAAATGAAACCTGCACCCAAAACTTTAACCTGTTCACTCAACCAGAAAATGTAGGTCAGATTCAGCATCCGAAGCAGGTCTGGTAGTATGCATCCTTAGATGTATCATCCATGCAAGTTTGGTCACTATAGCGCTCATAGTTACTTGGAAATGAGGCCTGCACCAAAAACATAAACCTGTTCACTCATGCAGAAAATGTAGGTCACATTCAGCATCCGAAGCAAGCCTGGTAGTGTGCATCCTAAGATGTACCATCCATACAAGTTTGGTCAACATAGGGCTTGTAGTTACTTGGAAATGAGACCTACACCAAAAACTGCACCAAAAATGTTAACCTGCTCCAAAAACATTAACCTGGTTATTCCTTTGCTGAAATTGCAGCATCTGAAACTTTGACTGGTACAATGAAACACACTAGAAACATCTTCCATGCATGTCTAATCAATATAGTATATAGATGTACTTAAAAAGAAAACTGCTCCAAAAAACTTAACCCTGACCCGGGACGCCGACACCGACGCCGAGGGTATTACATAAGCTCCCCACCTTCGTTGAGGTGAGCTAAAAAGACATGGAAAACAGATTTGATAACAATTTTATTGTTCACTAACACTTGTAAGCATTTAATTTCATGCTATGAAGTGCTGTTCTACCAATGCACTTAACAATGTCTATTATGAATAAAGCATCTCAATAATGCAGCATCACTGGGCAGGACATTTTGTTTAATCATTTAAAAGTGTATAACTGTTATTCATAAAATATTCTTTTTCCATGTCATTAAGTAAAGAGAAGCTTAGCACCAGGTAAGTATTTTCCTCTCTATCTCTTCTCTCCTCACTGAGCTGAAGAGTTTCCCCCCTTTCCTTTCAATAAACTCAAAAGTTTCTTCCCTTTCCTCTTGATAGACTGTAGAGTTTTATCCCTTTTCTCTTAGTAAATAGTAGAGTTTTCCCTCTTTCCGCTCAGCAAATTGTAGAGTTTTCTCCCTTTCCTTTCAATGAAGTTTTCTCCCTTTCCTCTCAGTGACCAGTTGAGAGATCTACCTTCCCTCAGTAGACTGGGCCTTCATCTGCATCATCATCATCATTGCCATATTCCTCAC
Source organism: Saccostrea glomerata (assembly GCA_003671525.1). NCBI lineage: Eukaryota > Metazoa > Mollusca > Bivalvia > Ostreida > Ostreidae > Saccostrea > Saccostrea glomerata. The sequence goes on along the minus strand of PRKT01000041.1, from coordinate 468,718 downwards.
CATTGTCAAAGTATGACAGAATATAGTCCGTCTCCTGCAACAGAAAAAATCAGACCATTGAAGATGGAAATTTTGTGTATCCAATGCCATGCCAGTTTGATAAATGAAAACCTATCAGCGCAAAGTATATTTATTAATAAACATATCATAAGACAGAGAAATTGGTTTACTTGTATAATATGCTGTATGATATAACATTGAAGTTTCAATCTAATAAAACCTAGCAACAGCATTCTTACAGTTAGAGAATAGATAATGTATTAAAAATGTTGTTATTGAAAAAAACAAAAACACTCAACATTGTTTTATAAGAGTTTTAATTAATGACCCTGTAAATTATAATCCTACCTCCTCAATGTCTTCTTCATCATATACCTCCTCATCCTCCTCCTCCACAGTGCCTTCCTCCTTCTTTCCTCCTTCTGCTTCCTCTTCTTCTTCATCTTTCTCTTCCACCTCAGTTTTCTCAAGTTCCTGAGTCAAATAGAAGATTTTCAAAGAAATAATGCTTTCAATAGAACCCCCCCTTCTTTCACCACAACTTCCATCCATGGGGCAATCGTAAATGAATTTCAAAATTTTGAAAGAGACATCCATACTTATCAGACCTTAGTTTGTTTAATTAAATGATACCCATGAGCATAGGAGAGGATTTTTCAGCAAATTCATGCATTTTCACTACATAATCAGAAGAACCCATCCTAACACAAGAACCCCTGACCAGGGGACATGAAATTCACAATTTTAGTTTGTTTCCTTTTTGCCCAGAAGCAGAAAAGAAGATTTTAAAGAAATAGTGCATTTTCATATGTAATCAACTGACCCCCATCCTAACACCAGAAACCCATGACCAACGGGCCATTATATTCAAAATTTCAGATAATGCATCCTTGTTCATACCCAGGAGCAAAGAAGAATATTTTTGTTGAAAATGCATTTTTCACTATAGATACATTAATTTGTCAAAATTTTAGAAGAAACACCTTTGCTCATTATAACCGTGACTTATTATCTTCATTTAATATACAGGTGGAAAATGGAACTTTTTAAAGTATTTATGCAACTTTTATCAAGAAAGCTCTACTCTACCTCTTCAACCCCTGGGGCCATGAATTTCACAATTCAGATAAAAGCCTCATTGCATGTTAAAATCATGACAAATGGTTGACTGCTTGATGTCCATGAGTAGAGAATTTTAAAAATATGCATTAATCTTATGGTTTTGGTCCCATTGCTCAGGCCCCGGAGGGGGGGGGAGCAATGAAATTCATAATTGTTGTGCCCCTTTGCCCAAAGATTCTCTATGAATTTGTTGAAATTGATTTAGCAGTTCCAGAGAGGTAGCTGAAAAAGTTCAAAACTTTTGAAACATCACAAATCAACGGATGAAAACAGTAGGTAACCTGAGTGGCTCAGATGACCTAAAAATAAGGTATTTCTTGTGCAAGTCAGTTAATATCTGTGTCATGTGATTATAATGTACTGGCATCAGCTATTTAATTCCTTAGATCTTTCTTGCTTACCTCTAAAGTCTTGGATACATCTACTGTGCTGGGTTTGGTCTTTGTCTTCACCTTTACTGTTGGTTTAATTTTGGACTTTGTTTTCCTTGGCAGTTTTGGTTTTAGTTCTGCTGGAAGTCTTCTCCAATCTGAAAATTAAGAATTTGTCCAAATCAGTACACGTTCAAATTTTACAGTCAAATATCTGTTCCTTTAGAAGAGTAAGTCTTCAGTTCAAATTTTTTGTTTCATAAATTCCAGAAATTTTGTTTTTCTAGTTTCTTTGTGGGTAAATATTAATACAATTTCAAAATTGGTAAAACTTGTGTATAGATACCTGGCTTCCATTTTCCATTGACTTCTGTTATAACCTGGTATTTATCAGAGTATCTCTCAATATCTTTTTTCTTGTTTGCTGCTTGAAGGTAAAATGGAGATTTGCGAATGTTTCCAAGAAACTCCTGCTTCAAAGCCAGCATATAGTCAAACTCTTCACTTTGGTCAAATGGAATTGGCTTGAACTCAGCAGTCTAATGTAATAAGAAGCATTTTTAATGATCATCTTTTGTAAAACTACACATTTATTATTGAAAAAATTATTAGTACACATCATTGGCACTATCAATTGTATATTTTGAGACTATTTCCATCTAAATAGTTTTGATCACAATTTAATCAATTAACTTTTACATGTTATGTTTTTCTGGTTTCTTTGTGGGTAAATATTAATACAATTTCAAAATTTTGATAAATATTAGAAATAAATATAGACATGATCATGAATTCATGATGATAGATATAGCTATAATGAAAAAAAAATATATAATATTGAAGATTGTATTACTGGAAACAGTGGTGGTGGCTGAGAGATGGGGCCTGGTAGGGCTTCCCCTCTCCCAAAACCTAGAGCTTCTACATTGAAAGAAACATTTTTTCCTCTGCCTCTTCCTCTACCTGCCATCTGAAAGAAATATTTCACTATTAACAATAAATAATGATTAAACAATTAACAATGCATAAAAAATCATGCATCAAATTGCATCTCCAATGGAGATTTTCCATTCAAGACTTTTGGTTTGAATCTTGGTCTGGCCCACTGCATCTTTCTCCTCTCGTATTAGAGTATTACACAGACTGATATACATGTATGTATACAATAGGTCTGGCACAATCTCTTGATTTATTTAGCTATATAGCTTTAAAAAGCTATTCACAGTAGCTTGATTTAGCTATTTTGTCACACTTTAAATACTCATGCATTTTTTCAGCATATACAAAACATTGCACCTTGGTGCACTGTGACTGCAGTAATAATATTGAACTTATAACTCTTTTTGAAAACAATGCATGTGTGGCAGTCAGATGGGTTCTATTGTCAGTGACCAGATAACTCATCTTGTAAAGCACCTGACTGGAGATTCATGAGGCCCAGGTTCAAATCCTGGCCTAGCTAGCTGGCCCACTGCATTTTTCTCCTATCCAATTACAACTGGTGCCATGCCATGCTCTGGAAGTGACAGGTGAAGGGCCTGCCTGGGAAGAGGGAGGGGCTGAAGACCAGAATGGAGGAATATGGCATCAGACGGGTTTGATGGCCGGTGAATGGATACTCGCTAGCTCATTTAGTATAGCACCTGACTGGAGATTGAGAGGTTGAATTTAAATCCCAGTCTGGTCCACTGCAATTTCTCCAATCCCATTACAATTGGTGCCATGCCCTGGAAGTGACAGGTGAGAGGCATGCCTGGGAAGAGGGAGGGTCTGAAGACCTTTAAGAAGGGAGGAATGTAGTGGTAAGATGAGTGCCATCCCTGTTGGCCACATAGCTCAGTAGACAGAGTATCTGACTGGAGATTCAAGGGGCCTCGGTCCTGGGTTCGAATCCAATCTTTTTCACCTCTAATCCCGCTACACATGTTAAAATCACTTTCCAAATTGTGCCTCCTTGAGAGACTTTAGACTCAAATTTCTGAAAAATTTAGGTCTATATATAACCTTTAATTTGTGACCATACAGTTACTTCTTGAATGAAATTATAAAGGAGGTCAGCTATGGTCAACAAAATAGTTTACATCAAGTTAAGATTTCTACATAAAATCACAAGATAAGTCATTTTCCAATATTTAGTTACATTAAAAAATTAAAATACCTACTATAAACAGTCATTGGTTAATACCTACATTTACACTTACTTGTCCTTGGTTTATTAGATCTAGTTATTACACGTGATTTCACCATATGAACAGTGGTATGAAACTGAGCTATAGATTATAAGTTAAGTCCTATACCTACCAATGTCGAAAGGATTCCAACCCAAACACCGGGAAAATGTTATTTAACAAATATCTAATACAATTATTCGCACTTATATACAAATCGGAATCCACAAGAACCTTAATAAATTATATATATGTAGCATGGCCATGAGTTTCAAATATACATCGGGCTCAATCTCCTACTTTCATTTTGTTTCAAGGGAGATCTCAGAATCTATTCAACTTGTTCATGTCAACTTACAAATTGTCAACTTACAAATGAATTAAAATATTTTTATGATAAAACATTTTTTCTCCATTTAAAAATTCAGCGTGTTTTAAAATAAATGAATAAATATAAATATCACGTATACGTTTGAAATTTATTATAATAACACATCCCTACAATTAATGACCTTGACATTGCCTAAGTTTACAACAGCTGCAAGCCGTTATCCATTTATGAAATCAAGAATGCAATTTTAGATACCAATATCTATATTTTTTTCCTTTTAAAAAGATCATACGGTTTCTTACGATGGCTTCAGTCGCTTTAAATAGGTTTGGTCTTCGTATATCTCGGCGATCTGTTGCTGGAATTCAACAATTAGGAACATACCGGGTAAAAGGTAGGACCATTTCCTGCCATGTTTCAGCTAAAGACTTGCATTATTCTTTTCTTATAATGTTATATAAAATTATTTAGAATTTAATTTATGAAATAAATTGTTCTAATAATAACCATATTAGAACTTTATTTTCTTTTGAGAAGTGGACAGGCTTACGCCTACATCCACTTCTCTTCGCAGGCCTTCATGTTTTGATTCTGGAAAACGTGTAAAATGTTGAACTGGTGACGACCTACACTTCAACTAACATTTTGTCTAAAATATGTCTGTTTATATGTAACGGATGTGTTTTAATAACAATTTTAAAATAAATTAACTCAATTTTTAACTTTCAAAAGAAAACCAACCTTTAATATACATATCTTTTATCAATATTTACACAAGATCTCATTACCGGATCCAAACTAATGCTTTTCTACCACAATCAGCAATCCTCGGCTGACTCTGATCCAAACTAATGCTTTTCTACCACAATCAGCAATCCTCGGCTGACTCTGCTACACTCCATTCAGTGTGCGAGGCACGAGCCACCTGAGGATCTCAGAGTGTCCTTCTAAAACTATTTGCTCAAGATTTAAATCCTGGATGAAGAACTTGTAAAAATGCATTAACATTACTTAAAGGTTGGTTTTCTTGTGACAGTTGTATGTATTTATGTTGTAATTGTTAATTTAACACTTTTGTCACGTAAAATCAGACATATTTCAGACGAAATGTTAGTTGATAAGTGTAGGCCATCACTGGTCCTACTTTTTACACATTTTTCAGAATAACAACATGAAGGCTTATCAAGAGAAGTGGATGTAGGCAAAGCCTGTCCACTTCTCTAAAGAGAATAATTAGAACTTGTAATATTGAAATGTACAATGTCATGTTGAAGCTTCTGGGAGATATCCAGCCATTTGCTGCCATCATAAAGGCAGGACCTTTCCTTTTTCCACCAGTGCAATTTCTGGTCGGCGGAAAACATACACTTATTATGGCAGTGCAGGGGGTGGTAATAAAAAGGGAGGATCTGGCTCAAAGGGACACACAATGTGTCCCCATTGTGGCTACACAATGTTTCACAAGGACACTACTGTATGTAAGTAAGATTTGTCAAATTTTAAAGTAAAATGAAAGTTACATCATGATGATACAGCTTGTTATTAAATGTGCGGATAAAAACAAGAAGTACTGTTGTGTTTCTTTTTTCTTCTTTCAGTAACAAGTGTAAAATGTGAAAATTGTAATGAGGTTTTATTTTCCTCTTCAAAACAAGATTTTCCAAAGGATAAGTTAATGGAACCAGCAGAGGTATATATATGGCCTAAAATAAAAAATGGCTTGTTTGCAGTTGCCGACCGACCCACTAAAAATGCACCCGACCCAAACTTTTTTTCAGCCATTATTTGAGAATTTTTTTTATGGAAGTTTCAAATTTTAAGGATGTTGAAACTTGTTGAATATTTAATTTGTTAAATTTTGGTTTCTGTCGATAAGTGGCATAAAATAAGTAGACCGTTATTTACATAAAATAATCCTTTGAAAATCTATGGTTTGTAATCCAACAAAAACTTTATAGCTAAAATCTGTTTAAAAAAATCATACCTACCTACCGACCCACTCTAAAAATTATAGGTCGGCAACTGCAAACAAGGAATTTTTTAAGCTTGGCCTATTGAGTATGCATGGAAATATTTCTTGAAAATTCTACCAATCCTTTTTAAAATTTCCTTTGAATTTGTTGAAGGCTCATTATTTGATGTGGAATTGACTTTTCCTAAAGCATCATCAGTAGCCAATACTAATACTACTAGTAAATTACATTTTGATTGCATGAAAAATGTCCCTTTTAACAATTTGTAATAATAGCAATAAACTGTACAATTGTCCATGTTTTAAAGAAACAAATAATATAGTAAAATAGAATCAATTTGCAGATATATGCATTTAGAACAGTAACATGCTACATAGCAAAGTGCCAAGAACATGAAATTTTGATCCTTTACATATTTGTAATATCAGTTACAATACGTTTATAACCATATGTATTGAAATAACACCACTGTCAATATGAATTCATTATAAGTGTTATTTCTATAACTATTTACTGTAGAAATGTTTAAACATTTCTCATTCCAAGTATTTTTGATGACTATATATATAGTAAATTTTGCAAGTATTTAAATATTCTGGGATTCAACATTAGAAAACTTTATAGTACATATTAACAAAAAATATTTATATGACACTTATCATAAAATATATATAAGGCCAACTTTAAAATAATGTTTGCCTGCTCTCTCCCAACTCAGGATTAAAAAATTGGGTTGGTAGGACTAGGTAGGTTGGAATTTTCTTTCACATCAAATTTTCGAATCAATATCTATTTTCTGGAATGCGTGATTTTTTTCCCCTGGAGATTAAGAAAGTTTTGAGTGAAGACATTTTTACCCAGCTGGTTGGGAGAAGGCAACCAAACAAATTTTTAAAGATGACCATACAATGACTATATTTCTCAATAACTATTTCAGATAGTAAATAAATTAAATCAGTACATAATTGGACAAGATCATGCTAAGAAAGTGTTAGCAGTTGCTGTTTATAATCATTATAAAAGGATAAACCAACACAAAGCCAAAATACAGAAACAAAAATGGGCAGAGGAAAGAGAGAGACAAGGTGTGTGGTGAACCTTTGATGTAATTTTTGTTGTTAAACAGTATTAAAACTTTTATCTCCCTGGATCTTTTGTTTAAAATAAACTCAGATAATGTAAAGATAATACTCTCATGCTTTGGAGTTAAACAAAAAATTACTGATAGTATCTACACTCAGACATAGCTCTCTTGGATAAAAATATTCTACTGTATCTATTAAATGATAATTAATCTGATATTGTTCTTGCTTTTATGAAATTAAAAGTAAACTTTTCTCCTACAAGATGTGTTAGTGTATGAGAAACAAAGGAAACCCCATTCCCATGGTCTTGGCCTGGACATCCGAGCGGCTGTAGCAAGTGAGGGTCTTAGAGCAAGGTCCGATTCAATCCCCGTAACTCCTGTAGTCAAACAAAAGGAGAGTTCTGATATACAGATAGACAAAACTAACATCCTAATGCTGGGACCAACAGGAACAGGTCAGAACTTAATTAGGAAAATCTTTATACCCGGTACTTAAATTAGAACTGTTATTGAGGAAATATCCCTTACCAAAATACTCACCTTCTGGCAACATCTTCTGGCATTATTGCCGCAATATTGCAGCAAAATCTTTTTTCGTATGTAAATTAGATTTGTGGCAATATTGCCAGAAAAGTGTTGCGGCAGTATTGCAGCAATATTGTAGCAACATTCTGGCAGTATATTGAAGCAATATTGCGGCAATATCGTTTTTCTTATTAGATTTGCGGCAATATTGCCTGAAAGGTGCTGCAAAGCAATTGCAGTACATGTATTATTTCAGGTTTTGTTGCAGCAATATTGGGACACTGCAGTACTACCTACTGTAAATCACTTTTTATTCACGAGAACTTTATTTTTGCGCAATTAAGCGAGACCGTGTGCTCGCGAAAATTTAATTCTTGCATATAAAAGCATTCCTTAAGATTATATAGAGCAATAACCACAATTCGTGAAAATTTTGCCTCGCTAATCAAGAGTCAATGACTATCTCGCGAAAATAAGGTGTCGCTAAAATTTAGTGATCTACAGTATATAAATTGGTATTTAATAGAAAAAATGATCTATCAGTCTAACAATTAACAAATTGTGCTGAGGAACATAAAAATCAATAGCATATAATAAGCTACAGAGTCAGTAAGAAATAGCTACTTAAACTTATGCTTTTCTTTGAAAAGATGTGTTTTTGAAACACTATGCCCCAAGTGACAAAAAAGTTTGAAAAACCATTTTTATAATATAGGTCAAAGTCACAAGGTCATTGATCTTGATGTCATTTGAAAGAACTTAATTAGTGGAATATGCATCCTAAATATGAAGTCTCTATCTCTTATGGTTCAAAATTTATGGTGGAGGTATAAAAAGGCTATTTTAGCATATAGATCACAGTAGAGGTCACAAGGGCATTGATCTTGGTGTCATTTGAAAGAGCATAATTAGTGGAGACTGCATACCAAATATAAGGTTGCCATCTTTTATGGTTCAAAAGTTATGTCAAAGGTTCAAAAAATCTATTTTAAGCATATGGGTCACAGCCAAGGTTACTTGTCAAAGACCTTGGTGTCATTTTAAAGACCTAAACTAGTTGAGTATGCATACTAAATATATAGTCTCTATTTCTCATGGTTTTTAAATTATGGCGATTATTCAATAAAAAAACTATTTCTAACATATAGGTCAAGGTCACAAGGTCATTGACCTTGGTATCATTTGAAAGGACTTAATAAGTGGAGTATGCATACCAAATATGAAGTCTTTATCTCTCATTGGTTCAAAAGTTATCACTTATGGCAAGGTTAAAGTTTACAAACAGACAGGACAAAAACAATATGCGCCTCCAATCCATCAATCCGGGCACATAAAAAATGTGTATATAAAAAATATTAATATGCCACTGTGAAAATGTCCAGCAACCCTGCATCATTTTTCGAATAACCTTAATTAGCTGCCCATCACGTATTCCCCAATGCCAATTAATCAGTATAATGTATAATATATAGCTTGTTTGTAATTTCCAACATATACATGTATATAGAATCATTTTTTTCTTGCAGGTATTCAAATTTATGCAATAAATTTATTATATATGTTCACGCATTTAATTGCTAACATGCATTCATCTTTTCCTGAAAGAATGGTATGATATATATTATAGACATACAAGTATAGTATACATTCATAACAAGCACTAGTTGAAATACATATATAATTTTTCTTATTTTATTTCCATAGAATCATTCATCTAAAAAAGAATATGGTTTTGACTTACCAAGTTTGATATATATATATATACCATGAAAACAGAGTTATATATAGACATTCCTATAATTCTTTCAAAAGGCCTTGCCATGGAAACTGCTGGAATTTTTTTTTCTGGCTATTCCACATTATTCAGTCTTACTAGTCATCATGTCTAATCACATTGTACACAATTAACAACTCCAATTAACTTGATACCATTCAATTATGAAGCAAAACATGCTTGCCTTTGAATTCCCTCCATTTTATTTAAAAAGAGGAAGTAAATGACTGAGCATGCTCACAAATCCCTAATGGGTAATCCTAGATCTTCTGGCGACATTCTGGCAATACTGCCAGAAAGTTTTTTTTCTGGCAGTATTGCCAAAATGTCACCAGAAGTTGTTGCCGCTAGCGGTAATATTTCAATAACCCAAAAAGCTTGTTTCTGGTGACAAAAATGTGTTGCTGCAATGTTGCCGCAATATAGCGGCAATATTGCTGCAATAATTTTACTTTTGTAAGGGATTTTATGTCAATACAGTGGTGTCTTGATAATTTGGACTCCAGTAATCTGAAAACCTCCTATTCTGAAATTTAATCTTCCTGACAAAATGTTTGGGGAGCAGATTTAACACAGCTCAGTTTGAAATATCCATCTGGATGCTTCTTTTAATCTGGACAATTTTCATGGGAACTTTTATGTCTAGAGTAATGAGATTTAACTTTATATTGATTTGCAAATAGTACTGATACAATGTATATGGATCAAATTTTAATTTTACAAATTCTCTTAGAACAAATATATACCACACATATAGTCATTTGTATTAAGTTTTTTTTACTGTTGTTTTCTTTTTACTTTGATTGAAAATGAGCAGAGCAAAAACTGCACCAGAAACAGGGTTTCATTATTTCAACAATAATCTAATAGGTATAAAAAGATTTAATAAAAAGAAGAGTATGTCACAAGTATATATATCAGTATTATACAATTATTTGAGTTGATGATGCATTAATATCAATTCTATTAATGCAGGTCTAATTTTTTTTATTCTCCCATTTCTGAAACTTATTTGGCCAAAAAAAAATCACATCCAGAACTTACCGTAATAGAGATGTTTAATAAAAAAGAATTATTTTATTTTGTTTACATTTATAGGTAAAACATACATTGCTCAAGTTTTGTCTGAAATTTTGAATGTGCCAATAGTGATCTGTGATTGTACGAGTCTGACCCAGGCTGGCTACGTGGGGGAAGATGTAGAGAACGTAGTGGGACGTCTCCTACAGAACGCAAAGTTCAATGTGGAAAAATGTCAACAAGGTATATTACATTTACTTTATCTTAAACACAGAGCAAGTGAGCTTATTTTTTTAATTTTCTTCTTTTTCAATAAAAACTGTTTAACTAGATAACTACACTTTTTCCTACTTTTTCCTAAAATTTTATTATAATCCATGAAGAGATGAATTATTTTTTCATCAGTCTAGAACAGAGGGATATTTTTCATTTCTCCTGGTTACTCCTTTATTGTAGTTTCACTTTCAGGAACCACCAGATATAGCTTTGTGATAGTCTTTAGTTTTAAAATGGGTACAGAACAAATGTAGTTTATGTCTGCGATAAAATGACTCGGAGAAGCCATAAACATTTGATTACTGTATGCAGGGTTATTTTCACCCTGTGTTATTTTCACCCTTTCACACTTGAAAACAATTTTGTCCCGTTTTAAATACACCCACTTATAGTTTTGTTTAAGAAATGATACTGTAATCTTTGAATTCGCCCAGTTATGAATTCGCCCAAAAAAGGGTAGGGCGAAAGGGGCGAAAATTTCCCTGTATACAGTATTTGTAAATAGCCAGAGAACCAAATGATAATTAGGGAATAACTTTACCGGCGACGCGTAAGCGGAGCCGGTAAAACGGATGTTTGCGACCGTTAAATCGGCATTAATGGTTGCAAATACCAAATTAGAAGTTTAGTTATTCCCATTCTAATGCAATCAATGCATTTCGTTTGTTGTTTACGTCTTATTTTGTTGAATTTTGTTACATGAAATACGTCACGGAGCATTGTATTTTTGCGTCGCTCTATTATGACGTCACAATGAAAAAGCTTTCACGCTTGTTAATGTTCGATTTACTGCTTCAAACATCAGTGTATTAGCCAATCAAAGAGTGTTTTACAAAACAATTGCATTAGAATTTTCCTTTTAAAACTAGAAACATGATGCATTTTGTGTTACTAACTAGTATAGTACACTGAATGTCTACAAAAAAATTAATAATTTACATTGTAGGTATAGTATTTTTGGATGAGGTAGACAAAATCAGCTCCAAGAAAGGTGGTCAGTTCCAGCGAGATGTGGGAGGGGAGGGGGTCCAGCAAAGTCTACTTAAGATGATGGAGGGAGCAGTTATTAAGGTTCCTGACTTGAGTGGAAGTGGGAAAAAGACTATTGATGTGGATACAACCAACATCCTGTTCATCTTCTCTGGTGCATTCAGTGGTCTCACCAACATTATTCAGAAGAGGGCTAACATCAAGGTAAATACAGAGAAAATTACTTCATTAATGTGTAGATCCTGCATTAATTTGAAAACTGCTGGAATTTTATTCAGTGTATAAAAAAATGACAACATCAGGGATGTGTGTGCTCATCTGGTTTTAATGTAAACTGTCTTTAACAGTTGAATTTTATTTCTTAGCCCTTTGGATTTACATCAGACCCTCAGAAAGATGACAGCAATGTTCTAGAGACCACCCACAACACTGATGACACGGATCAGAAGAAGGATGAGATACTCCGTGCGGTGGAAGTGGACGATCTCGTTAACTTTGGCATGATTCCAGAGTTCATTGGCAGAATACCAGTATTCGCTGTGTTTGAGAACATGACCACTGAAATGCTAATACAGATCCTTAAAGAGCCAAAAAATGCATTAATTCCTCAGTATGAAACACTCCTTGAAATGGATGGGGTAGGTTTCATTAAATTAAGATAAATATTTTTACAAGTACTTAATATTTAGATTTTATACTGATGTTTTTATGACCCCTATTTGTGTTTATTACTATAGGCAAAGTTGAAGTTTGACGAGGAAGCCTTGGTGGCCATTGCAGAGAAAGCTAAAGCTTCAGGGACAGGTGCCCGAGCCCTTAGGAGCAGACTGGTAACTAGTTTTATATTTCACTGAAATCAATCATTTGTATGAATTACAGTGTATAACATGCATTGATGTGTATTGCCTATTTTATATAGATTTTTTTTGTATAAAACAATGAAGAATTCATAAAAATTATGCATAGTTTTCTGTGATAGTGTAACTAAGGTGCATATTGCATGCAGATTTTATTGGATATTTTTACTTTTCACATATTCTTTGCAGTATGTATCAAAAATTTTTTAAATGCATTATATAGATAATACTTTTGTATTTTTCAAGGGAACTAAAACATTTTTTTTTTATTTCGCAGGAGAGTATTCTATTGGAGCCAATGTATGAAACACCTAATTCTGACATAGAGGAAATAGTAATCACCAAAGAAACTGTCGTAGAAAAGAAACCACCAGTATATATACAGAGATCTAAGGACTTAGTCGTGTCTTCAGATAAATTTATCATTAAGCAGACTGTGCCTCCGTCCATGAAAATAATGAATCCCCATTCTCAACCATAATTTCTTGACACTTCAAATAAAATATTCCAACAGTTGTGATATTTTTAATGTATCATTGTTATAAAATGTGCATTTATGTTTCAGTTCAATAAAATAATATGAAATGTCTTTTTTAAATGTTTTTTTGGGGGATTGCAATTTGTAACCAGTTAAACAATTACTCGGTCGGAACGATGGCAATCGGTTAGAAAATCTGTTATCAGTTAGTCGGAAAAAATAAAATTTATACAAATTTCAACCCAATTTTGTTAAAAAATTCATTTTGAAAAAAATATATATATCTTGGCATAAACGTTGATAATTCAGTGTTTTCATATGCATGATATATCCAAGCTCACTTGGGTGTAATTATGGTTCTCCAGATTGAGACTTAGATTGTAGGGTAATTGGTCATTTAGTGTTTGAAGTGTTTAAAATTACTGTTAAAACACCAATTCCTTACCCTGACTGTCCCGTTCTTTAATGATAATTAAATCACCGTTAAGAACTGCAAATTAGTATGTTTGGATTTTTTGCAGTTATTCTATCGAGAATCAATTGCTAAAACAAACTTTGAAAATTAATGATTTTATTTCAGACTTAGTTTTAATTATGGTGACAACGCAGAATGAACGTATGTGAAATCTGCATTTGAAAAATTTCAATTATTTTTCAGACATGATTCGTTGTTTTCTTAATTAGTTCACAGTCTATATTAAAACTAGAATGAAATATATAACCTTGTGTTTTTTTAAAGCAAGAATCAGGACAAATAACATCAAGACTTTATCAGTCTTCTTGTATATTTGAATAGATCTGAGTACTTGGGAGTTATGAGTAATCAAGAAAATGTATATTTTGATACGATTAACCGGTTAATCGGTCGGAACGTCTTGCGATTAACCAATTAGCAATCTGTATTCGATTGCCATCCCTATAGTTATTTTTTAAGCCATGTGAATGAAAAAAATCTTTTAAAAGGCAAATTTCAATCTTCAGCCAGGAAGGATAACTCTTTAAATTTTAATTTAATTTAAAAGGTGTCGAAATTAATTAAGCTTGAAAATTGGATCTTTTCATGCAACAATTTTCATTATTTACCTCTCAATGTGCTTCAAGGTTCTTTAAAGTTCTCAGAAAGTTTAAAATTTTTACCCAATTAAAGTATTTCATAGGCGCTCCCCGTGTAATTCTGTAAATGATGTATGATAAGTATATAATATCATGTATATAGGTCTACCCCTCTATACTATAAAATAGAGAGGGGTAGACCTATACACTTTTCATTGGTCATTTACAGAATTACATGGGGAGCGCCTATGAAGTATTTTAGAATTACATATTTGAAGAAATTAAGGTTCTTTTAATTTAACCAATGATACGATATGAAATTAGAAGTGATTTATGGTGTTTTGCAATCCCTGAAAATCTTGAAACACTATACATGTATTTGTTATTTATGTCTCAGATGCAAATTAATTCATCTAGGTCCATTGAAATGTAAAGAATGTTTTAACTGGTTACATATTGGGTTACATACTGTACTTTCTTTTATTTTATTTTTTTTAGATGTCAAGGCAAATTGAATTCCCAACTGCATTAAAATCGGGCTCGAGCACAAGTGTTACGGAACAGACCGGAGATTGCCGAATGACTGAGCAAAAATTCGGTTATTCCGTCATCATTCCACTCGGAGATTCACCCGTGATTCACGGTTGGCACGGGCACACTGAATGCAGCGACTGTCTCACTCGGCAAACCTCGGCTGATTCCGTGGACTACATCATTTGATGTAGTCCACGGAATCAGCCGAGGTTTGCCGAGTGGCGACTGTCTAACTCGGTAGTTCTCGAAAGATTCCGTCGCGATAAAACTCACTCGGAGCTCCTCGGGTGGCTTGTACCTTGTACATAATGGAGCGTAGCGGAGTCAGCCGAGGATTGCCGATTGTTAAAACTCATTTTGTGGGAGATTTACGGAGACAGCCGAGTGTCATGTTGAGATGAGACGACATGCAAATTTTGCCGATTGCGACACGTCTGGATATTGCACCACTCTTCACAAATGTTACTTATATAAGTCGCACAAAGATATAAGGATATGTTTCATTTCAATTTAAGGTGTGGTGGAGAATGGTTTAATGTAATGTTTTGAGGAATAATTTGTGTAATTTCATGGTTTTTCTAACATGTGCTTAGCAAAATATGAATGTCGAACCCGATTGCTTTTTTTATTTTTGGCCATGCTTGTCAGTTAATTTAATTTTATTTATCAATTTAATTGGTATAATAACTCGTTTACTATTGTCTAAGCGCACAACTCTAGCTATTGTTCTAAGTGAATCATGATAATAGATTTGAGATAAAGTTACTACTGTAGGTCTGAGGCACACATTTTTGTGGACATAAAATTTTGTTAATTTAATTTTCATCAAAAGCTAGGTTTTAAGGGCATGAAGTTATGTTGTTTTAAAAGTAACCCTTTTCATTTAAAAGTAATAAAAACATTTTTGTTGATAATTGTTAATATAATGAAATAATAAAAAAGATAATTGTTGATATAATGAAAAAATAAAAAAAGATATTAAAACAAAAGTTTTATTTTCACCCCTTTATATATTTTTAAAGGAACAAATTTTAAAATGGGGCAAATTAGAAAAAAATTAAATACTGAATTTTTCATAGTTACAGAACTATGATATCGTGAAAAATTTAAAACAGGTCAAAATAAAGGGCAAAATATCCCTCACTTAATACAGTTTATTGATTAAATTTTTTTCGTAGTTTTGGATTTGACTATTGTCATTGCACCCAGATAGGTCAGAGATAAGAGCACTTGACTACTGGTAGTAAAATTAATTTCTTGTTCAACAATATATTCCTCTTCCTGTTACAGTTGCCCGCATGGGGCAGTGGTTAGAATGTCTGCTCTAGAGTCATGAAGTAAGAAGTTGATCCTTACATCGTGGGTTCGAATCCCACTGTGGGATGAGGAGACAAGTCTTTAGGATAAGACGTTATAAACTAAGGTCCCGTGTGCTGGCACGAAAAAGATCCCTCAATAGCCCTGAGTGCCGAGTATAGGACAAAATTTGCACCTCTCCACTGGCAAGTGGTGGCGTCTCCATATGAATGGAAAATTCTCAAGACTTAGATGGTGCTTTGGACATATACAACTTGAGAATATGGTTGTTTGTGTAGTATGGACTATAGGTGTTGGGCTCACTGCTTGACTTTTGGAGCGCCTGACATGAGTAATGCAGGGGTCCCAAATTCTGTTATAGTCCAGCTCTAAATTTTTTCCATTTTCATTAAGTGCCGTTGATCACTCCTTGACTTACTCAGGTGAAGATACCCACCAAAGAATCTGTGTCTAATGAAGCTGAGAAAAGTGAAAGGTGGGAGTAATATAGGGCTTTGGACTAAATGCCCTAATGGATAGCAGTACAAAGCAGTGGCTACTTGTAATTCTGAAATGCAGAATATTAATGGCTGAGCTGGAGTGGTTAGAGCACCTAGCTAGTAATCCAGGGGTCAGAGGATCAATCTCCAGCCCAGCAATTAATGTTCTGCATTTCAGAATTACAGTTGCACCAAACTAAAGTACCTTTAGAGGAATTAAACACACAATTCTGGTTTTATTGGTCCATTAATTGAAACTATTAATGCACCTTGTGTACTGGTATAACTTTAAAATACGTACTATACTAGCTGTTTGTGTTTATAAAATTTCTGTCATTTATCATGACATATGTTTATTTGCTGTAAAAATAAAATAGACTAACATGTTATTTATAAAGGACTTTTAACAAACAATCAGCAGTGTTGATGTATTGTAATATACATATAAAACTTTATTTGTAGGTTAAAGTACAGAAAAGAAGAACTAATTATTGCTTTGAACATTGGAATGAGATTCCAAATAATTCAGGCATGGATACATAAAGTGTCGTGATTTTAAAATAAGTGACCTGAGATTGCCTTTAATTTAAGAGAAATGCACTCCAGCTAGTGTGATAAGAACTATTTGATACTGGTGGATTAAAACCTTTCAGGATGTCAGAATTTGAAAATGTTCTACGACAGCTTGGGTCCTTTGGAGCTTACCAGAGACGGGTATTTATACTGGTTAGCATGTTCGAGACCCCTGCAGCCTGGGCAATGCTTCTCCCGATTTTCCTGAATGTTGTACCAGAGTGGAAATGCCCAGAATTCAGTGATGCTACTGTCACTCTAATGTATAACTCCTCACAAGAAAAAAATGTTTCAATATCAGCAAAACATTATCAGTGCTCAGAAAGTGACAGACTTTGTGCTGGAGCTGTGTTTTCTGGAGAAATCCATTCCATTGTCAGTGAGGTAAGGGGTGTTGCAGCTAACTGCACTGTGAGCAAGACACTACAACAGCACATTTTGTACACATTTTGTAGATTCATTGACATACATTTTCCCATATTTAGTTTATTTACATTATCAATTTAATTAAAATCAGACTTCTTAGATCTGCGCCGTATACACTCTTAATTAGATTGTTTACATTATATACATACTAGTCACATATTACATGTATCTGCAAAAAAATTCCTTAGCATACTAAAGTGCATGTAAAGAATAAATTAATGGCAATTCAAAAAAAAAATCTGCTTAATGTTATATTTCTTGCATAGATTAAACAGAAATTGTGATTCCTCAGAATAGACCCCTGTATTAATATTTGCTGACATGCGTAAACAAAACAACTTCTGAATGGATACAAACATGAAGTGGAGACTGTTGAAAATGTATAAAAAATATGCATTATTGAAAAAATTAAGTGTACAGTATTTGAACTTGAAAACACTAAATTATGATATAAATGTTAAAGTTGATAATATGTGATTTTACAGATTTATGATTTAGGTACATATATGATGTGCATTGGGGCACACTTTACTAGTAGGTATAAATTGTATTACACTGATATCAGTCTCTGGAATAATTAGCTTTAGATCTGCAAAAATAAGCTAATTCTAATAATTACCGGGTATGTAACAGTCCAGTACATTATGAAAAACTGTAATATTACAGTTTTCCCTAATATAAGATTTTATATTACAATTTTTCGTAATATAACTATATTATGAAAAATTGTAATATTATGGAAAACTGTAATATAGTTAATGTTGTGAAAATCTTAAATTAAAGCAAACAAAGGCATAATACCGTTATTTGCACAACGGTGCAAATAACATATGACGTTTTTTAACGTAACGTCAACAACGTAAAATTGATAATTATATAACATTTCAGTGATATTAATTGCTATTTATTCATTTCAGACAATTAACTGCTGTTTTGGACATATACATGCAGTTCAATCCTTCAAACATTGTATTCTCTCGCTCTCCTCCTGTTAGTTGTACCAAAGGCCAAATCTTCAACTTTTACAATATCAAACCAGTCATTCCCTATATATACTCCTGTTATTTGCCCCGCGGTGCAACTTAGATTAAACATAAAAAATTTAACAAAAGCATTTAAAGACTCAAACTAATTTGCACCGCGGTGCAAATACAACACTGTAACAGGAGTATATATAGAGAGACGACATTTAATTCATCAAGCTTAAATCGTTCCGAAAGGGAAGATTTCCCGGGAAAAGGGTTTCTTGGGGGCTAATATCAGAAAAAACGGGGCTTGGAGATTTTCGAGAAATCACTCTAAAAATGTAATTTAAGCACTTCCTACCTTCAAAACTAATTTGCACCGCGGTGCAAATAACAGGAGTATATATAGAGAGATGACATTTAATTCATCAATCTTAAATCATTCCGAAAGGGAAGATTTCCCGGGAAAAGGGTTTCTTTGTGGGCTAATATCAGAAAAAACGGGGCTTGGAGATTTTGGGGAGAAATTACTCTAAAAATGTAATTTTAGCAATTCCTACCTTCAAAACTAATTTGCACCGCAGTGCAAATAACAGGAGTTTATATATAGAGACGACATTTAATTCACCAAGCTTAAATCGTTCCCAAAGGGAAGATTTCCCAGGAAAAGGGTTTCTTTTGGGGCTTATATCAGAAAAAACGGGGCTTGGAGATTTTTGGGGAGAAATCACTCTAAAAATGTAATTTTAGCAATTCCTACCTTCAAAACTAATTTGCACCGCGGTGCAAATAACAGGAGTATATATAGAGAGACGACATTTAATTCATCAAGCTAAAATCGTTCCCAAAGGGAAGATTTCCCAGGAAAAGGGTTTCTTTTGGGGCTAATATCAGAAAAAACGGGGCTGGGAGATTTTGGGGAGAAATCACTCTAAAAATGTAATTTAAGCATTCCTATCTTCAAAACTAATTTGCACCGCGGTGCAAATAACAGGAGTATATATAGAGAGACGACATTTAATTCATCAATCTTAAATCATTCCGAAATGGAAGATTTCCCGGGAAAAGGGTTTCTTTGGGGGCTAATATCAGAAGAAACGGGGCTTGGAGATTTTGGGGAGAAATCACTCTATAAATGTAATTTTAGCAATTCCTACCTTCATAACTAATTTGCACCGCGGTGCAAATAACAGGAGTATATATAGAGAGAAGACATTAAATTAACCGAGCTTAAATCGTTCCGAAAGGGAAGATTTCCCGGGAAAAGGGTTTCTTTTGGGGCTTATATCAGAAAAAAAGGGGCTTGGAGATTTTTGGGAGAAATCACTCTAAAAATGTAATTTTAGCAATTCCTACCTTCAAAACTAATTTGCAAAAAACAGGAGTATATATAGAGAGACGACATTTAATTCATCAAGCTTAAATCATTCCGAAAGGGAAGATTTCCCGGGAAAAGGGTTTCTTTGGGAGCTAATATCAGAAGAAACGGGGCTTGGAGATTTTGGGGAGAAATCACTCTAAAAATGTAATTTTAGCAATTCCTACCTTCAAAACTAATTTGCACTGCGGTGCAAATAACAGGAGTATCTATTGATATACGACATTTAATTCATCAAGCTTAAATCGTTCCGAAAGGGAAGATTTCCCGTGAAAAGGGTTTCTTTGTGGGCTAATATCAGAAAAAACGGGACTTGGAGATCTTGGGGAGAAATCACTCTAAAAATGTAATTTTAGCAATTCCTACCTTCAAAAATATTTTGCACCGCGGTGCAAATAACAGGAGTATCATAATATAGAATGACAATTTCCATTAAATTTATATGTTATCTATAAATTTGTTTTTCTGACGGCAATATACCGAATAAAATGCTAGATTTTAACGCTGTCCTTGCTGAAATTTGCAACTTCTCAAAAGGGTATAGATGCAGTGATAGATTTATTCCGTTTTAATTTATTAGATGCAGTGATAGATTTATTCCGTTTTAATTTATTACAGAGAGTTAACTTTTCGTTATCGGACTTTCCACTCTTTATATATATCTTTCTGAAAGTATATATGAGAAACAAAATGTTTACGGAATAAATTGCATTAATAATAACATGATGATACAAAATGGCAATGATTAGTATGTACTGAAAATGGTTTATTCCGTTATATTTATACAAGGAGTAACTTGAGAAAATTCATTTCCTAATGCAAAAGAAATAAAGCAAATAACGGAATAAAAGCTATATATTCTCTCACACTAAAAATTTAACTCACTGACAGTCTGATTTAAACTGAAATTTAATCGGGATGAAATGAATTCCCTGATATTAAAATTAATCAAATTATTCGTGAAGATACAGTTTATTCCGTTATATTGTATAGAGAGTAACTTGAAAAAATTCATTTCCTAATGCAAGGAAATAAAGCAAATAACGGAATAAACGCTATATATTCTCTCACACTTAGAATTTTTTCTCAGTCTGATTAAAACTGAAATTTAATCGGGATGAAATGAATTCCCTGATAAATTAATGAATTATTCGTGAAAATACAGTTTATTCCGTTATATTGTATAGCGAGTAACTTGAAAAAATTCATTTCCTAATCCAAGGAAATAAAGCAAATAACGGAATAAACGCTATATATTCTTTCACACTTATAAGTTAAAATTTTACTCAGTCTGATCAGAAATGAAATTTAATGTTGACTAAAAATATTTCAACGGAATAAAAGATAATTTCTTAAAATCCCGCATAGCAGAAGATGTGTCTAATATCCACAGAAATGCCAAAAAACACGCTTTCTTTATTTTCGGTTTAAGTAAATGTTGAAAAATGATAATATTCATAACGTCAAATAACGTCAATGTTATTTGCACCGCGGTGCAAATAACGGTATTATGCCCAAACAAATGCTTTTATTATGAAATATTTTTGTTCCAACCCTCTGGTATAATTGTTTTCATGGTGCAGGGTAAGAAATAGTCCAAAATTTATTTATTTTTGACTATCTTTGACATAGTGCACACTTTGGATGTCAATATCTCCCAGAGAGTAATTTTTGTGGGATTGGCAGTAATTTTCCTATATAGTTTGAAGTTGACCCAGTGACCTGATACTGGTTTCATGTCTCCGTCCTCCCTTGTTTACTTCCTTCCTTGTTTAGCTCCAACCATCATGGTTCTTTCTTTACTGTAACTAATGCATTAATGATTATCCAGCTGTTAATCTTGTGTAAGACCAATCTAAAGGCTTAAATGAGACACATGATATTCCTAAGGTATCTACTCTACTTCTTATTCATTTAGTAAGTGGTAGTAATGACCCTGCTGTGAGCTAGATGCAGATTTAATCAAGCATAGATTTATTTTTACAATGGGGGAGATAACTCTTACTTGCACTATATTAATGGAAAATTGTAATATTACAATTTTTCGTAATGTACTGGACTGTGTAAATTTGACCTTGTTAAGCACTCTTCCAGGAAAATAATGAGGTAATATGTCTAATCATTTGATTATTTAGCTCACCTTAACAGGACCTTATGTAATACCTTTGGCATCAGCACCTACATCCAAGGTTAATGCTTTTTGACCAGCTCAATTTCTGTTGAAGTTCTGAGCATATATTGATCAGTAATGCATGCATGATGCTTCTACTTTTGTAATGTTTCACTTCACCAGTCTAGGTTTCAGATGCTACATTTTCAGCCAAAGAATGACCATTTATATAGTTAATATTTTTGGAGGAGGTTTAAGTTTTGGAAGCAGCTAGGTTTATTCTAAATATAAGTCCTGTGTTGATTAGACTTGCATTGATGATACATTTAAGGATGTACACCACCAGACTTGCTTCAGCTGCTGGACTTGACCTACATTTTCTGAATGAGTTACCAAGTTCAAGTTTTTAAAACAGGTTCATTCCAATGTATCTTCAAGCCGTTCCTAGACCAAACTTACAAGAATGATGCATCAAGGGATGAATACTCTCAGACTTTCTACAGATGATGGATTTGACCTATATTTTCTGGATGAGTGACCAGGATAACATTTTGGATCAGAATCTTTCCATAGTAAGCCCCGTTTAGACCAAACTTGCTTGGATTTTGCATCTATAGAATGATGCATACTATCAGACTTTCTTTGGATGCTGGATTTGACCTAAATTTTTTGATGAGTGACCAATTTAAAGGTTGTGGAGCAGGATCATTACAATTAAATTTAAAGCAAACTTGCATGCATGATGCATCTGAGAATGCACTCTACCAGACTCTTCCAATGCTGGATGTAGAGATGTTGAGTTTGCTTTCCAGATAATTGACCAGGTTAAAGCTTTCTGTAGGATCAAACATACTACACTGTATATGGCTGATGCATCAAGGGATGTACACTAATAGACTTGCATTGTATGCTAGACCTGACTTGCATTTTCTAGATGTTGACCAGTTTAAGTTTTGTAGAAAAGTTTCATTCCCAAGTAAATGCAAAGGCGTACCAGGACCAAAATTGCATAAATTTTACATTTAGGGATGAACACTAGTAAATTAGTTTTAGTGAAGGTCTTTCCCGCACTTATTCATGGAGGTGAGCTCTTTAATTTTTGGTTTTCTATTTGTTTTTAACTCACCTGAGCCAAAGGCTCAAGTGAGCTTTTCTGATCACAATTTGTCCGTTGTCTGTCGCCGTCGTTGTCATTGTCGTCGTCGTCATTGTTGTTAACTTTTCACATTTTCGACTTCTTCTCAAGAACCGCTGGGCCAATTTCAACCAAACTTGCCACAAAGCATTCTTGGATAAAGGGATTCAAGTATGTTCAAATGAAGGGCCACGCCCTTTTCCAAGGGGAGATAATTATGAATTAGAGAAAAATTAATGGTATTTTTTAAAAATCTTCTTCTCAAGAACCGCTGGGCCAGGAAAGATGAAACTCATGTGGAATCATCCTCAGGTAGTGTAGTTACAATTTTGTTCAAATCATGACCCCTGTGGATAGGGTAGGGCCTAAATGGCCGACCCAAGTTTTACATAGGAATATAAAGGGAAAATCTTTAAAAATCTTCTTCTCAAGAACTACTGGGCAAAGAAAGAGGAAACTCATGTGGAATCATCCTCAGGTAGTGTAGTTACAATTTTGTTCAAATCATGACCCCAGGGTCTAGGGTGGGGCCAAAATGGCCGACCCAAGTATTACATAGGAATATATAGGAAAAATCTTTAAAAATCTTCTTCTCAAGAACCACTGGGCTCTAGCCGATGTGCTCAGGTGAGCGCTGTGGCCCCTGGGCCTCTTGTTTTTTTTATTTTCTCTCATTCACATCGCTCATTCCAATTTTGTGAGCTTTTTAACAAGTTTCAGAAATGAGAAAAAATATTCATTGCTGGATTTCTTTAAATAATCAGAAAATTTTAAGCTTTGCAGAATTAATTTTGAATTAAGGAGTAAATTATTTTTGAGAATAAAAGATTTTTCATTTCTTTGATATTGCAGACACAATACAATGTATATGTTAGGAGTACTGTATAAACTCACGAATAAGTCGGTCCGCATATCAGTGGGTTTTGATTTTTGCAGTTATTTTGGAGGGATTTGCGGAATACCCGCTTATAAGTCAGTACAACTTTTTGCCAGAATTGGTTGACAATTTAAAATCAATGATTAATATGAAAATTCATAAATACTTGTACTTTATGCATAATCTTATAAAACTATCTATTGTTGTCCAGAAAAAAAACCCAATCATTCTATGACCTGCCTATAAGTCGTATAATGAGTTCTGACCAAAATTCAACTCCCAAAAAACCCACTTATAAGCGAGTATATACGATACATGAGAATGAAATCCAAATTATAGTTGTATTTTATCTAAAAGTATTGAAGCAAAAAACGGCAAATCATTAGAAATGATTTTAACAATATTTCTCCAATTAGGTTGTTGGGAGAATCCTGTAGCAATTTTTTTCTTATTTTTATGTTAAAGCTTCTTTGTCTTTTTTTTTGGTCTTGTTTTTGCTTACCGTATATACTCACCTATAAGTCGGTATTTTGTGAGTTAAATATTGGTCTTAAACTCTATGTCCGACTTATAGGCGAGTCTTAAAGAGATTGGTATTTTTCTGGAGGCTAAAAGGTAGTATCTAAATTGTATTCCGGACTATTATCAAAGAAAATGTCTGGATATATAAAATAATTTATGTATTCTTAGATTATATACATAAAGAACAAGTATTTACATATTTTAAAAATTTTATTTGTATTTCAAGTGACATTGCCTTTATGTTTAATAATTTAAGATTAAATATCAGTGTCATTTAGAAAAATATTAATTGAAACCAGGTTTAAACATCAATAGATTTACTTGAAATTTTCACCAGATTTTGGCAAAAAATTGTACCGAGTTATAAGCGAGTCAATAGCAAATCCCACCAAAATAACGTCAAAAAATACAACCAACTTATAGGCGGACCAACTTATAGGTGAGTATATACGGTAAATCATTTTTTAGATACCAAGATGAGAAAATTAATACCAGACATGGGACAAAAGTTGCTTGTTACTAAAATAATGTTATGTACACTTGCAGTGGTCACTGGTGTGTGACAGGATGAAAATCCCCAGTATCATCACCACGATCCAGATGTGTGGCCTGCTTGTCGGAGCTCTCCTTATGGGACAACTGGCTGACATATTTGGTCGCAGAAAGCCTCTGTATATTGCCTATTCTTTGCTGCTGGCCTTTTCTCTGGGCAGTGCATTTGCTAATTCATGGCAGTTATTTGCTGCCTTTAGATTTTTCATTGGTGGACTTGTTGGAAGTAAGTATTCAGTAGACAATTTAAATATGGGGTACAAATATGGTTGCACCATATTAAAGGGGGGGTAGTAATATTCATTGATAACCAAAATTTTAATGGTTCATGGGGACAAATACTGTATACAGGTTTATTTTCGGCCCTTTGCACTTGCGAACAATTTTGCCCCCTTTTAAATTGGCCCAGTCAAAGTTCTGTTTAAGAAATTATGCTGTGTTCTTTGAATTCGCCCCATTTTAAATTCACCCAATCATGAGGAGGGCAAAAGGGGCAAAATAAAATGGGGGCAAAAATTTCCCTGTATACAGTACGTATTATGGTAATTTGTTTGTCCAGAAGTTCGCTAAATCAATACTTTGAAAGATTGTTCATGAGGAAGAGTGATCATCCCAATAAAAACCATGAACCTTGATTCCCACAAAAAATAATAAAACTTAGATCCCCACAAAATTAATAAAAACTGAGTTTTAAGTCATTCTTTGTAGGTGTGATGGTGGTGAATTTTGTGCTCCCCCTAGAGTTTGTGACCCCCGATTGGAGGACATTTTGTGGTTGTGTGGGGTTCTGGGCCGTCGGCTTGATGACCCTGGCAATCTGGGGGTACTTCATTACCAACTGGAGATACCTCATTATAAGTACCTCAGTTACAGGGGTATTCATGCTTTTTTCATGGTGGTAAGATTAATCAAGAATCATATCTGATTTTATCCCTCCTCTGAATTTGAATCTTATTTCCTGCTATTTTCTTAAGGTTATTTATTAGCTCTATCAATGAGTACAGATATCTTTACCTTTTTTGCATTATTCTATCTATTAAAAGAAACAAAGGCATTTTTAATAATCTTTTAAAATGTATACTGTAAAATCCCATATTTTTATGTGGCCAAATTTTCATGGTTTGAAGAAAAAGTATTGTTTGTTGTAATTAATTTCATGAATGGAGGATTGCTCAGTGAAAAATTATATTTCATAGTAGACGTAAATTCATGGGTCTCTTCATACCTCAAAAACCTAAACCCCACAAAAATGAGTGATTCCACAGTATGTTGTTGTGATAAATGCTGGAAATGGTTGTTATCTTTCATGCAGGTTTGTCCCAGAGAGTCCAAGATGGCTGTTGAGCAAACGAAGATTCCAGGAAGCAGAGACTATTTTTAAAAAAATGGCAGAATATAATGAAATTAGTTTACCAGACCTGTCTATGTTAGAAATGGAGTCTGAGGTATTGTATGCATGTGTAAGTCATTATGAAAAGGAAATTTAATGCAACCATTTGATTGGTTATTCTTTGATTGAAAAAAAAAACCCTGGTATTTGTAGGTCAGAAGTCAACCTGAGAAAAGATACAAGAACTTCAGTTACTGGCATTTATTTAGGACTTGGAGGATGTCCAAAAATTCTCTCATAGTCATGTATGGCTGGTAAGTTTGTGATCCAATTTTTTACTTATAAACTGTCAATATTTAACATTGATGAATCAAAAAATTCCTTCACTAATTAAAATAACATGAATATATATGCATGTATTTAATGCTTGTCATGCAACACTATTTTAATTACACTGGACCCTTTTTGACCTTCATTTTTTCAGGTTTGTTTCCAGCTCAGTGTATTATGGGTTAAACTTCAATACGAGCAACTTAGCAGGGAATCTACACCTTAATGTGTTCATTTCAGGCCTAGTAGAAATTCCAGCCTTGGTTTTTGTAGTGGCATTTAACAATCGATTTGGAAGGAGGAAAATCACCCTGTCTCTGATGTTATTGGCAGGAATCTCGTGTATATCTGTTCTAGTCATTTCATTAATAGGTAAGAGAGAGACATAAAAAATACAAAAAAGTGAAATGTATTTCTAAAGCTGTCAATAAGCAAATTATGTACTTATTGGGGGGGGGGGGTTAAAATGTTAGTGATGTACACAAAATTTACTACCCATAGACAGATCTAGAGGGATTGGATTGAGGTTTGAGGTTCAAAACTCATCTTTGAATTCAAGGTGTTACTAAATGTGCAAGGTAAAATGACCAAAAAAATTACCTTGGAAAACCCATCAAACACCTTAATCCTAGAAAACATGGAACCATCCTAAGTTATGAAAATTTTGAAGGAATGGAAAGTGGCTTGAAAAAAAAATCCCAGATTCCCACATGCACTAACACAGATTTTCATAAAACCTACAATAACATAGTCATTTTATTCAAAACATCAAACATAAACAAGAAGAGTGATTTCATGTTTTTTCCCTAAAATTTACATGTATTTAAAGCATAAATGCATGAACAGCACATGTATGATTTTACAATGGTAATATTAAAGATCTTTCATTTATTGTAGATAAATCTCAGATTGTCCCAATAATTGTTGTTGCGATGATTGGGAAGTCCGCTATATCTGGTGGCTGGGCGGCCACTCAGGTGTTTTCTGCCGAGACCTTCCCAACAGTGATCAGGTCAGTAGGCGGGGGAGGGGTATTACTACATATTGTCTTTATACAGAACAGACAATCTGATTGGTTGAGAGTATGTCACATGCTCCATCAGGGTGCAGGGTGACAGGTAAATTGTTTCACTTTAGATGTCATTCAAATGGTCCAAGCATTAGCTAGATAGGTTTTATATGTAAAATGTATCAATAAACATGCATTTTTGGGCAGTAATAAAGTTTAAATGTGAAGTCAAACTGATATTTTTTCAGAGTATGGCATTTAAGGAGGGGTTAAAATTAGGAGAACACGTCAAGAGGTTTACCATAAATTGAAATCCTTGTACCTTGGCATTTTCTTCAGGATAATAGAACTATGGACTGTTTAGGGGAGAAACATTATCAGTTATAAAAGAATACAAATTTTGAAAGAAATGATAATGGGAAATAGGACAGAATGCTAGTGGGGCTTTAGTGACATTTGATATTGTGATTTCAGGAATATAGGTATAGGGGCCTGTGCCATGTCAGCCCGTATAGGAGGGATTGCAGCTCCACAGTTTGTACGACTGGTGAGTATTGTACTGCTTAAACTACAGGAATTGTTGTTTAAACAAAATATTATTGAAATATAATGATAAAACGTCCACTATGCATAAAAAATTCATTTTTCAATTATATTAAACCATAATAAAATGTGCATAATGTAGTAGCAAGATAGTGATTGTAAATGAAATAATGCTGTGTGATTTGCTCAATTCGTGATAAAAGATCAAAACCATTGTTGAAATGTGATAAAACTCTTTCAGAGTAAAGGTTCATTAGATGTGCTACCATTTGCTGTGTTCGGGGCCCTTGCTCTGTTGTGTGGATTTTTAATGTTATGTCTCCCAGAAACCAACAAACAACCCCTTAGAGACCACATAGTGACTGTCCCTGACCCAAACAACAGGGTCAAGGTCAATGGAGTGTCACAGGAAGAGATACACTTAGAAAGCGTAGATTCTTAACATTGTCATAATAATTATCAAATATATACTGGTGTCTCATTATATCGCGGTACGTAATTCTTTTGCATAAAAAAATATAATTTCATATTTTTAATTTAACTTATATCAAATGATATTAATAATTCTAAGTATAGCCTAACTTCTTAGTGTCAAATCATTATCCAAGCTTGCATTGTTTAATTTATGGTCTATTTTTAAAACAGGAAGTCTTATTAACCTCCTAAATTGGAGAGTCTCGTTTTATCGCAGTATTGGAAAACATGGATGCTTCTAGCTGACATAGACGTCAATTTTTATTTTTAAATTTACTATGTAATTGTTCATGAAAAATAAACAATTGTACAAACTAAACAGTTTTAAAAGATGAATTTTATTAACAATTTTACTAGGTTATAAATTTAATGGTCTAAAATTAATAAAACGGGACTGAAAATCTGTAAAATTATGTTTTAAATGAATATTTTTTTTTCAAACGGATGTTCCATACTTCTTAATCATCAAAAAAGTAAACATTCAGACAACAAAAGATTGTCAATCAACAAAAAAGAATATAGGCTATGTATCCGAATTTTTGCAATATACTGCAATACAATGAAACCCGCGATATAATGAGAATCGAGTATACAATCAGTATTGATCAAATTTTTATTATGATCATATATATTTTAGATAATCTTTTTTTTTATTTTAAAAGTCCAACATTTTTAAAAATTGTTTTGAGGGCTTTCTGGTACATGATGATTTTTTTTCCATATCATTAGCTCAAATTAAATCCTTGCCAAAATGAAAACTTGTTTTACTATAAAAGATCTCATTCTCATCAATTTGACAAAAAATATACCGTACATGTATGTATTATATTGCCCCCCACTTAAAAAGTGGGGGATATTAATTTGGGTCTGTCCGTCCGTCCGTCTGTCCGTCCGTCTTTCTGTCTGTCTGTAACGCTTTCGTTTCCACATGATATCTCGAGAACCCTTTGAACTTTTGCAATGAAACTTTGCATAGCAACTCCCTATGGACTATAGAAGACCCCTATTGATTTTGAGGTCAAAAGGTCAAACTTCAAGGTCATAAATTGGCAAATTCTGTCTGTTATGACACTTTCGTTTCGTCGCGATATCTCGAGAACCCTTTGAGCTTTTGCAATGAAATTTTACATAACAACTCCGTGTGGCTTAAGGAAGACCCCTATTGATTTTGAGGTCAAAAGGTCAAACTTCAAGGTCATAAATGTATACATTCTGTTTGTGTGAAACACTATCGTTTTCGGGCGATATTTCGAGAGGATGTTGAGCTTTTGCAATGTAATTTATACCTAAAGTCCCTAGGACCTCTCTCACCCCTCTCAAAGTGTCCCGCCCCGTTTGTTTTGTTAGTATTGATTGTATTACATGTCGCTAATTTTAGCACAGGGGCATGAAGGAGAGTTGTTACGTATAAAATAGTTTCTTGGTGGACTTTATATTCTTATTACATCTATTAGAACTGTTTAATAAAGGTTAAATTAGACAACATGCATTGTGTTAAATTTTGACAATCTATCGAACGTGAATATATACATGTATGTGACTTAATGTTTGTATATAATTTTCGCCATGATAACGCGGCTCCGTGGTCTAGTGGTATGTCTCTCGCTTCACATGTGAGAGGGCCAGGATTCACATCCCGGACAATCCAAATTTTTTTTTTTCGAAATACTTTTTTTTACTAATTGAAAAATTTATGAGGTCTGGCTTTTACAAGTACATAAGTCATCATTACACTGTGATAAATATTCCATATTAAAAGAATCATCTACACACATAAAAAAGAATAATCAATCAAACCTTTATATCCATATTGGCACATTTTATTTGCTTCAGTATACATTTGATAATTCTACAAATTCAGTCAAAGGGATCCGAACCCCCCCCCCCCCCCCCCCCCCCCCCCCCCCCTCCCCACACCCCCACCCCCTGCGCATGGTTTACTTTTTCCCTAAGCGGGGGACACAAATTCTCTGAATTAGCTTGTTGACATATAATTTAGTGGATTTAAATGTTGTCCCATAACATTCCGTCTTTCAGAAGAAGAGCCGATAGCCAAATTAACTTTTATGGCTCAGTGAGAATGATGGTTTGTACCTACACTTTTTTATATACACAATTTTGTTTTTTGGACGTGGTGAATAGTTACCATACCATATGGTGTGGTAAAATATGATGTGTGAATGGTACTTTTGTCAGAAAATTTGTCCTATTTAAAGATGGTTAGAATGATTAACAGTTTTCAAGAGAAATAGTTGTAGTTTACAGATACATGTTGTAATTTAATATATATTTTTTCAGTACGTTTGATAAAATATTACACAATTTATAAAAATGAAGTTATTGATAATTTAAAAAGATTTTTTTTCCTCAACAAAGTAATCATAGTGCCTGTGTATGATAGGAGGAGTATATAGTATATAGAATATAGTATATAGAATATAGTATTTGATATATGATAATGATATGTAGAGATCTTGTCAACTCCCAGGTCATGATGTGTTATATCTTTAAAAATTTAGGATTCCAATATTCACAGGGGGCATATACATATATCCCAGTTCATAAGCTTCTGAATTGTGTACATTTGTGTACAGCATAAATATAGAGCGAAAAAGCATTTATGCCTCAATACAGTGTTATTTTAAATAATGAATAAAATTATTAATTCAATTATTGTAATTTGGAATGACTATTGAACTGCATTAAATTACAAAAAATAAAGGAAAAAAAGTCCATCCAATCATGATATGTATTTTATTTCATAACAGTTAACATAAGCATAAAATATTATTTTCAAGCAAAAAACATCAAAAATGGACGGTTAATATTTGAATATAAATCTTTTACAAAGTCATCCAAAGACAAGAGCCACAAGGACCTAAATGCTCACCTGAGAATAATGTTGTAAATTTGTAAGGGATCCATAGAAGTATGGAATAAAACAAAATAAATGATAAATGAAGCCATTTTAATTTAGTACTCAGTAACAAAATTTCAAGTAGACATAATGACTTTTTTTTTACTACTTTACTCCTAGGGGCACTTTCACTGCCCATGGGACTAAGGAAAGTAAAAAAAAAAAACAGCACTAATTTTTTATTCTATTGTCATCCCTAAGAACCAAGGTTGACAGGGACTATGAAATTCAAGATTTTTGTATCGGTTTACCCATTGATGCAATATACAGGCCCGTGGGAACAATTTCAGGGGGGGGGGGGGCACAGTCCTTTTTTCAGTCGGGTACACAACTACCAAATATTCATCGACAAGCAAAAAAGTGGGGTCAACAAACGTTTTTATTGAGGGGGCACAAATATATAGTAGTTATGTTTTTTACCTGTACATGTATATACTGGCAAAATTATTAGGGGAGACCCCCTTCCCCCTTCGGTCATGATATGCTACATTGTTTGAAATGGTTCATGAATTATAGAAAACCTGAAAATGATCAAAAGTTTGCAAACGATGACGGACAGAAAATAGCAATAAGTTTATCACCTGAAAGAGTTGTGGCTTAAAAATGTACAAGTGAATTATAATAAATTAGAAATATTCTTAAAAAGAGGGTTTTTAATTACTGGGGTTTTAGATTCACAGCATTCCAATGAAAACATTAATTTTTGATAATTTTGACAAGCATGACAAGGTATGTGAAGAAATTACACAAAAATGTATCTTTATAATATGTTGATAAATCTTAAAATATTGCATCGACACCGAGGTAGCATTTGCATGCACATGTACTACTGTAGATCCTAAAATTTTCGCGACACCTTAGTTTCGCGAGATAGTTCTTGACCCTTGATAAGTGAGACAAAATTTTCACGAATTGTGGTTATATATAATCAAGGAACACTATTATACGCGAGATTTCAAAATTCGCAAGCAAACTGTCTCGCCTAATAACGTGAAAATAAAATTTTCGGGAATAAAAAGAGATTTACAGTATCCTAACGGACGTAATTATTGAGGCTGGGTAAAGTTACATTAGCTAAAGCTACATATACCAGAAATATCATCAAGTAAACTCAAAAATCTTGACAAGATGTGTACGCATAAGGTAATCGTTGACAACAATACATATATGAACGTATAATCTCCACCCATTCTGGCCCGGGGGCCATAAAACTTGGACAAGCTCACTTTTGATCTCGGTCGCACTTTTACCAAACGAATAAATACAGGAAAAGTGAGACTGAGATCAAAAGTGAGTTCATCTAAGTTTTATGGCCCCTTGCCCAGGATTTCATATATTTCCCCCTTTTTTTCCACGAGCTCTTGGGTTTAATATTTTCTTTTTTTCGAAGCTCTTTTTTTCCATACTTTTGTTAAGTTATTTATTTTTTGATGTTAAAACTGTTGGATTAGGAAATATATGATCGATCCTTGTCGGAAAAGCAACAATAGAATCGTTATGTATTTATCATAGAAAAACGCTCCATATTTTGCTACTCCCGAGTTCATATCTGGATTTAGTCCGTAATATCTGACGTTTTCCAGGCTGGCATAAAATATTTAAATCGTTAAAAAAACATGGAAAACGTCAGATACCGGTATTTCGGACTAATCTGGATTTTGTAACTCAAAAATAGTTTGTAGATAGAGAGCACACAATTATTTGATGTCAGTTACTTCGAATTCTCCACCAAGACGTTGTTACGACATTGTTACAAACAAATTAAAAACTTAATGTAAGCTTTAACCACAGACCTAAAGCGCTTTAGGTCTATGCTTTAACAAGGTATTTGTTGTTGGAGAGGAATTTACGAATGGTATGTAAAAAGTTGCTACATGTAGCCAGAATCAACACCATCATGCCATGCAGCGTAGTGATAGACACAATGTTAACTAATGTCTAGTCATGAAAAAAGAGTATAAAATTCAACACAAATATTTGTAACAGTCACGTTACATTGTCACACGTGTCCTTCTATTTGGCCTGGAATTCCATTACTGTTGTTATTAACAGGTGCCACCTTCTCTTGTTTTGTGAGAACGCTCCTGGAGATTTGGTAAGAAAGCCTGGAAATACACGAACCTCTGCGAAATGTCACACACTTGTTTTGCTCTTTTCTCTTCTTATTTCCATCTTTTTCACAAAGTTGTAATTCATCGGCACAATTGTTGACTTTTCCCGAAATTGAAGACAGTGGTGTTTCGCGAGTCTCGTGGGAATCCTGTATATAATCTTTGATCATATGTTCCACTAAGGTTTCATGACCAATCATGTGCTCGGAATAGTCAGCACCCATGAGTTCTTGATCAACACTCAATCTCAGTCCAACTGTGAACTTCAAAATCTTTATAAAAAAAAATACAAAAAGCTGATAATATGAGGATTAATTTAATGTTAATTTTGAAAATATTTTTGAAAATCGATTTTGAGAGACATAAAACAAATTATTAAAGAACTTATTTTGAGAACCGAGGGGATAGACAACCTCAACAATCAACAATTCATTACCATAAGTATAACCAAGGATAAGACAGCACTCCACACAGAAATCACCACCACCGCCAGTAACTGAACTCCCAGTAAGTAGAAACCACCACCGTGAAAAACGCCACTACGACCCATTGTGGTGTTCTCCAGCGGATCGTATCTGGCAAACAGACCAACAGCCAGCAATCCCTGGACAGATAGAACTAATAGTATTATTTATATTGCACATACAATATCTTTTTTTATGTCATAAATGTTCGATAGAAAGATATTTATCATTTCTGTTTGGTTATTCCAAATTCAGATTGGTCTTGTTCTTTTTATTTCCTGTGTGTTTTCTGTTACTTAATAAAATACTGTCTTTCTAAGAAAAATGATGCGCGATCTTAAATTTCTATGTTTATAATGTATACTTGAGAAATAACGACTCGGAAATATGGTTCAGGAGAGGCCATTTGCAAAGGCGAAATGACACGACAATCAGATGGTTAACAAAAACATTCTGGCCACGGGTAGCTTTGTGTTATGTTAAAGATTCCAAGATTTATTTCAAAAACTACTTACCCATATACCACAAGTCCCGTGTACTGAGCTAGCTCCCACAGGATCATCTATCTTCAGTTTGTCTAAAACGTGGATTGACAGCAGCGACAACGCCCCACCAAAGGCACCAACCAAGAGCGCTTCCCATGGTCGAATTACCGCACAAGCACCTGCGGAACAAAATCTTCAAAATGCAAGTTTACGAAATGTAAATATGAATTCTGCTGAAAAGCAGAAAAATTAAATAATGTTAATACCTGTAATGGATACAAGGGAACCCAACACCGAGTTCACAATGCAACTGATGTCGTATTTACCCTTGAATCGAATATATCTGAAAAGGAAAAAAGAATTAAATTCTGTTTGAAACTCAGTGATATTTATTTTATCGACTTCATGATATTTTTTAACTTACGAGATAAGGATGCCAATCGCTCCACCACCAATAGACCCGTTCAACGTGACCACAGCCGACCTATATTAATCAGTGATATCAATATTTGATTGGAATTTCTTTTGTTATCAACTTCATTAAATTTATACTTATTTGAAATCTAAAAATATTGCTGAAATAGGCAATTTGAAAAAAAAGCTTACAGAAATGTTGATCTACATTTTGATTTAATTTTTACTTAAATGTTCAGAATAGACAAAAAAATCCTGCCTTTTGACACCCGTCCTTGAGTGTATTTACATTATATAAAGAGAGCCAGGTATTGTGTCTTTGATGTGACTTCCCTGAGACTTCCCCTAGTAATGGAGCAACGTGTTGCGTCAGAAAGACTACAGAACAACCATGTGCATGTCTGCAGCCATTATTGTCGACTACTTCCTTAACTACAAAGCCCCTCTCATTTATCCCATTACAAGTGGACCAAGAAGTAGGTTTATTCTGACGCAAGGCAGCTTTGATTTAAATTTACCTTTAAGAAGTTCATTAACGAAAGTTAAGGGTTGATACTCACTTTGCCGCCAATTTCCATTTGCCTCCCGAGATTCCGAAGGTACTTCCACAGTTGAAAGCCAGCCAGCCCCACCTGGAGAGAGAGACGTAACAATAAATCCTTAAGTTGCAGCAATATCTGATTGTAAAGTCTAATATTGCTGCAACTTTAGGATTTACTGATGTTCAATAAGAGAATGAATTACAAACCATCGAGTAACTTCAATGATTTTCAATTTGCAGATTCAATTTGCTTTTAGTTGTTAATTGAGTGTATGGTCTCTATTTTAAAATACAGATGTTCGATCGACGTAATGTTATAATGAAAGAAAAATTCCAAAAATATATAACTTTTTTGTGCATCATTGGGTTTAAAAGAAAAAAATCCCAAGGTAGCATAGAATCTTAAGAAAGATTGGACCGATAGCAACTACCAAATTAAAAATACAATAAAAAGGGGAAAAGAAGAGTGATCGATCTTTAAAAATAAATCCTCAAACAATACTAATTTGTGAAGAGAGTATCAAACAAAGACCCCTGAAATTCCAGATGTGGGGTCAGATGCTTAGGAGAAGTAATTATCCACTGTTGATCTACCAAAAGCCCCTGGAATCAGGAAGCAGGAGCATTCCTGCGGTCAAACTTATTATATCAAAAGTTTAAACAGTGGTATTAAACAGCCAAAACACGACCCAATAATACCCGGTAGGTGATATTTGTAAGTTAGATTATTATAATGATCATAGTATTTGAACGTTTAACGAAATTGTTGAATTCCCTGTAACAGCAACTTATCTACCAGTAGCTTGGCTCGATTTAAAAATACAGGTGATAACGGAATATGACTACATTAAGAAAGTTGACGGTGGAAAAACTGAAGTTATCATGTTTGTCATTTAATGTGGTTGTTATTTAGTCTTCGTCTTTAGTCAGAAAACACCCAAATATGAAAGAGAGGTGGCAGACTCTGTGGTGACTTTTATTTCAAGTTACTGTGGTAGATAATCATATAAAGTAAAAAATTAAAAATTTTAATAGATAAAACATTGTCGAATAACTGAATATAAAATTGAAATCCATAGAAAGTGTTTAAACAAATCATCTTTTCATGTGGAAGATTATAAATAAATTCTGCTGCATGGACATCAGCCAAATAAAGATGCACAATTAGTGCATATCTTAATTCCAAAATTGTAGAACGACCTGTTCTACGAAAACTAGATTAATGTTGTCAATGAGGAGCTACAGAATGTCTTTTTAGTATAAACTTAAGAGTAGTTTTGTGTAGAATCAGAATGATTTTTAACAAAGTAATTTTGCTGAAGACAATAACAAGATACGAAAATTTCTGAGTTCCATTTTTACTGAAGAAGCAGTTGTATAGTTGTATCATTTTGTCAAGGAGTCGCAACTTTTGCCGACTCCTGGAAATCAAAAAGCGTGGAGTGCTGTTAATTCAAAGTGTAACAGTAACTCACAAGTAAAAGAAATACAATACTAGTAATGAGATATTTTTGAGAAACGAATACTTATACACAAAACAAGTACAATGTTATAATAGCAACTTGTGTTAGTAAGTTGGTAATATTGTGCAATGTTGCCCTAACAACTCAACCAACTACTGCAGAGTCGGTTAGCGGTTATGCTGCTGTTGATTGTTGTTACGGAAAAATTGGCAGGATTGTTTTTGTATATATATCAATAGTCATATCTATAAAAGATGTCATGATTGTATTACAGTAAGACCGAATATTCCCAAAGAGAATCTCTCTGTGAAAACTTAACGTCCAATTCAATGGGAATATAAACTTTTAAAAATATATATTTACCAGAGCATGAACATCCCGATCAATGCACTAACTGGGTTACCGAGAGGTGGCGGCTTTATCCCATTATCATAACGACCGATTCTCGGCTTGAGAATAATAGTGGCAACAAGTGCCGATATACCACCAACAAGATGAACGGCCCCGGCACCCGCCACGTCGACCACTCCTAATGTTCGCAGAAATCCATTAGCAGCCCACTCCCAGTGAGACGGAATGCAGTAAATCAGTGTATTAAAGAACGAGAAGATGATGTATGCAGTCATCTTGGTTCTTTCCGCCATGGCGCCAGATACTATAGTCGTTGCTGTAGTGGCGAAAGACATTTGGAACACAAAAGTGGAATAAAGAATCCCCATGTGTTCGTCTGTAGTATCCACGAAGAAATATCCTATTCCACAAAAAGGATTGGATAACTCGTCGTCACCGAAGCTGAGTCCAAACCCGATCATCCAGTAGGACAAACCTCCAAATACAACATCCACGGCGTTTTTAACCATGATGTTTACTTCATTTTTGCTTGAAATGCAACCAGCCTCAAGCAGACCAAATCCTATTGATTGAAAGAATGAAATGATAAAATTTACGAGAAAATAATTCTTTTATTTTCAAGATTTGTGGGTTTAACATAAGACATTTATACTTACAACTTGGAATGTACTTGTATATGCTAAGTTGAAATGACTAATTTAAAAAAAGAGTCAGTCTTTTGTTAGTCTTGATCACCCTCTCTCTCCCAGTAATCATTTATGGACATTAGAGGTTTTCAAAAACGGAAAAGTAACAACAAGACGGATTGAAAACAAGATTGCATTGACAAGACAAACAACCCTCGGAAGAGAGAGGGAGATCAAGACAACAAGATCAGGGAGAGAGGGAGAGCAAGACAAACAACATCAGAGAGAGAGGGGGATCAAGACAAACAACAACAGGGAGAGAGTGAGATCAAGACAAACAACAACAGGGAGAGAGTGAGATCAAGACAAACAACATCAGGGAGATAGGGAGAGCAAGACAAACAACATCAGGGAGAGAGAGAGAGTGAGACAACAACATCAGGGAGAGATGGTGATCAAGAAAAACAACAACAGGGAGAGATGGTGATCAAGAAAAACAACAACAGGGAGAGATGGTGATCAAGAAAAGCAACATCAGGGAGAGATGGTGATCAAGAAAAACAACAACAGGGAGATATAGAGAGTGGTCAAGACAAACAACCCTAGGGATGGAGGGGGAAATCATAACAAACAATTCCAGGAAGAGAGTGGAAGATCAAAAGAACAACCCCAGGGAGAGAGAGAGGTAACCACAGGGAAATAGAGGGTGATCAAGACAAACGAGCCCAGGGAGAAAGACGGGATGGTCAAGACATACAACAAAATGGAGAGAGAAGAAGATGAAGACATACAACTACTAGGAAATAGAGGGTAATCAAGACAAACGAGCCCAGGTAGGAAGACGGGATGGTCAGGACATACAACAAAAAGGAGAGAGAAGAAGATGAAGACATACAACTACTAGGAAATAGAGGGTAATCAAGACAAACGAGCCCAGGTAAGAAGACGGGATGGTGAGGACATACAACCAAAGGGAGAGAGAAGAAGATAAAGACCAACAACTACAAGGAAGAGAGGAAGGTCAAGACAAACAACCAAAAGGAGAAAACAAGAAAATCAATAAAAACAACTACAGGGAAAGAGAGGGTGGTCAATACAACCCTAGAGAGAGAGAGGAAGATCAAGGCAAACAACCCTAGAGAGAGGAGAAGGTCAAGGCAAACAACCAAAAGGAGAAAGAAGAAAGTAAAGACAAACAACTACAGGGAAAGAGAGGGTGGTCAATACAACCCTTGAGAGAGAGGGGGGGGGGGATCAAGACAAACAACCAAAAGGAGAAAGAAGAAGATCAAGAAAAACAACTACAGGGAAAGAGAGGGTGGCCAAGACAAACAACCCCAGGGAGAGAGAGAGGGTGGCCAAGACAAACAACCCCAGGGAGAGAGAGAGGGTGGCCAAGACAAACAACCCCAGGGAGAGAGAGAGGGTGGCCAAGACAAACAACCCCAGGGAGAGAGAGAGGGTGGCCAAGACAAACAACCCCAGGGAGAGAAAGTGGGTGGCCAAGACAAATAATTCCAGAGAGAGAGAGGAAGATGAAGACAAACAACCACAAGGAAAAAGAAGAAGATCGAAAAAACAACTACAGGAAAGGAGAGGGTGGCCAAAACAAACAACCCGAAGGAGAGATAGGAAGGTCATGACACACTACCCAGGAAAGGAGGGGAAATCAAGACAAGCAATTCCAGGAAGAGAACTGAAGATCAAGACAAACAACTCCAGGGAGAGAGTAGGTGGAAAAGACAAACAACCCTGGGGAGAGAGAGGAAGGTCAAGATTCACAACCACAGGGAGAGAGAGGGCGATCAAGACAAACAACCACAGGGAAATAAAGGGTATCAAGACAGGGAAAGAGAGAGGAAGAGCAAGACAAACAACCCCAAAAAGAGAAGGTCAAGACAAACAACTACATGTACAGGGAAAGATGGGTTGTTCAAGACAAACAACCCCAGGAAGATAATGGGTGATCACGACAAACAATCAGAAGGAGAAAGAAGAAGAACAAGACAAACAACCCCAGGAAGATAATGGGTGATCACGACAAACAACCGGAAGGAGAAAGAAGAAGATCAAGACAAACAACCCCAAGGAGATAATGGGTGATCACGAGACACGAGCAGAAGGAGAAAGAAGAAGAACAAGACAAACAACCCCAGGAAGATAATGGGTGATCACGACAAACAACTGGAAGGAGAAAGAAGAAGATCAAGACAAACAACCCCAGGGAGATAATGGGTGATCACGACAAACAACCATAAGCAGAAAGAAGAAGATCAAGACAAATAACCCCAGGCAGAGAGAGATGGCGAACTTTTGCTTTCTCACACTACATGTATCATGTACCTATAGTATTCTCTCGCTTCTAAATGTATTGTTGGTCTCGCTCATAGTCTCGTTTAAGGATTTAATTTAAACAACGCTTTTGGTATAATCGGTTGTCCTGACCAAGCTCATGCTTTCTTTTGATTCTAAATATGGCTAGAGTTGACTGCATTTTTATTGTTTATTTTCTTTTTCTTTATGTAATCTTTAATTCACCTACCAGAATCAAGAATTGAACTTTTCACCAATTTTGAACTTTTAAAATATTTCCACGTTTCTATGGTTAAATTAACTTTGAACTGTGTCTTATATTTAATGCCGAGTCGGTAAATAAATCGGTTATTGTTTTAAATCTCTGATTTCTATGAATTGCGGTTGACTTGAATTGTGTAACTTTCAGGAAAGTCCTATCTTTATATAAGGTATCAAAACAAAAAAAAGATAATTTTAATTTTAGAAAGTCTCAATTTATAAAAAAAAAAAACGCCATATATGACTTTAAAAAACAAAACACTATTGATCTCGTCAAAATTGATGGAGTTCATGAAACATGAGCTTGGCTTATCTTATCAGACCGTCGTGCACGTTCTAAAGTCAGGAATAGTGACATTCAAGTTTAA
The DNA here is from genome assembly GCA_003671525.1 of Saccostrea glomerata. Lineage (NCBI taxonomy): Eukaryota > Metazoa > Mollusca > Bivalvia > Ostreida > Ostreidae > Saccostrea > Saccostrea glomerata. Next base: position 427,825 of record PRKT01000041.1, on the reverse strand, counting down.
GACCTTTGATTTTTATACAAGCTTATCAGAAAATCTCCATTATATTTATTATTATGGTATTAATTTTCATTTTTTGTCTTTAGATTAGATATTGATTTTCTTTTTCTTAAAACTAATCCTTTAATTTTCTCATTCAATCGTAGTCAGATACAACTTCGCTTGCTCCTGATCATTTCTAAGCATATAGTTATAAAGAACAAAAACAGTTCATGATTATAAATCGACATATATAATCGCAAAAAATTTTGTTTATTTCTGAGTAACCCCACCCCCCAATACACACAAACACACAGGAGTAAATAATCCTGAATCTATGTTTAACCAACCGAACATTTAAATGGAAGCTATCCAAGACCGGCCTAACCTGATTGCATGGTAAAGATGATAAATGAACTGGTTAGGATCCACGTGGCATCGTCCCACGTGATGGGTCCCACACTGTTCGCACCAATCATACTGTACACAGTGTCTGGAACGGAATTCGTCTTATTGATGCTGATTGCCATATTGCCTTTTTAAAAAATGAAGCTGTGAAAAAAAGTTCAGATTCCTATATAACATAGATATATCCTTATTTGAATTAAAGAAGAAATGCCCTCCTCGCACATAAAAACGTTGAGAGCAGTTCAAAGTGTCCGATCTCTTCATGATCTCCGAAAGACGCGAAAAAGTCCGACGTGTCGGCGTAAAAGTTCTGGTACACATAAAGACAAAAAAATTGAACAAGATTATACCTAAATGTTTCATTAGTCAAAAAGCACTTTGTTACACAGACACAGACTATGCGAAGCTTACGAAGATTGCCAGGACATTGGACAAATTGTACAAACGACTTTAAACGATCTCCGGGTGTGTAAAACAAAGAAGATGGGCGTATAAGGCGGGCAAAATGCCTATAGCGCGACAGATAAGAAGTGGAAAATTTAATCTCAATTTTATCCAAATTTTATTTCATAGCTCATCTAATATCAAAGTATACTTCATGTAAAATCTCTACAATTTACAAAAATCTCACAAAAACTGAAAATATTTGCCCGAGAAAAAGCATACACAGACTTAAAAGAACAAAAACGATCATTTTTTCGTACTTTAACAAAATTTTTCAATATGAGTGGGTCTTTGCCCCACTTTTTTGAAAGATAATCCTAAAAGTTTACGATAAAATGAATATTTTTTGGTTTACAAAAAAATGGAGCGAAGACCCACTATACCTTAAAAGTACACTTTTATGACAAAACATTCGCATCTTTCCGAGAAATACTTCAAGTCCATTAGGTCAAGGCTCATATCACAAACGTGATTTAAATGCCCCTAATCATCATGAGCCATGTAGCATAGTGGGTAGCGCGTTAGTCTCAAAGCAGTATGTTACTTTGGCATTGTATTGCTGGGGTTCGAATCCCACGTATATCCATCTAATATTTTTATAAATGAAATTTTTTAAGATGTTTATTTTCTCTCAGAAATTAATTTTTTTTTCATAATTTCTTCAATTTCAATAATGAGAAGCAAAATCAAATAATCGATTTGCATACAAAATGTAATTTCTTAATATCTGACGCTATAGGCATTCTGCCCGCCTTATACGCCCATCTTCTTTGTGAACGCTGGGTTACATTTTATGGGGTAATATATTAAATAGAAATTTGGGATGTGGAGACTTTGGAGATCATCGCTAAATGGTCATCTTTAAAAATAAATTGTTTGAGAGATCTAGCTTTAAAATTTGCAACGCTTGAATGTACAAAATTTCTAAAATGAGGTAAAAGTATTGACAAACAAAGTTGACGAAAGAAGAATATCAGCAGTTTCGTTTAAAGTCATCATTACGCAAGTTCTATGGTCGATACAATGACATTGTCAGCAAATATAATTTAACATTAAGTCCAATGCTGACTGACGTTTTTTATACGAATTGTTAGGCCATTCACACTGAATTGACGACGGATTTTCCCGTTATTTCCCAATCATACAAAGGAGCAAAGACCGGTCGGCAGGGGATGCTCACTCCTCCATGGCACCTGATCTCACCTATGATGTTTTGGAGGTCCGCGTTTGCTCTGCTCCTATTTTGTATTGTTTTATGGACTTTTGAGTTTGAATACTGTTCGCTATCTCCATACATTTCAGCAGTCTTTCTACAGCCACCACCTGATTGTAAAGGTGGGTATTATTGCTCGTGTTCGACGGGAATGACAAGGTCTCTTTTTTTGATAGGTAGATAAAGTTTGAAAAATAAGGGTAGCAGTATAATTGAATTTTCGGGGTGGGGGGTGTCGAATACATTTTTATGCCCCCCCCCCCCACCCCGAAATCTAACATTTGGGGGTATATAGTTTTTGTCGTGTCCGTCCGTCTGTTTGTCCGCAAAAACTTTAACCTTGCCCCTGACTTATGATTTACTATTCTAACCCCCCACCCCGCCCCATCTGCTTACTATGGGCCCGATAGGTTCTAACATTCAAAGATGGATCTTATATTTTGTTCTTGATAATTCTAATTAAGGACTGCTTTTGAGGACAGTCTTTGAATTTCAGCTAGCCTTCTAAAACTTTTTATTTTTCAAACTGTTATTTAGAATTCAATAAATTTATTCTTTTCTACAGAACTGTTCGAGAGAATTTTTTGAATATATGTTTCATGCATTATGGTTTGAACATTTATATATTTTATTATTAATCATATCCATGTATGTATATAACTCACAGATATAATTCTGCCAATTTACGCGTGTTTTCCTTGTAGTATTTCATTGATTTTTTTTTTGTTGCAAAGAACTTTAAAAAAAATTTCAACGATCATCGTGTAATACACTTTTAATTAAATTCGTACAGAAGAAAACCATTGCTTAGAAAATCACCATGGCTTTAATCTTTATAACAATGATACATTTAGAATGTAAAAAAGATTAGGAATTTTCCAGGATTAATGAACCTTGTTCTGTTCAAAGTAAACTATCATTTTTCACCAATCTAGGTATCGATCAGGTAAACAATCTGAGAGTTCCTAGAGTCAGCCATAATTAGTATAAAGAGTTTGTTTTTTAAATAAATGAAAAAGGTCCTCAAATCAAGCTGATGACTCTTAAACAAGGCATAAGAAAAATGATATAAAGACACGTATATTTTTCATCAGAATCTTACATTAAATATAGGCTTATCGATATCGTCAATTTTGCATGTTTTTGTGAATGACCATATATTTTTTTGTTTAATACGTGACCAAGTTCCTACCCATGGATTGAGGATTAGAAAATCTTGAAAACATGAGAATGAATTTCTGTTATATTAATTATCATCCTGGTGTTCCCGAGAATGAAACATAAGGAGATAACGAACAGTATCTATGTTCCTTAGTTCTCCTGCCAAACGACCGAGCTTGTATTTTTGTTAAAAGCAGGGAACAGTATTCAAGATCAAAAGTCCATAAAACAATACAAAAATAGGAGCAGAACAAACATGGACCTCCAAAACATCAGAGGTGGGATAAAGCAGAAGCTTTGGAAAAAAAATTCCATTAAAAGAGCGATATATGGTAAGTGTCTCAATTGGCCCCTTAAAATGAATATCTTAATTTTACTTTATGTATAGCTTTAATTTGTACAGCGATATATGCGACCTTTATTTGTCATTTTCATTTTGATCAAAATGCCGTTATTTTAGAAATATGACATCATAAAAATCACGTTTTCCCGCCATTTTAGCATATTTCGTATAAAACTGCTTATTTTCAAGCAGTCTTTCTTCCAGAAAATATAGAGCGCAGCCTAGAACATGCTTTATATTATTACCAAAGATGTATCTATCCAATACTAATTAGTGACAGAAAAATTATGTATGTTCTACACTGCGCTCTATGTTTCCCATAAGAAAAATACATCAAGAAAAAGGCATATTTTTGGCTTTTTTGCTAGATAGCAAAAATAGCATTATTTCTAAAGTCATTTACAGCTAGTGAGTGCATATGAATGTGAAAAATATTTTGGAAATATTTCTAATATAATCTCTTCTACAAAATATATATCAATTAAACATATCTGAATGTCATTCTAAAATGTCGATTTTTAGGGGGCCAAAACTGGCTCTTATCATATCTACTCCTTTCAACATTTAATTTTGATTCTTTATTCAAGTCCTCACTCTTAAATGCTCCGTGGACCATATATCATACAATGAAAAGGAAATTGCTTGAATATTGACATGCATGAAAAGTGGTCCAAATTTTGTCTCCCGTTTGTGGCTTCATCCTCGCCACGGGTTATGACCAGAACAAACTTTAATGAGCACTATACATGGAGATGCTTTTATACCAGTATGAATAATTGAAACCCCGCTGTTTCGAGGCACGATTTTTACAGATATTTCCTTATTCCGATATTTAAACTATTTCCGCCCCATCCAAGCCCCACGATCCATGAAATGAACATATTTTTAAAAATTTACAGTATTCATATAAGATTTTTCCTCTGTTTTTGAGATGATGTTTTAATAAAGCCAACAATTTTTTCGCTCTTGAAAATGTAAAAAAAAAAAAAAAGGTTTACAGACGAAGGACAGACAAACATTTTTCTAAAATCAGAAAAGCTTATTTTAGCCTTTGGCCCAGGTAAACTAAAATATTGTGACTTTTACATCATTCTAATAAATTATAATATCTAGTTAATTAGGTCGAGTTAATTAAAAATTTGCTTATTTTCGTTGAACAATCTTTGATAAATTTTATTTTATACTTTAAAATGATGATGTTCATTTTGGTTCTTTCGAAAAATTTGCAAGAAAAATCTACGAGTATAGTAAGAAAAACATATAAAGAGTTAATTTATGAATTTATTTTATTTCAGCAACCACAAAAAATGTAGTATTTTGTTCAGACTCTTGTCAATCGTTTTCTCTCTTGAATTTATTTAAAATTACTAATAACATATACTAGTACTATAGTACATGAACTGCTAATTTATGCGTTGTAATCATATGCTCTGGTATCTTTGTTTTCCTACAAGTGCTGTTAACCAATCCACTAAACTTTAATTAAAACGAAGAAACATTTCTTTCATTTTTATTTTTAATTTAGATCTCCATCAAGTAAATTCAAATCTAGCAAATTTAGCTGTGTTGATGATAAAAATTTATGTTTTACCATAATATTATAGAAACGTGTACATACACATTCATGCAATATAAGTGAAAAAAAATATAGCATATAAAAAATATTTTCACGTTTATCTCGAACACAGCTAAATTTGCTAGTTTTGAATTTACTTGATGGAGATCTAAATTTAAAATAAAAATGTCATAATTTTTAACCTCTATAACAAAAGTAACATAATGATGACTCACTTGCCGTCCCCCGTTCGCTTCTCTAACTTCATCGCTCTCTCCATTAAAAGACAGGAAATCATGGATAATCTGAAATCGATCAAGGTGCTCTTGGAGTTTAATGAAGCACAAAGATGGAACGACTTAAGTAAAATCTAATATGATACAAGTAATCTAAAATATACGTGTCAGATTCATGGACTGTAAAAATATCTTAATCCATTTTTGGTGCCAGTACTTCACACTTATTGCAAATACATGTTCGAAAAGCATCCAGGGATTTCTGTTGAAATTTGACTAATACTGCATACTTGAATATTCAAGTTTTCTTGCACTAAGAAATACTCTATCCATTAACTGTTATATAAATATATATTGAAGGCTTTATATAAAAATATTTTCTACAACTTTCTACACATATACAAAATTAAGTACAACAATACAATACACAATTTAGTTTACATAATATCTTTAAATAACAAAGTTACGAGTTCTATAAGAGAGAGAGAGAGAGAGAGTAAAATCCAATATTATACGAGTACTTTGTACAAAACATAGACCTAAAAACGTATCATATAACTACAACATAAAAAGTTTTTATTCATTTTTGAATTCCTATTCCTAGTTCATTACATGGTAAATTATAAATAATATTTCAAAATTAAAGACAAAAGTATCCTCGAAAGTTTTTGTGACAATATCTTCTTTTTCTGTATAATAATACATGTGGTTTCAAACGAATTCTCATTTATATGCCAGCAAAGAATCTATGGTGTGTATTCGAGTCATAAATACAAAAGTGTGAAAGAATAAATGTTTTTTTTCTTCCAGTAGACAGTGTATTTCAAATTCAATTTTTACAACGAATAGTGTTATTTTTTACGTTGTAAACTGTGCTGTATTTCTTGATTAAAAAAAACATTGTACTTCAAAGGAAAACAAACTTTAAATAGTCTAACCACAGCCAGCAGAGGTTCAACAAATAATGCTGATGAAATAATTGAGTGGTGTTCAATAAATTACACGTAGATTGGTTTTACTAAAATCTTATTCCAAGAAATTTACCGCAAGTTTTAATTCATCATCGCTTCATTAAAGAGCTAAAATAAGCGATGATTTTCTTGGTTATTAACCCGTTGTCGCTAGTTTATGTTCGATCAACAAATAAAAAGAGTGAACCATAGAGCAGCATCCATTTCCAGGGAAACCCCTTAACTCAATCAAAGAGGGGATTGGATTTTGTTTCTTTCTCTTTTTTTGGTTAATTGCGATTATTGGTAGTACAACGTTCAACTACATGTATGTGACGAGAGCTTTTCTGATCACATTTCTCTGTAGTCCGTATGTTTGTCTGTCTGTAAGTCTTTTCACATTTTTGCCTTCTTCTCCAGAACCAGTGGGCTAATTTGAATCAAACTTGCCCAAAAGAGTCCTTGCATTGAAAAAAAAAACATTCAAGTCAAATGAAGTACCACACCTTCCTTCAAGTGGAAGTTATTTCAGAATTAGTGAAATTTGATGGCATCTTTTAAAAAAATCTCAAAATCTCTTGACCAAAAAGATTGGGGTGGGGGGCACAATGGGTAATCAAAGTTCTGATGGGAGATAGAGTAAAACTCTACAAAAATCTATTTCCTGATTATTTTTAGAACACATTTCTGAGTATGGCCCTTCGTATACTTGAATATGGTAGATCCTATGATTTCCTAAACTTGTATCTTTTTCTGAAATGTGTTTTTTTCAAGTTTGTAAAATGAAACAATTCAAAGGGTAAAAGATCTAGAGAATGTTGTTGGTGTGACAAAACATTAACTTTCCGTTTATCCCTAAAACTCCTTACCTCTTCATGGCGTGTGGGTTTGGACACTGTCATGAAAAAATTTAATGAAGTGGATTTCTGATTCTGGTTCGATCCTCTCATAAACCTTTGGATTTTTTTTTCTTCAAAAAATTGCTTTCTAGACTTCTCCAGAAATTAAACTGCCTCCCGAATAAGAATTTGAACAACAAGATTACTGTTATTTTAGAAAATGGCATGTAAAACTATTTTTGTGCTTTTGGAAATTCTTTGCTCTTCTCAGATCTTGGTTGTTTTTGTCCAGTGCATCTTACTGTAATTTTTTTTTAGTGTTTAAAGCAATGTATTCAAGTTTCAATATCTATTTGAATTTCAGACAAACGTGAATTACTACAGTTTTTGATATCTTAAAAATAATTGTTTAAATATGTTACACGCTGGACATCGTTTTCTCTCATTTTTCAAAGCAAAGGGTGACCATTGAGTACAAAGCTTTTTACTGTCAAATGTTTCTGTAAAACAGTGTAAACTACCCCCAAAATGATGCCTATCAATTTTGCTAGGTGTCTTAAAGTCAATCAAACATCATCAGTGATAATTTGTTGAATTTTGGCAAACAGTAATTTGGTTGTTGTAAATCTTGGTCAAGGACGGTACCTATTTTTGATGCTATTTATATTATTTTTTTTATTGAAATCAACCTGCGCATATGTCTATAAAACAGACATTAGTTTTGAAAGAGTTTTACAGCAGATTCATGATGCGTTTAATTTCACTTTAGTTTACTGATTCTTTTACCATTTATGTTTAATGATGACTCGAATAGCCCTTGTTTTCCAGCTTCTCACAAGGAAACTACTGTATGTGATGAAAAGTGGTCACATAAACTGTTATTAATTCATTAAAGATTCAATTTTGAGCGAAAGTCAAGCTGAATATCATGATTTCTATGTTGTATGCCATAGAGCTCATGATATTATTTATTGAACAACCCTCGTAAATATATGTATGACCAATCATGGTCTTGCTGTTCTCGAGGAGAAGATTTTGTCAATATGTTCCTATGTAAAAATTTGAATGTCCTTTGTGGGGGCACTGTTGTGCCCCCCCCCCCC